>JZKD02S1706476.1:0-36315 GCA_000966675.3 Picea glauca
TTGTTTTAAATGGTTTTTTGAGGATTTGTTCAGCATGGCTTTGGCTAGGAAGAGGCATGAGTTGGCCTGATGCCAGGTAAACCTGTATGGTGCATTTTAGGGTTATAACACCAAGAATCATTGGGCCTTCTTCCTCTACCCTTGTTTCCTCTTCCATGACTTCCTCTACTAAAAAATATCATCGATAAGTGAAAGGCTAAGTTAGAGTATGCATACAATAGAAAGTAAACATCAAATACCACTTGCATAAACATAATTTGGAAATAGCTCTGACTAACAACAAACAATAATGCAAGAAACCAAGGATGTACAAGGAGGATAACCAACTATCATTCTTTCCTTGGATCACTTCTTCATTTCACTTAAGTAATTATTATTTAAGAACATGGGAGTTTCAATGTAATTTAGGAATATGATGGGATATGTAACGTATGAAAAATCAGATAATGGTAGGGAAAATAATGGCACATGTTCAAAAACAATAATACATCCATAATAAACCATTTCGAGTTTAAATTTCTACCAATAACTATCTCATACAATCCATGCCAAACATATATTCAACAATTTCCAGCATATCCACTGCTTATTTCAAATAAAACCTTTGAACTTGCTTATGAATCAGGGGGAAGAAAAACATGAAAGAGTCAATGAAAAATGTTTTGGGAATTAAGGAATAACAAATGTAAAGTGGAAGAGATTGGGGAATTGGACCTGAAACAATAACATCCACCCATTTACCAAATATATGCCCTTCAGTCTAACTAGACTCCTTCACATCATGATTGAATAATAACTTATCCAATTATGCACAGTCATATATATTTATTGTCAAATTATTCATGTCATGCTGGTAATGCTTCTGTTCAAACAAAAAAAGTTTCATGACTCATACAACAGAGGGAAAAAGAATGAAAACTCTTAAATGATATATGATTCCAGGGTTTAAGGAATGACGAATGTAAAGTAGCATCATGGATTATTTGGACATGCGTGCAAAGCATAAAATATTTCTAAAATAATGTGGTTGTCTTTCGGTTCAATTCTCATGTCCAGAAAATCACAAATAAATTGCCTTTTAAACTCAACCAAATAAGTCTAGAATCATAAATAGTTTGTCATTTAAGCTAGGACATCCATCATGATTTTTATAATCATCATATGAACTCATAATAAGCTTTGTATGCAATACATAATTACTTATGAGAGCACAACCAAGTCATTTATTCTTGATACTAATAATGCACGGGTGATACATTCTCATCCAATCATTTATTCAAACCCCAAAATAATCACTGTATCCATATCGACATCTTGTCCATAACCACATAAATTTCATCAAACCCAACGAGACTCGAAAAAGGGTATTAAAATATTCTTGACATAATATACCAAAGTTGATTCACTTATTTCTTTCTTTAAAATTTTCTTGTATCAAGAATGTAGAGACAAAATTAGACTTTAAGAACTCAAGATTTGAGTTATAAACACCATCGAGCTCGATATGTTACCCCATTTAAAAAAAACCGATAAGGATTTGAACTGATAATAACCACATTGTAAATTTGATTATGGAGGAAAAACGCGTGTTGGTTTTATGACCAAGTATGTAAAAACCCCGAATGAGTTCAGACAAAACATTTAAATACCATATTTGGATATTCAAGGCTAGCATTAGCCATGAAATGGCATACTTGTAGACTCATAAATCTCAAGTGAGGAACCAAAACTAGCGTTCGAGAAAACCCAAAGAGGGACAAAACTCGAGAAGTGTACGGTTGGGCAATGGACTGGGCTGTAAAACGACATTAGAAGGTTACGAGATCGAAACTGTTGCATGCAGAGTTAAACGATAAGAATTTAAGCTAAAGAATGGAACTCCAAGGTTGTGGGCTCAAAAACCTTTGAACAAAAATGTGTACAAAACAAAACTCACAAATACTTTAGATATCAAACAATGGAAAGGGGGCTAGAACTAGAGTTTGCATTCTTTTAAAAAAAGAGTCATAACACATTAGAACCCTCATTTTATCTTCACTGTCAAGTTTGAAATAACAAATTTTCATGACCAAGGTCCAAGTCACTGTAATAAAACATAGAATTCTTTCGTTCAGAGATGACAAAACAAGTTTGAAAGATGGACAAACAACACACTCATTCACGGACTAGTAGAGTTTTATGTTAATATTGTGGTAGTTGTGGGAGGTATTTACCTCCACGTATAAACCTAACGAGAATATAATATATTGGGAAGCAAGAAGAAACCCTAATGAGTTGGATAATAACCCTAGAAGATAAGTTGGCTCAAGAGGATAATTTTTATTAGGTTATTAGCCTCCAAAGAGAAGAAGTCGGCCAGAAGAAATAATATATAATGAGTAAATAGGTATCCAGAATGAGAAGTCGGCCCAAGCAGTTAGCCAAAATTAGCATAAATATAGGAGGTCAGTCTTCATTCTGGTAGGGATTCTCAGAATTGCAGAGCAGCACTTGTGCGCACTGCAGTTGCCCAGTTTGTCTGCAAGTTTGGAGGAGAGTTGTCATTACAGCTAGTAGATTTCTCCGAAGCTCAAAACTAAAATGACAAAATGAAATGTCAAACATAGTGAGGGTGACCAAATCAACTAAAAGTCTGTGTACAATGCATTAAATGCATGGGACCTCACGTTCTCCAAAAACATACCATGTGTTAACTCCTCAATCCATTTCGGATTTCCACTATCATCATCAATGAATCACAAGGCTAGCAACTTAATTGAGTCAACGAGCCATCACATGGCACTCCACCATATCAACACCACGTATACTTCCAGTTCAAACGATGACCCATCTTACACATGGAGATTCACTGTCGCATCCTTTCATTAAATACCACATTCAATACAAATGAGCGATAAGAATACTATGTATGCTTGATCCATAACATCAAAGTATAGCCTATGGTGGGTAGTAGTGTGAGGTTGAGCTCGTATAATATACCACATGTAAAGTTCAATAAAACATCCAACTCTTAAACTATAATGCACCACCTTTGTTTTACAAGAACCAATAGTTGTTGTATGGCGATGGAATTTGGAAATATATGCAAGGTTTCCAACATAGTAAACATATTACTATACTAAAAATGAAATTGGCCACCCCTTTAAATATACCATGCATTAGAACTTAACCATTTGTGCTCATTTTTTTTGTGAGGTATTGTATGCATCAAGGATAAATGAACACTTTTATGACTTATTATCCCACATTGAAACCTTTTCTGAGTTTTCACATCATAACTGTAAAAGATTTTGATGAGTAAGGCATGTGCAACATATGAAATTTGAAGTTTTACTAACAAAATCCTTTTTCTCTCTTTCTCATTCAAAACATAAATGGAGCTCATAATCAAACTGACAAAAGAAGGTGAAACCATCATGTACTTTCAATAGATTGACATGTTGCTATCTCACAAATATTTGAAAATAAACATCATTTTTTTGTTCCTAGGGGGTCCCACCTATAGTTAAAATATTATATATCATAGATAGATAAAAAAAAAAAAATGATAATGCCTTGCAACTTTTTGCAGGTTGGTGACTATTTGGTGATTTTATGAGTCAACAATAGGGTCCAAGGATGAGGGTTTGATGGCCTTAGTGACTAAGCTAGTAATGGCATTGATTGGTTTCTTAGAGAGAGGTTTGTATGAAGAAGATGAAAGAAGGTCTTGAATTTTAGAATCACAGTCAGAGGTATTCATGATTACCGTAACATTGCCTATATCTAATTTTAAGATAATGATGTTGGGGTTATCATTAAGGCGACGAATGGAATGAAATTCATCTTTTGTTAGGTTGGGTTTGGGAGGTTTGGAAAGACGGAGAATTCTACTAGACTCTTGTCGAATTTCTTCAGCTTCATGTGTTGAGAGATGATGTGTTATGGATTCAATAGAGCAAAGAATATCTTCCACGGGAATACGTTGGGGAACAAGGGAAAAATTGAAGCTTTTCTAGAAGTTGTATTAATCAGGATGATGGCTACAAGCTTAGCCAATCTTGGAAGCCCACCATACATCATCTTAGTCCTTAATCTTTTTTCCCTATATTTATTTAATTTATTTTTAAAATTATATATGGTTTTACCTTATAGTTGACCTTTCATCCCCTTTTAATATTTTTCTCATGTTCCCTTTATTATCCCTTATTTCAAATTATTTATTTATTTATTATTCTATTTATACTCTTTGATTCATGTTACTATTATTGACTTGACTCCTAATTGGTTTTGTTTTTAATTCCCCTTACTCTTTTATTTTTTTTATTCTAATCCCCCTTTCACTTTAATTTAATTTACCACAATTAATAACCTTTGATTTATTAAGGGTTCTTTTGACACAACGATCCATTTTTATTATTTTTATTTTAAATCATTTTACAAAACGATCCTTTATTATTTATAATCAATTTAAGCATTGAATCTTTATTTAATTTTCTCACAATATCTAACAAACTTCACTTTATAACAATTTTTAACCCAACACTCTTTTCTAATATCATTTCATAATTTTTGTGTTTATGATGATGGCTGAAGTGTCACTCAAAAAGTTGGACGTTTCAAATTTTAATACACAATTTACTTCCAAAAAACTTATGAATCAAGTACTATTATATTATCCCTCGCTAATAAACATAACACTTCTATGTTTTATTGTGATAATAAAGTTGGATTTATTAAATGCAAAGGGATCAATTTTCAAGAATTAAAATAGAAATAATGTTTTTAAAAATATTATCAATCAAATTTTCTTAATAAGATAGAGTTGTTTTTTGACCTTTTAATTATAAATATGATAATTAAAACTATTTTAGTTTCTCACCATGTATGACTATACTTTGTGAATTTTAAAAATATGTAAGTAGAGGAATTGTACTTCCTTGGGTTCATGCATATGCGACATCAGTAACAACCACGAGATCTGATCCCTTTTGCACCGAGCCATTCGATCGCTCCAAAGAATCCTTAGGAGAGGGCCGAAACTGGTTTAGAACTAGTGAAACTGGTTTCCACATGGAGAAACTTTCCAGTCGGTGAAGATACTATTTCTAAAAGACTGGATCGATTCTTAGTTTCAGAACCATTGTTTAATGTCTCTTTAATTATGAAATCGTGGGTTTTCACAAGTGTTTTTTTCGATCACTCGCCTATATTGTTTCAAATGAATCTAGGTGGCGAATCCTCATCATTTCCCTTAAAATTCAATCTGGATTGGTTAATGGAGGATGACTACGGGAAATTGATAATAGATACGTGGGTTCATCTCAATTCTTCGTCTCCTTCCTCTTTGATGAAACAATTCGAGGAAAGCATCATTAGAATTAAGGAAGTTAGGAAGAAATGGTTAAAGATGTATAAAGAAAAGACTATTGCTCAACTAAAGGAGGTAGAAATGAAGATAACAAAGTTATATGAGGACAATACCTCCGGCTATTGGTCGGCAAATCATCTCTCACAACTGTGGGAATACAAATCCGTTTGACACTTAATCTTGGAAAAAGAGGAGAAAAGGTGGCACCTAAAAAGTAGAGCGGTGTGGATAAAAGAAGGTGACAATAATTCTAAATTAATTCATAATTACGCAAATCTTCGTAAGAATGTTAATAGGGTATGGGATGTTAAATCTCAGGATGGTTCAATCATTCGTTCGTTTTTTGACAAAGAAGATGAAGGGGTTTGTCACTTCAGTTCCGCCAAGGAGCTATCCTATACAAGAGATATTGGAAGTGGTTTCAAAATTTCCTCGTGTTTTTACAGAAGATATGAAGAGTTCATTGATCGAGGAAGTAACATAAGTTGAAGTCCTCACAAACCTCTCCTCCATGCAAATGGGAAAGAGCGTAGGGCTTGATGGCTTAACCATGGAATTCTACATTGAATTCTAGGATTTAATCAAGGAAGATCTACTCAAGGTTGTTCAGGAATCACAAAAGGTAGGGAAAATTGTGGGATATTTTAACTTCACCTTTATCGCCCTCATCCCCCGCCAAAAAGAAGGGAGCTCCTTCGGGGACTACTGTCCCATCTCGTCTTGCAACAGAATTTATAAAATCGTGGCCAAAATCATCGCTAGGAGGCTAAAGCCCATTTTTAGTGAGATAATCTTAGAAGAGTAGTTTGGTTTTCTACAAAAGAGACAAATTCACGATGCAGTGGTAATTGCCCAAGAGGCCCTCCACTCTGTCCATCTGTACAAGTAGACTATGACTATCCTCAAGTTTGACCTATCTAAATCATATGACATGGTTAGTTGGACCTTTCTTCGGCTCGTCCCCTTAAAAACGAGCATGAATCTTTCTGTGGTCAATTGGATTTTGGGGTGTGTCCAATCAGTTTCTTTCATGGTTCTTATCAATGATGCATCTTCTAGGTTCTTCAGGGCCACGAGGGGACTCAAACATGGATTCCCTTTATCCTCGTTCATGTTCCTTATCGTTGTTAAAGCCTTGAGTAAGTTGATTGAAGATGCAAAGGTAAAAGGAGACATGTGTGGAGTTAAGGTGGCAGGCCATGAATCCATTTCCCATTTTCTCTTCGTGGATGACGTTATATGTTTCGTTAAAGGAACATTGAAAGACACTACCTCCTAACATTGAATGTTGAATCTCTATTGCAAGGCAACATGTATGGAAATTAATGTTGAAAAATCATGTTTAATTCTAAATGATTTACCTAATCATCTTGTTGAGCAGATAGGTGGCATACTTCCTTTTCCTCGGAAGGATCTTCAATCTGGGTTCAAGTATCTCGGATTCATTCTTAAACCCAATCACTATATATTTTTTGATTGGATTTGGATGTACAAGAAGGTAGAGGCCCAGATCTCTCTTTGGGTTAACAACATATTGTCCAGAGGAGAAATACTTGTGTTGGTCAACTTAGTTCTAGAAATCATCCATGTCTACTGGAGCTCGATAGCCGTGATCCCAAAAGGAATATTGACTAAAATTAAGAAAAACAGCTTCCAGTTCCTTTGGTCAGGATCATGTTTTGTTGGAGGAATTCTCCTCGTTAAATGGAGTCGGATAGATACCCCTAAAAATCTTGGAGGTTGGGACTTGAAAAACATCTTCCATTTCTCCCAGTCTTTAGCTGCTTGTAGTTTATGGAGGTTGACTCACAACAATGGTTTTTGGAGTAGAGTTATGAAGGATAAATACATGAAGGGTCTGACAATGGAAGACTGGTACAGACTTTTGAGGAATCACACTCCAACGATTCTGTTGTATGGAAGGCCATGGTTCATGCTTTTCCATTGGTAGGATAGTGGACAATGTTGAGGCGAGGAATGGAAAGTCCTCACTCAAGCATTTTCAAATATCACTAGGCTAAGGTGAGATAGGTGCGAATGTTACCCGAGGTTTATAGCCTAGACAAAATTATCAATCAACCCTCAAGAAATATGTCCTTGGGCTTGATGCTATAATCAAGTTGTGTATTGTTGCTAAAAAAATTAAAAATGTTTATATGTAACTGATTGTTGAATAAAAATGAATGAAATAAAGAGTATATACAATCTAAAAAAAGTAATACAAGTCTCAATTGAGAAAAAACTTGATTTTTTTTTATTAATGATTTCTTTTATGAGTTACAAGAAAATGCCTCTTTTCATACCCCCGCGAGGGTAAGGACCATGACCAAAATTAGAGTATAGGATGGAATTTAAAAATCATACAAAGACAACTAGTGTCTGAAAGAAAATGACCAAGACTGAAATACATTGGATCAACCAAGTCATAAGTCCACCAAGTCTTGACTCTGCAAAATAATCTTAATCAGAATTGAAAATTAATTCTGAAATTCTAATAAAACTATATAGACTACCAAGAGAAACAAATGACCTTCTGAAGCATATCAAATTTTAATGCTTCTTAGTCCTCTTTTTTTTTCCACCTTTAGAATGATCCCGATGTCAACAAGAGGATTTAGCTCTTTTAAGGAACTTAGAAAATGAAAGAATGAAATTCATAAATCATAATATGAAACAAGAGCAAACCTTATTAAAAGTTTATCTCTCTAATTCCTCATGTCTTCTTTGTCCTTCTATTCTTCCTTTTATTCTCTAAAAGGTAGTTCCTCAAGTAGTTGAACTACTTTTAGTTACTAAAGTTAAATAACTTTAGTTAATAAATATGACAAATAACTTTATGATAAGGACAATTATTTAAATAATATTATAACTAAATAGGTGGGGTCCCCCTCTATTATGCACCCTTTATTTAAATAATCAAAATAGATTTTCCTTGTCGCTCCATCATATAGTCATCAAATATAAAAAAATATCATCATCATACAACAAAAGATAACATGCATTCAAATCACCATGGCATAAATCACTTGTATCTCCCATACATAAAACATGATATTTAAAAGTTTCAAAATTAAATATCATGGTTCTGCCTTATGTTCCCAAAGTAGTATCATAGTCAAACATCATAATAAACACAATCAAAATAGCCTATGGAATTTCTTTCTAAAAAATTCTTCCCTTTCCCTGATGAAGTCCTCATACTAAGAATTTTTTTCTTCCAACTGGGCTACCTCTGGATGCATATAATCTAAACTTCTCTTCCTACTACCTGTTAATTTTGTCTTTGAATGAGTAGAGGAAGAGGATTTGGCAATGCTGGTAGAAGTAATAGGCTTCTTTCCTTTGTCAATTTGAGAGCCATGAAGAATAGTTTTTGTATCTTTTGGAGGAGGAGGAGGAGGCATAGACTCATGCACAACAACAATGTGAATTGGTAGTATTGGGTGGGTTAGAGGTGAAGGAAAAGATGCATTAGTGGCAACAATATAAAATGGTGCAGGAGGGGGGTCAATGGGCCATTGATTGACACCAAAAAAAGGATTGACATGTATATTACCCCTTCCATCATTATGAGGTTGCACAGGGGACTCATGAATGTTAACAATGTCAAGGTGAGGCTATAAGATAACATTAGGGGGTGCTTGGGGTTGTGGAAAGGCGTGCTGACCACCAACGTTTATATGTCCAGTTTGGATCAACTACTGGAACTCATCAGAGTCAACATCAAAGTGAATAGAGAACCTCAAATTTTTATGTCCTCTAGGCTGCAAAAATGCATTTGGCCATTGGCCTCTTCTTCCTATGTTTCCTCCTCTGTTGCTACTGAAGAAGCTCATCTATAATACCATATTCCAATTAGTACAAGTATAAATAACGGTAAGATAAGACATCCAATACAATTTTTCATTATGGTTAATTTGGCTATGAGAATCACACAACTATGCAACATAAACGAGATATGAAGGGGAAAAGTGAAAACATGGACATAAATAAAACTTTGAAAACATTAAATCAACAACAACTAATTCTACAATCCATACATGTTGATTATTACTTCCATATGTAAGACTATCAACTTTTACTTCAAAATATGTCTGCAAGTATTTACCAATCAGTCGTAATAATTCCCAAGTATTTTCAATCATTAACTTATGTTGTAATAAATTTCCTCCTATAAATAATCATACATCCATACCTTTTATTTCATAATTGCTCCATCTTAGTTATATAGATAGGGTACATGAATTTATATGAATGGGGTTTGAGGGAATAACTTATGTAAAGTGAAATTAATGAGGAATAGTGAGTCTGTATAACAATCCTTATGATTTTCATTACAAATGTCATCAACCAAACATGTCTTTACTGCCTCTGACTTAACCAAATCAAATCGACCACTTGAAAAGTGTTTCCAAGCCATTCACATTATTCATACATGTTGTAACAAAACCCGCTTTTGAAAATGTTGATTATTCATCTAAAATATGTTATTTCTGGTGCATAATCTCATCCTAATTACATAAACACGGCAAAATGAAAACATGAATTAAAATGAATGGAACCTGAGGGAATAACTTATGTAAAGTGTAATTAATGAAGGGTAATGGGTCTATATAATAACCTTTAAATTATATGACTTCTATTATTTCCACTTTTATATTCCATCCAAAGTTTAAGTAATTGTGAGAAACCATATGCACGAGCTTTTAATTTTCTCATTCAAAAAAAATCTTATAATTAAAACTGAACTATAGAATAATACCCCAAAATATCAAAATTTATCTCCATTTAATTCCATTTATACTAATCTACCCACAAATCGACGCTGCCAACCAATCAATAACAACCAATGGACAAAATATACCAACATTGCATGCGTATGTAATTTGTCATAAATTTTATTAATCCCATCCAAAATTTCTCCTAATAACACGATGAGTCAAAGAAATAAAATAATGGAAAGCCATGACTTGATTGGTAATGATATCAAGTGTTCAAATAAGAAAGACCCAAGTTCAAGTCTGTAGCTTGCAATCACAAAGATGAATTTTGAAACCCATGTTTTGATATTCAAACTCAAATTTGAACCAACAATAAAACCAAGCAACAATATTTCTTGCAGAATCTATTAATGAGCACATGAGGTCTTCATTTAAACCCGGGTTTTAAATATGCCAAAAATGTGAGATAGACTACAATGGTTTGCATGCATATAACTTGAATAATGAAGGTTCTAGTTCGTGGACTTTCACACAAAGCTTAGGGTTTGGACCCAATACTTTTCAAAGAAAACTAGTATAACCAAGAGTAAAACATAGACATTGAATTCAAATAACTTGAGGACCATCATCAAACTTGGGCTTCAAACCAAACTCAAAACACTTTTCCAACCAATCAATGATACTTGGAGAGCCATAATTGACGTATTCGGTTGGGAAGCTTCATGAAACCAACCAAAATGCATTTAACCCATTTCGAAAAATTGCCAAATTTTGACGAAGAGACGTGTTTGAACTTCTCTTTTATTTTAAAGAAGAACCCAACTTCAACCAGGTTCGATTTATGGACTTCAAATGTTTGAAATTTCAGGTATAACCATAATAAGAGACCCATCTCTTATTTCACAAAGAATAACATCAAAATACTTGTATGACTAAGTGTTGACTTGAATATCACTAAGGATAGAAAAACCCATGAACACAATCCATTAAAATGATCCCAAACGACCAAAAAAATGGCAGCAAATTAAAGATAACTCAGGTTCAAGTCTATGTATGCAAACTAGGAGCAATAAGATTTCCATTTCTTTTAAAAATTGATATAGAAAGTGATAAAATGAAAGTTGCATAAAAACCCATTAACCAACAGATCTATTTTCTTCTTCTAGCGGTGATAATGTAAGGGAAACAAAACATTTATGCATAGATTCATGCAAACCAAATCCATATCTAATCATTCATAGGAAAAATTTACTGTAAAATATGTAAAACAAATTGTTGTGTCATACCTTGCATTAAGATGCTTTTATACCAGTGATTGAGAGTCAAGTTCGTTACAGAAACTGTCAGTTGCGAGGGTTTGGACCAACAAAGCTCAGAGCTCGTTTTCTCAACCTTCAACATTAAAAATGACCAAAATCCAAGGAAAAATGAGAGTGATAGTGCGCAGGACCATGGAGTAAATTCCCACGTCTCGGTTCTTTCAATGCATGGCCAGATCAATGACATCGCCAACCCAACAATCCATTACATGTGCATGCCAAGTCAACAAGCCAAAACCCTCATAGCATATGGGATTTCCCTCATATCAAATCAAATAAGCATCGGGCTTGTTGCTCATTGTTGGGTTGTTATATTCTTTGCACTAGAACTCTAGTCAAGGTGGATCGATTGACGGTCGAAGTCGAGGTGGATCGACAGCAGGTTGAGGGTCGAGGTAGATCGACAACAATTTGAAGGTTGAGGGTCGAGGTAGATAGACAACAAGTCGAAGGTTGAGGTCAGTTGACTGGGTAAAGTTGAAGTCAAAGGTCAAGGAGGTTAGACATGGTAAAGGAATTGACAACAAGTCGAAGAGGCCAACCAACAAGAGGTCGATAGGTGGGCATGTGGCGATCGACTGAAGACCGAATGAAGGTTGACTGGTAATCAACTGGTAATTCAACTTGGAGTCGACTGTAACAAATTCACGAGATTCATGAGATTTGTATCTAATGATCTGCATGGATATGTAATTGTGTTTGGGTGCCATGTCTTTAGGTTTTGCTTGCTATAAATCCTATAAAAAGGTGTGTTGTAAGGGCGTAAAGGATAATCTTGAATATCTAGATAATGAATGGTTGATTGCCAAGAGTATGTAATTTAGACGTTGTTTTTCATGCAGATGTAAGTTGAATTGTCTACAGGGTTGTTCTTGCATAAGAAAGAGGGTATGATGTCGATTGTGTCTTAGGTGTGGACCAAGGTTATACATGTAACCTTTTATTCAGATTGAATAAGACAACAAGAGAGAAGAACGCTCAAGGAATGTTGGTTTTCCTAGTTTGGGTTTCCAAGGTAAAATCTTTTTGTACTGTGTGATTGCTTTGTCATTTACTTTCTTGATTAAAATTTTCTTCTCTTCTACTAGGTTTAGTGTGGAAGTATATCACATTTCCTGAAAAGTGGTATCAGAGCTTTGTTATGATTTGACGTGTGTATCAGATATTGATTTACCGATCTTGAATCTGAGAGCTAAACCCTAGGTACAGTAAGAGTTGTAAGTCATAAATTGTGTTAAAGATCATGGTATAGAATGGTGAGTAGTTCAAGAATAGAGATAGAAAAATTCAATGGCCAGAATTTTGAGCTTTGGAAGCTTAAAATGGAAGATATTTTTGTAGATTGAGAACAGTGGACAATGGTATGTCCAGGTACCCAACCGACAAGCATGTTGATGGAAGAATAGGAGAAACTCGAAAGAAGAGCAAGAAGTACGATTCATCTTTGTCTTGTAGATTTGGTACTGCTGAATGTCTCAGGTGAAGATTCGGCCAAGAAAATCTGGGACAAGTTGGGAAGCTTATACCAGTCGAAATCTCTTCTAAATAAGTTGTTTCTAAGAAAGAAATTGTATCTTTTGAAAACGAGTGATGATAGTTCAGTGATTGAGCATTTAAATGGGTTTAATACCATTTGAATCCAGTTATCATATGTGGATATTAAAATCATTGAGGAGGAGAAGTGTATAAGCCTATTATGTTCTTTGCTAGACTCCCAGGATAGCTTAGTCGTGGCTATAGGGAGTAATACAACCACATTAGCGCTAGAAGACATGGTTCCTTCTCTATTGTCAGAAGAAATGAGAAGAAAGAACATGGAAGGATCAACCAAAGTTGCTTTAATGGTGAGAGGTCGACCGGTTGAAAGAGATAAAGGCAAATTCTCCAATAGAAATTCTAAGTTGAAGGGTAGATCTAAATCCTTGGTTCAGTCGACAAGAAGATGTTGGAAATGCAGCAAAGTTGGGCATTACAAAAATGACTGTAATTCAAGGGTGATGGAAGTCAGTACGAGATCTAATGAGAAGCAGTCAACTGAGAGAAAGACGACCCTGGATAAGGGAGGTGATGTGTACCTAGTGTCGACCAGTACACAGTTGGATGAAGGTGTTTGGTTGATCGAATCATAAACATCCTATCATATGACACCACATAGAGAATGATTTTGTGAGTATGAACGATATGATGGATGTGATGTTTTCTTGGGGGAGGAATCAACAACCAAAATTGTCGGACGAGGAAGAGTTTGACTAATACTGCAGTATGGAAGGAAAAGAACCCTTCCAGTTGTGATACACATTTCGGGTTTGGAAAGAAACTGGATATCTGTCAGTAAAATGAGTGATGTAGGAGTGCACACTCTATTTCAAAAGGATTCATGCAAGATGGTTAGAGGTGCGATGGTATTAATGAAAGGAGTTCAGATTGGAACCCTATACAATTTGTTAGGGAACATTGACTTGAATGGATGAAACAACATCATTGCTCCTAATGTTGACTCAAATTCAAATCAACTCGACTCGACTCGGGTCGAGTTGGTACAAAATGACTCGACAAGACATGATAAAATTAACCTGACCGTGCTATGGCATGAGAGGATGGGACACATCGGAGAAAAAGGACTTCGAGCTATGCACAACAAAGGTATGGTTGAAGTTTTTTCTGAATGTGGTTTAGAAGTCGACTTTTGTGAACATTGCATATATGGAAAACAAAGTTGGGTGAATTTCCCATATAGAGTGACAAGGACAAATGGGATTCTAAAATTGGTGCATAGTGATGTGTTTGGACCGGTTACAGTGCCTTCACTTGGTGGATCCCTCTATTATGTCTCCTTCATAGATTATTTTTCCAGGAAGACATAGATATACTTCCTGAGGAAGAAATTAGAGGTTTTAGAGAAATTTAAAGAGTTTAAAGCTCTTGTAGAAAACCTTACAGATAAGAAGATTAAGGTGTGAGAACTGACAATGGTGGTGAATTTTGTGGAAGAGAATTTGATCAGTTCCATAAGAAGTGTGGCATAGGACACCAAAATACCACACCGTATACCCCACAACAAAATGGAGTTGTTGAGAGAATGAATGGAACATTTATGGATAAGGAAAGGAGCATGCTCATTCGTGTTGGGCTCGCACAAGAATTCTGGGCAGAGGCAGTCGACACTGCAAGATATCTGGTGAATATGTCTCCTTCGTCAGTGCTAGTCAAAACAACTCCACATGAGGTATGGTTGGGTAAGAAGCCTTCGGTTTCACATCTCAAATTATTTGGTTGTGATGAATTTATGCATGTTCCCAAGGAAATGAGGAGCAAGATGGACAAGAAGGCAATCAAATGTATTTTCATTGGGTACAAAGAAGGAATCAAAAGATATAAGCTCTGGGATCCTGCATCAAGGAAAATAGTGTACAGTCGAGATATGGCCTTCAGAGAAGTTGGAGGTAAGTATGATCCTGAGGAAATTTTTCATACCGAGAATAATGCTGAGACGATGGAGTTTGAACTGAGGAGTGAAGAAGATGATTCAGATGAGTTGATTGAATCAGAGGAAGAAGTGGAACAACAAACTCTGATTCTAAGGAGGTAAAAAAGAATAAGAAAAACAGTCGAAATATATATTCTTCCCGACTTCTGTTCTGCATTCATGTTAACTTCCATCGATGATGAGCCCAAGTCAGTCAGTGAGGCAGTCGACTCGGCAGAAGGTAAAATATGGAAGGATGCCATGGTCGAAGAGATGGAATCCTTTCACAAGAATGAGACATGGGATTTAGTCAAGTTACCTAGTGGAAGAAATCTCGTTGGTAGCAAATGGATATTCAAGAAGAAGATGAATGTCGCAGGAAAAGTCGAGAAGTACAAAGCTCTACTGGTAGAGAAAGGGTATTTCCAAGTTGACGGAGTCGGCTTCGGTGAGATTTTTTCTCTTGTTGCAAAATTAACTTCCATTGGAGTACTAATGTCTTTGGCTGCAACATTTTATATGGAAATAGAACAAATGGATGTGAAGACAACGTTCCTACATGGGGACCTGGAAGAAAAAATCTACATGAAACAACCTGAAGGATTTGTAGTAAAGGGAAAGACAGAGTTGGTGTGCAAACTAAAAGTATCCCTTTATGGTCTAAAACAGTCGCCAAGGATGTGGTACCAAAAGTTTGACACATACATCCTTATTTTGGGATTTGTGAGAAGCAAAGTTGATCATTGCATATATTCCAAGGAAGAAGGTGGGAATTTCATATATGTAGCTTTGTATGTCGATGCCATGTTGTTGATTGGAAACAACATAGATGCAATAAAGGAGGTGAAGAAGCAACTATCCTCCAAGTTCGACGTGAAGGATATCGATGCAACTAAATTCATTCTGAGAATGGAGATTAAGAGAGATCGAGCCGCTAGAAATCTTTGGTTCAATCAGACGAAGTATATTGAAACAATTCTAAAACGTTTCAACATGCAGGATTCCAAACTAGTTAAGGTGCCAATTCCTATGGGAGAAAGGCTAACTGTTGAACAGTGTCCAAAGACACAAGAAGAAATAGAGTACATGGCACGTGTTCTCTATGCAAGTTTTGTTGGTAGTCTAATGTATAAGATGGTCTGAACTCGACTAGAAATTTCCCATGCAGTGGGAGTGTTGAGAAGGTACATGTCGACACCTGGAAAGGAACACTAGACAGTTGTCAAGAGAGTATTCAGGTATTTGTGTGGCACGAAGGACCAAGGAAAACCTGGAGGTGACAATGGTAAATTAAATGTACATGGCTTTGTCAACATTGATTGGACTAGAGATTTGGATCGACAGAGGTCGACCAACATATATGTCTTCAAGATGTTCGGTGGATCAACAAGCTGGATGAGTAAGCTACATGCGGTTGTAGCCTTGTCAACAATAGAAGCTGAATACATGGCAGCCACTCATGGAAGAAAAGAAGCAGTATGGTTGCAAAGGTTGTGTTTAGGAATCAGGTTTGAGCAAAGATCTATGAAGATAAGTTGCGACAATTAAAGCACAATATTTCTGGCAAAGAACCCTTCTTGTCATTTGAATACTAAGCACATTGATGTAAAATACCATTTCTTAAGAGATATGGTGGAAAGTAACAAGGTGTTACTGGAGAAAGTGGACACGTTGAAAAACATAGCAGACTCATTGACCAAGTCTATGAGTGTTGTGAAGTTCTCTTGGTGTAGAGAGGAAATGGGCATTGTTGCCCTGGGTCTGTGAACAAAAGTTCAGGAATCTCCTGGTTTCAACAAATAAGACAACAAGTGGGAGAATGTTGGGTTTTTATATTCTTTGCAATGAAATTATAGTCAAGGTGGATCAATTGATGGTCGAAGTCAAGGTGGATCGAAAATCGGTCGAGGCTCGAGGTAGATCGACAACAAGTCTAAGGTCGAGGTTAGTTGACCAAGTAAAGTCAAATTTGAAGGTCGAGGTGGTTCAACATGGTAAATGCATTGATAGTAAGTCAAAGAGGTCAACCAACAAGAGTTCGACAGACGGTCATGTGGCGACCGACTAAAGATCGAATGAAGGTCGACTGGTAGTCGATCGGTAATTCGACTTGGAGTTGACTGTAACAAAATCCAGAGATTTGCAAGATTTGTAGCCAAGGATATGCATGGATCTGTAACCATTTTTGGGCTCCATGTATTTAGGGTTTTGCCTATTGTAAATCATATAAAGAGGTGTGTTGTAAGGCCGTAAAGGTTAATCTTGAATCTTTAGATGATGAATGGTTGATTGCCAAGAGTCTATAATTTAGAGATTGTTGGTCATGCAGATGTAAGCCAGATTGGCTATAGGGTTGTTCTTGTGTAAGAAAGAGGGTATGATGTTGATTATGTCTTAGGTGTGGACCAAGGTTAGAGATGTAACCTTTTATTCAGATTGAATAAGATAATAAGAGACCAAAATGCTCAAGGAATGTTGGTTTTCCCGGTTTGAGTTTCCAGGGTAAAATCTTTATGTATTGTGTGATTTCTTTGTGATTTATGTTCTTGATTAAATTCTTCTTCTCTTATACTAGGTTTAGTGTGGAAGTATATCTCATTTCCTGACACACATAACTTGAAAATAATCCATATAGTGAATTATAAACCACATGTGATACGTTTCAAACCTTTCAACATTATATTAAATGTGAAACTACTTCCAAATGCCAATAAGATGTGCTAATCACTCTTATTAACACAAGTCACATACCATATGTCCATCGTATAAGTCACATGTTGACTTCTTAAAGTGTTTCTTCTAATACTATGCTTTAGTTATGAAACAAATTTTCAAAACATTTCATATAATACGCCTTCTCATTTATATATTCCCCAATGTTTTAAATTATAAATATTTCATGCGTATAACTGTAATACCATATCCTTTGTGAGGTATCAATCCATGCATTTTGGGTCTTGACGTTGCATTATTTTTGTTTTCCATGGATCTTATCAAGGAGTTTGTATTCTTAATGAAAACATTGAAAATGCATACACTTATACTTCTCAAAATAACTTTGTAATATGCTTCGAACATGTATAAAATTTCTTCAAGAGACCATAATTTTTTTTATGCAATTCAACCATTAATCATTTGTGTGATAGAAAACATTTGACTTTATCATGATATACCATTTGTTGAGTGATCCCACACCACATTCGAAAAAGTTTGAAAGTCAACATTTTGCATTTTCTCCTAGAGGACCCCACCTATTAGCTATATAGTAAATTTAATCATAGGTTTCACAACACTTTACGAGTTTTAAATATAGGTGAGGATTTTTTGAGTCAATAGAAAATATGGAGGATAGGAAATGGGATGAAGGTTACCGTCGATGAAGACCCTTTGATGGGTTCTGAAAATGATTTCAAGCTCTCAGTCTCCCTCATTCAAAATCTCCATGCAAAGGGTATTTTTTTCATTGCAGATTTCAAAGCCTAATCCCCTAAGGGAAGGGGTAGATCCAAATGGAAGTCCTTGGTTGACCTTGGTTTGGAAGGACATGATGCGATCGAATGGAATCAGTTTGTGGGAATGTTAGTTTCAAATTTCATCAGGTTTCAAGAGGAGTAAGACTCCAATGTTTGGACTAAAATCCCAGGTATTGGGGAATGCATAACAAAGTTAGGATATCAAAATCTTATGGAGGCATAGTCAAATGCCAAAAAGAAATGGTGGTGGGGCCCTTTATGGAAGATGAAAGCTCCATTAAAGGGAAAAATTACACCATGGTTGGCCATCAACAACAAGCTTTTGACTTAGGATAATACAATCAAAAGGGGATGGTTTGGTCAAAGCATGTGCACTCTGTGTAACTCCAACAATGAAACAATTAAACATGTTTTTTATTTTCCATCCATGGGTTAATATGGATCAATATTATCTGGTGGACATTAGATGTAAGGATTTTTAAGAATGAGTAGGTTCCATTGGAAGTCTCAATCGATCTCATAATCAAAATCTCTAAGGAATTTAAGTTGGATCCTAAAGAAAAGAAGACTAGATGCCCGATTATGCCTGAGATCAACTAAGAAATCCCATGGGGATTTTTTGATGGTGCCAACTAGGGCCATCCTCTACGATGTGGCATGGGAATGGTTCTTTTTCTAAAACATAATCATTTCATCCATTTAAGGTATGCACCGGGTAGAGGGACTAACACTAGAACATAATTCATTGTCTCGTGGTCACTACTATAAATCGACCAAAAAAAGGGATTAAAAAGTTATAGATTTTTGGTGATTCTAAATTGGTTATAGACCAAGTGAACAAAAAAACCACAGTTTCAGATATCTGATTGAGATCTTTGCTTCAGGACATTCTTCATCCACTCAACTCCTTAGGATGGCACTCTTGTTGCCATATTTACAAGGAACTAAATGAGAAAGTTGACACCCTTTCCAAGGAAGCCCCGTTTCTTCCAATTGGGGCTTGTGGCTATTATGAATCCTTCAAAGGAGAGGAAGTAGAAACCATGGAGTTCCATCTCTGACAGTCATTTGTGCAACTTGATTTTCATGATTAATCTCGCTACATTAACTCGACAAGTATGAGGAAAGGAGATAGCTTGAAGCTTTTGGAAAGATGTATTCTTAAATTGTATAATGTTTATATGTAGATGATAGGTTTTGAGTATGATTATCGATTTTGATAGGGATGATGAGAAGAAGAGCATATTTGCACTTTGATATGTTCTTTGAACAATAACATGTATATTCATAGCTAATGAATATAAAGATTTTTTTCTTTGAAAAAAAAATATAATGATGAGCAATTTCAAATCTCATTTTTTAAAACTAAATTTTAAAAAATATTATACTGATAATACACATAATACAATGTTGAGCAATTTCAAATTTAAAAAAATATTACACTCATAATACACATAATACAATGTTGAGCAATTTCAAATTAAACCTAAATAAATATTAAATTAAAAATATCAAAATTAATGAGTATTTTTATGATCATAAAATTTTAACAATATATTGATAGTACACATCATATACTGTCGAGCAATTTCAATCTCAAAAAATCTTCGAAAATCAAATTGTTTTCCAATCCCAAATGTTTAATAAATCATTTACCTTTGCCAATATTTCTATAAGTACTCTCTCGTCGGTTCTCAGATTTAGATTTAGATTTAAAGCATGTGGAAATTATTGAATTCCATTAATCATGCTTATGCCCACAAATGTAGCAGTCCTTAAAGTTGATTAAAGTCCATTAAGCTAATGGGCTTGTTCATGCCTTGTAAATTAAAAGTGAGAAAGTATAAAAAACTTCCTCATCGAGATATACTTATTTAATTACTTGTAGATTTATTTGTTTTAAATTGCAAAGATGTTGAAAATAATTGGACATAAGAAGCATTAGATAAAACCTTTAAGTACTTAAGCTTAATCAATTTAGTTTTAATTGTGTGTTATATTAATCAATTTAGTTGTATATGGGCTCTAGTCTTTGTTGAAGATTGTGAATGATATTATGTCATTTTTATGTGTGCAGTATGTAGGAGATTGCAAATGACATTATCATTTGGTTGATTTTGAATTAAACGTGAGAGTATAGGCTGTTCCACCAAATAGTGACAAATTATTTGTTTCTTTTATCAATTTGACAAAACAACAAAACATAATCTTAAGGAATGGTGACAAAGTCTTTGTTTCCTTTATCACGAAGCATAATATTTAAGGCAAGGACTAGCTACTTTGCAACTATTGCCCTTATTTATTTATGTTCACGAGTATGAGTATGTTAGTAAAAATAACAATAAAAATGTAATAACATGATTAATAATAGTGGAATATATCTATAGATTTTTGAATGATTTTTATTACTATTAGGTTTACTTTCCTTGATATTTACTTTGTTAAGTATTTGTTTTCACTTTGGAAGTTGTAAGTGTAATTGGGTCATAATGGATCCCAAAAGACATCAAAGGCTTCAATTTTCTTTGGAGATAAGTGACACAACCAAGAAAGAGGCAAACGGTTTTGTATATTTCCAAGAATGGGATGTTTAAAAGAGTCGAGAAGAGGAAAAATCCATTTGATAAGAGACTCAATCATCATAATTCCAAGGTTTCATCAATGGAAGTCCCTTCTTCTCCTTTTCTTGCTCATACCTATCATAGATCAAAGCTCATTCTTGGCACATTTGAGAAGGTATCCTTATTTCAAGTCAGGAGGCACTTAAATGGATTGGTAGACAAAACGGTTAATAAAGGATCCCATGACCCCAATTGATCCAAAATGGATCTTCAAAGGCCAAAAATTTGAAGTTCTCAGATTCAGATGAAACCAATGCCATTGCGTAGTACTCGTCGCGCTAATTCTAGCGGTATATTTGGTTTCAAAAATGGAGTTTGTATGCGAAATTTATCGTGTTCACATAAATAGGTAAAAAGTTGACATGTGGACTGTACGGACTGACACATGGCAGTCCGTACGATGACGTATCCCAGTGACAGATTGACACATGGCAGTACGACAATGACATGGTAGTATGACTTTGACAGGGTGGCAGGACACGTGGTGTACGGTGCTGACTGAACAGATGTCGAATAGTTGACGTGTTGGATGATTTTGCATTGATTATGTCTATTGTCCAATTAGGTGACGACAAGTGCCCCAATCCCAGGGCGTCACGTGGCACCCTGGATCGGGCCAATAAGGCCTAGTCCAAAATTTGTTGAGTCCTTCGGCGGTTTCAAACGTCGGACCTCCAACTTTGACAATGCTCCAACAACCTTTCGCTAACCACGATAGCGGAGGGGTAGGCATTAACACCACCGCCACCGCCCAGGGTTTCTTATTCACGTGGCGAGCAGGTGGGGGGTTAGCGCCGGTCGGAGGGGCTAACCGCTGACTAGGGTGGATGGTTATGGGATTAAGGGCCGAAGACCATGGGTGCATGTGGCATTTTGCCTATGAAGTGGGTTTGTTGTTACCTTGACACCCTTCCATATGACCAGGAGCCAAGAACCATGGGTGTGGGTGCCATTTGGACCTAGCGCCTGACCACATGGCCTTCCATATGATCAAGAGCATGGAGAGAAGGGGTGCATGCCTAGATTTAAGGGCTAAGTGGGTTTTTGACATTAGAAAATGGATCTTTTAATGATTTTATGCCCTTTTAATGGGATTTTGCCCATTTTTGGAGGATCTGGAGTCCAAATTGAGGCCCAATATTGGGAGGAAGTTGGGATGTGACCCCCAAATCAAATTTTATTCAAACCCATCCTATTTTCCATGGAAAAAAGGTTCAAAAAAACATAATGATGCCAAGTTGTAGAGCGTAAGCCATTTTTATGCAGGGAAACCAGAAGAGTAGTTGAGCTTTGGAGGCCACTTTTGGGAGTTCTACTCCACCTTTTTTAGTGTCATATATTGCATAAGGTTCCTAAGATAGAGCATAACATATATGATTCAATCAGAGACTTAAATGTAGATTTTGAGCATAGAAGATTAATATAGAATCCTACCTCACTGAAGATAAAGGCCCAGAGAGGTAGGAAAATTTGTCGAACTTCGTTATCAACTTTTGGTGTTCTATTATGTTTATGTTTTGCTGCATTTAATTCTTTATGTTGGCTGCAAATTCTTTCTTTAAACATATTCTCATTCTTATTAAGTCTTAACTGGTAAATTTACACATGCAAAATACTTAACCAAGTCATTTAAAAGATCTTTTTGGATCAAGTGGTATTAGAGGAGGTTGATAGTTGGTTGTTTTTAGTATGCATGATTACTGGGGAAAATTTAAGGCATGAAGGAGAGATTGTAGAAGGATATCCTGAGATTTGATCAAGAAAAAATACATCTGAAAGTGAGAAGATTTCATCTGAAGAAGGACTTTCTCAACAAGAAAGAGAATTTCAAAGAACTTTCTTTTCCATGTTGGAGATGATAAAAGAATTGTATGAATATTACTTGGAACGGAAGCGACCTGTTCAAGAGGAATATTCAAAGAAAGACAAAAGTAAAGAGTGAGAAGACCCTCCAAAACCTCCTCATCTCCTTCATCTCCATCTTCTTCTTCTTCAAGTACAAGTTCAAGTTCTACTTATATCGCTACTTCTACAAGAAAACATTCTCATTCCCATAAACATAAGCCTGACATGCCATTACTTAAACTTGATGTGAAATCTGAGCTGCCCATGTATAATGGAGAAGTCAATGTTGAGAAGCTTGATAATTGGGTCAGACAGATGGAGGTATATTGCAATGCGCAACAAATCAATGATGAGACAACCAAGATCAAATTGGCATCACTTCGTCTTGAAGGAAAAACACTCATTGGGTGGCAGAGTAAGTTGCAACATGGTACTTGTTGGAGGCAGGCCAAAGCGAAAAGAAAGACGATCGTGGGGAAAAAAAGCATGCACGAGGAAAGCAACAGCTGGAAGGAAGCACAGCATGGGCGCATGCAGAGAAGACCTAACGATGGTAGGGTTAGGGTTTTGGTAATATATTGTAATGACTATAGAGCCAGAAACATATAAATATAGATACTGGAGTATTATAGGGGGTTGGATTTTTGTGTTATTGTTGTTATTTGGGGTTCGGGGTTTTGGGAGTATGATCATGTTTAGCGAGCTAGCTATTAATTGATGCGATATGCAATATTTGGCTGTATGACCTAATTTTGTAAGTTGTTTATCTAGAGAAGACGAGGGAGGGTAGATCTTGAGGGTTAGATTGCAGGCTGTGGAGCTTGGTGCGATCTAGTCCGCCTCATATAGATCTTACTCGATTGGGAAGAGTTGTAATCATGCGGCAATGTGGATGCGGAAATACCATAATAAAGAACCAAGATCCAGATCTTTGTGGACATATCCCAGGAGGGGGTGAACCATGGTAAAATTTGTGCTTTGTGATGAGTGCATGCGTATCTTTATTGCCTTCAGTAGTTATTGACATGCTTATTGAATGAGTTGTTATATTTCCTTCTTACTCGTCAATAACAGTATATTGCATTTACAATTTATAGTAATGGTTCAATACACAGTTCTCATATCTCACACTCAATTTTAGGATATAAACACATGAGTCTTACAGCCACACATTAAAGTTATCTCGGGTGAGACTGCGCAGTGCATTCTGTGTGTTGTGTTTCCTTCTAGTTTACCAGGAGGGTCGATAGTTTTAGAGGCTTTGTTGTAAAACTGAACAGACATGAACCCTGGGTCAATAAGCTTAGACAGGATATAGAATAGAAGTAACCAAAAAATGGTTCTGTTGTCGTTGGTAGGAACAACAGAGGGTTGAGTCGATGAGATAAGTTGAAGACCTATCGGAGGCAGATCAAGAAAATATTAGCGCAAAGAGAAATGATCCATTAAAAGGGGATGTTGAGACTGTGGAATCCCACAAAAGCATAGATAGAAGGTTGGTTAAGAACCAAAGAGCTGGAGTTTGCAAAAAAAGATAACAAAACCCCTAGAATATCACCCCGGTAATATCTTGAGAAATACGTGTTTATTGATTTACACGAAGTCTTTTTCTGTGATTTTCCACATTTATTGCAGGAGTGGATACTAAGGTTGAAGGATAACCACACAACGAATCGGATCTGAAAGTTAGAGTGGACCCTAGTACCGATCGAGTAGTTACAACATGCAAACAACAAATTCACCCGCGCAGTAGATTTTTGGCTTGACAGTATTGTGGCAGTTCTCATAACAGAATTTGTAGTTGACACAACGAAGTACCTTGAGGAAGGAATATTCAATCGTTGTCTACTTCTATTAATATACTTCTATATAACAAAGGAGTACTGACAATGGATTCAAACAACTAAATTTCCCTACGTGCATGGGGGAAGGGGGGAAGCACTCACAAAAAGAGGAGAAATGGAAGGAGGAAAGGATAAGGGAAAGAAGGAGGAACCCTTGGACCCAATCATGATGGATGACAACCATATCTTATGGATCTTGGAAACAACTGGAAAGACGCGTAGCGAAGTACCCTACCAATACAAGGTGAATACCAAGAAGAGAGTCGTAGCCGCGAGGGAAGGCTTGGCGAGTGATGAGGAAGAGGTAGAGGATCTCCGGGCTGTGGAGAAAATTGAGGAAATCATGCGTGCAACATATGAGAGGAAGACAAGATGTATAAGAACAGGAAGAGAAGGCAACAATCCTATCCAAATTAATGTTAGTGTGGAACCCATAAACCCATGTGCGACTAAGGCACCAGAGAGGACACCATCGTTTAGACAACCGAAGTTCGGAAGAAGTCTGATAGTAGGAAGTACATCTACACAAGGAGAAACAATTGGAGGAGCCAGTTCATGCAACACTAGTCAGGTGTCTACACTGCGAGGAGGTAGTAGTTCATCATTCAAAATGGCAGGACATGATCCCACCATCAAGTTGTTCATTTGTGCAAAGATCTGGGAAGAAAAACAGATCACTGATGAAGATACCAAACTTGCACAGTTAGCTTTTACACTAAGAAACTGCGCACTGGACTGGTACATGAGTCTCGATGAAAACAATGCACCCGGGATGACAATGACACATGCAAACATTAAGAAGTTATTGATAAATGAGTTCCAAAAGCTGAGCTCAGAGGATCAGTAAATGAATGAGATGATCGAAATAATACATAAACCAGGAGATTTTGTATGGGAGATTGAGCAGAGATTCAAGCGACTGAAGGGAAAGTTAAAATACCTCATGACCGATATGCAACATTGACACTTATTTGTTAATTCACTACTCCCACATTTAAAATACCCATTGTGGCAACAAAAGTTTCAGACACAGGAAGAGGCTCTGTAGGAAACCATGCAACTAGAAGAAAACCAGTACCAGCAGACAAACCCAACTATTGAAGAACTGAAGGAGTACCTGAAGAACTTAACATTTTAGCTTAACCAGAATAAGAATAAGGATAAACAGGAAGTCGTTTGGTGCACTACATGCAGAACGGAAGGACACCACAAGAACGGATGTCCAACATTCGCGCAGTATATGGCAGCAGGAATGCCAAACCCGTTACCAACAATAGGACCATGGTGTGAAGTATGTAAGAAACAGGTCATGACCCATATCACTACTCAATGATGTAGAAATACCAGACAATCCCAAAGAGTTCATACTACACCTTTTGCAAGTCAGTGGGCCACAACGACAAAGATTGTAGAACTATGGAGTTGATGAGAGAGAGTTCATTAGATGCATACAGAGTGCAAGAAGAAATGATGACGGGGCAAGCCGCACCTCAGTTCAATCAAGTTCCAGCTCCATACAACACTACGCAGTAACAATATAATACTATGTCGCAACCATACAATAACGTGCAACCCCAGTACAACACAACACAACCTTAGTACAATACCATGCAGTACAATTAGGCACCTCAGTATAACGTACCGAGAGGAGATTGAGTAGGCTATAAAGGGGGAGGACAAGCCAAAGGAGGTTTTAGACGAGGTAGAGGACCAGTGGTATGTCACAATTGTCAACAACCAGGACATTATGCAAGGGAATGTCCGCCTCCACCAACAACTTGTATGTACTGTCATGCATCAGATCACGTCACAGAAGAATGTTCGACACTACTAGTAAAAATATAGGAAAAGAGGAACCAAAATAACCTAAATGTCCAGTGGATTTCAGCCGAAGCAAGGGATGAAGGATGAAATATTAACATAGTTACCCGCGAAGGAGCCAGAAAAGGAAATGATGTAGTTCGACAAGAACCGGTACAAAAACAATGGGTGAAGAAGAACACTGAACCAAGGAAACTGTTCGATGCGCAGAACGAGAAGGCAATATTTATGGACGCCAGACAAGAATTTCAGAAGGAATACATGGCGTCGAATTCAACTGCGCAGCAAAACAAGGAAGCATCGAAGTACGAGATGCCTCCATTATTGGATCACACCAAAAAAATGCAATCCATGGGACAAGTAAGTACAATCAAAGGCTTTTTGCAATCATGTGTAAAAGTTTTGAATGATCTAGCATCTGTGAAAATATTGTAAAACATATTAGAAAAATGTAGTATAGAGATGGAAGGAAAACTAGAACAAAAAACGGCCAATCACCTGCATACAAGAAGAAGAACCAGTAGAGAGTTTAGACTGAATTCCAACATCGGATATTTCAACATGGGTGATATCATACTGGATCTAGGATCTGAAGTGAATGTGTTACCAAAAAATACATGGAAATTCATGGGAGAGCCCACAGTAGGATACTCACATGTTCAATTAAAAATGGAAAACCAACATAGAGTCTTACCAATTGGTAGACTGAAAGGAGTGATAGTAGACCTAGATGGGGTACACACTAAAGCAGATTTTGAAGTCATTGAAATAGTGGACGACACAACACCTTACCTAGCGTTGATTGGTTTGGACTGGGCATTTGAAAACCAGGCCATAATCAACTTGAAGACCAGGAAAATGACATTTGAGTCAGGAGAATACATGGTCATCGCACCATTAGATCCATTAGAAGGGGAGAGGCTTGTAGAACCTACTTGCTTAGACTTAGTGGAAATCAACCAGTTGTACAACACAACTGTGCGTGATGAGGATTATGTGAACCCAACTGTAGATGGAATACTCAGTTGGCGGAGCATTAATTCATGTGCAACAGACTCCGATACAGGCTTAGAGAACTGGCAACAAAGGCTACACGAAGTATCCATGAGAAGATGTGCACGAATAGACCGCATAGTAAGATGGGTAGGCACAAAGATAAGGGAACCACTGAGTTTCCATAGCACAAACAATTTGGAAACATTCTTGGCACAGTACGAAGATGAAGTATTAGAGAATCAGAGACTGTTAGCACTTGATATAGCACTTAAGTCCACAATGGCAAGATGGTGGGGCACACACAAAGAGACAATCACATATTAGTACCAATGTAAACGATTACTTCGCATAAGGTTTGGTGCAGAACAAAAAAACAACAATCAACAAAAGTATTATGGACAAGGGGCACCAGCGGAACACTTGGAGGAGTGCAGAACCGTATGGAAAATAACACCCCTAGAGGAATGGACTCATCATTTTATACACACTCTAGAGGGCATACTAGTGAATTGGTATACAGACCAGGAATTGCGCAAAGGAACTATGACCTGGACGACATTGCAACAGAATTTTATAGTCACTTTTTCATTCGAACATGAAAACCCCAACATAGATGCAACTCTCAAACAAATAAGATGAGTGATATTCATCAAAGAACCAGAAGTAGAACATCTCACAAAAGAGAAACAACAGAACAAACAGATAGTTAAGGAATTTTTGTCGTGTTACCATGTGCAAGAAGAAGCACTGGATGAAGACGATCCGCACGATATTCAAATCGAAGAATCAGAAGGCAAAAGAGACATGGAAGGACCACCAATAGAATAAGAATTCATTTCCATACCGATCAAAGTAAATAAATTCAACATTGGGACAGTGGAGCATCCCAAAATGGCCAACGTTGGAGATTACTGGGATGAGCAAACAATAGAAATCATAACAGAGTTATTGCGTGAATACATTGACCTATTTCCCACAACATTTACAAAGATTAAGGGTATAGCCGGAGAGCTAGGAGAAATGAATATACCACTCAGACCTGAAGCGATATCGATCATACATCGACCGCACAGACTAAACCCAATATACAAGCAGAAAGTCAAAGCTGAGATCGACAGGATGCTTGAAGCCAGAATCATAGAACCGGTCGAAGAATTAGAATGGATAAGCCCGATGGTGGTTTAGGATAAGAAACAAGGATGGATCAGGATATGTGTTGACTTGAGGAAGTTGAAAGATGAATGCCTACATGACCCATTCCCTACACCTTTCATAGATGAAGTGTTAGAGAACGTCAAGGGACATGAACCTTACTCGTTTACTGATGGATTCTCAGGATACCATCATATCAAGATAGCATAGGAAGACAGATACAAGACCACATTTGCAACATAATGTGGATCTTACCACTATACAATCATGTCGTTTGGAATGAAGAATGCACCAACAATATTTTCTAGAGTGGCCATCGCAACATTTAAGGAATTCATCCACCAATTTTTACAAGTATACCTGGACGATTGGACAGTCTACAGTTTGTTGAAAGACCTTGTAGAAGTCTTACGACTAATGTCAGAAAGATGTAGACAGTACCAGATATCACTAAACATAAAGAAATCCATATTCAGAACACCATTTGGGATACTATTGGGCCATATTGTATGCAAACATGGTTTATTAGTAGATCCTGCAAAGATCGCGATAATTGTTAACTTACCACCACCAAAAAAAGTCTTTCAGCTAAGAGCGATGTTGGGACACACAGGATACTACAAGAAATTTATCAAAGGCTACGTGTATATTACTGCACCAATGGAAAAATTGTTAAGAAAAGATACAAAGTTTCAGTGGAATGACAAGTGTCAAAATGGACTGGATACCCTGAAGGAAAAGATGGTCACCGCGTCGATATTAGTATTTCCAGATTGGGATAAGACATTCCACGTGCATGTAGATGCATCAGCCATAACACTTGGAGCTATCTTGGCACATCCAGGAGAGGGGGACTTGGATCACCCGATAGCATTTGCAAGCAAGAAGTTGTCAAAATCAGAGAAGAACTATAACACTACAAAAAGGGAAGTCCTAGCTATGGTCTATGCACTACAAAAGTTCAGACACTACTTATTGAGAAAACACTTTAAGATGTTCATGGATCACTTAACCCTGAAATACCTATTCAACAAGCCAGTGTTGGGGGGGAGAATCTGTTGATGGTTACTGCTATTTCAAGAATTTGATTTTGAAGTAATAGTTAAGCTAGGAAAATTGAATGCGGGACCTGACCACCTATTAAGAGTCGCAAATGGAGAAGAACCTACGAACTTAGAAGACAACTTTCTAGATGCCTAGTTATTTTCAATCCAGATCATGATGAATACTTCACAGATATCGTTCAGTACTTGAGCACAGGTACTGCGCCGCAAGAATATTACACTGTGTAGAAGAAAAACCTAGTAGTCTGTGTTGTCGACTATCAACTGATTGCATGACACCTATACAAAATGTGCACAAATAGCATCTTGCACAGATATGTGTTAGAACACGAAAGACCAAGGTTGTTAGCAAAATCCCATGAGGGGATCGTAGGAGGACATTACGCAAGAAAAGATACTGCGTAGGACTATGGTGGACAACGATCCACAGAGACTCAAAGGAGTACTGTCAAAGATGTGATGTTTGTCAAAGGGTAGGGAAACCCAACAGAAGGGACGAGATGCCATTACGACCACAGATAACATTGCAGGAATTCGATAAGTGGGCAATAGCTTTTGTGGGACCAATCAACCCACCATAAAAAAGAATAGGAGCTAGGTACATTATCACCGCGATGGAGTACCTAACAAGATGGGCGGAGGCCACACCAGTGAAGGACTGCAGCGCAAAAACAACAACACACTTTTTATTTGAACAAGTGATTACTAGATTTAGATGCCCAAGAGTTTTGATGAGTGACCAAGGAACACACTTCATAAACAACACCATCATGTGATGACTGAAGAGTTTGAAGTCCATCATCAGAATAGAACACCATATCACCCACAGGAAAATGGCATAGTGGAAGCATTCAACAAAATCCTGGAGAATGTGCTAACAAAGATTTGTAACATCAATAGGGACGATTGGGAACTCAAAGTACCAGTGGTATTATGGGCCTACATAACTACGTGAAAAAATTTGATAGGGCAAATGCCATTCAGACTAGTTTATGGCCAAGAAGCAGTTGTGCCATTAGAATTTTTAGTACCAAGATTGCGCATAGCAACAATTACACAAATGATAGAACGAGGCATAGTACAAGAGAGACTAAATCAGTTAATGACCATGGAGGAAGATCAGATCCTCGCAGGGTTCCACAAACAAGTTTAGAAGGCAAGGGACAAAGTTTGGCATGATAGACACATCAAGAAGAAAACTTTCAGGGAAGGCGACCTAGTACTAATGTATGACAACAAATCGTTTCGACACCCAAGCAAGTTCAGAATGCACTGGATAGGACCATACGAAGTAAAATATATCACAGATGGAGGAGATGTACAGTTGAAAGACTTATCAGGCGCAAAACTTAGAGGGATGATCAATGGGAGCTGACTAAATCTATACAAGGACAATCGACCACCCACCGTGTGGTAAAAAAAAAACAAAAGAAAGAAAAAAAAAATAGGATATAAAAAAGAACCAATAGAAGAACAGTGCGCCAGAGAAAGAAAGGGCACGAAAACTTAGGAACATAAAATTGGTGAGGAGAAATACAATGGTCATGTCAAAAGGGAAACAAGCGAGAAATGAAAATTTAGAAAAAGTAGTACGACAAGACAGAGTAGACGGAATTAAAGGACGGAAAGGATCGATGGGATGCCACATTAATTGCGCCAACTCGAGATGACAAGGCAGAGTAATGGAAAGTATGAAACCGCTGGACGTGCATTGAACCCATAATTAAGGAAGCGTCCTCAACAAGCTTCATGGGAAGCCCATACAATACATGGGAACGGGAGAAAATAGTCTATTTGCGAAAAGAGAGTAGACGTGGAGTGATGGAGGCTAAAAAGCATAGAGAAAGTTCACAGAGGTCACAAGTACCATTCGAATTCAACAAAAATTCGACATTCACTGCCATGGCACCACCAAAGCAAGTAGAAGTGAGCCAGACTTCCAGAAAAACCAGGTTTCAGACCAGGTCATGAGTACATTTGGAATAAGGTGAACAACAGCCACCGGAGATCATCAATGTCGATGAAATCCCATCTCCAGACACAACACCGGTGAACCCTACACCTATAAAGGAAGAAACCCAACAACCAACACCAGAGGGCACAAACATAGATAGAACAACAGAGGTTTATGAGCAGCAGAACCATGACGCAGAAACCCGGAAGGAGGTGCAACCAGAGAACACCGAAGCAACTCCGAGATTCAATGGAACGATGCCGAATCTGGAAACAACAGTTGATTCAGACAAGTCTCAGACCACCCACCGGAAGGAACAGTAGAAGATATCACAAGTTGGATGGAATGGTATTCTGAGGAATAACTAGAAGCCACTGGAACGTCGAGCTAGCCACCATCGCCGAAAAAATACAAGCTGCAGGTACCCAAGTCACCTCGCAAGCAACCTCTCACAACAATCATTCTACCACATATACTAGATGGGGTACAAGTAGGACCAGAACTGTTGGGCCATATAAAGAATCTCATACACTCGGACCACGATGTAGCAGACACAAAAAACTTTCTGGAACTTGCAAAGAGGGTATACTTAGAGACTATGGGCACAAACAGGGTTGGAGAACCGATTGATTAGCCACTCCAATGTGCAACAGGGTTGGAGAAGACAATAATTTTAGGTCTGGTGGACCTACCACATTTTAGACAGGGGCAGTACGCAAGCAATTGCTTCAAACAATTGTTAGAAGTCACACATGGCAGGGACACTTGGTTGGACAAGCTTGTCTCCATAGACGTGGAGCTTATTGCCAACATAACAGGATTGCCATCTCGAGGCATGGATCTCGCACAGTTTCTTGATGATAAAGCCAGGGAGAAAGAACTAACAAAATATATGAAGAAGAAGTATGGTACCGACAGGGGGACACGAGGGATCATTATCAAGAGGATCAACATTGCCGCAACACAATTGGGCACACAAATATTAGCCTGCAAGCTGCTAAGAAAATGCCGCAGGGAGGAAGTTCCATTTGGAGTTTTCACAGTTACAACTCAATGCGCAGTGGGCACCATATCTCTTGAACTTGTTTTTGGATGACTACAAGGATGCGCAGGATCTAGGCACATAGTTTCACTATTCATGGTTAATCATGTTAATCGCCTTCATGGGATGGAGAGAGCCAAGGTATGTAACTTTTTGTACCAGACCCAAGCCAAAAAAGGGAGCGAGATACTTATGTTGAGAGCTACGTCAGATGCTAAGAATAAAAGGATGAACGGGTCCATATTTGAAGGATACCTACATGACCTACATGAAGCCATCTCCAACATGTGGAGGATCACACCACAGGCTATCGTGCGATATAGGGATATCGCCAACTTCAAGGCCACATGACATACAATGTAGATACAGGCACAGAAGGATCTTGATAAACAGTGGCTACAAATGCGCTATTGTATCACATAGGGTGACATCGACATGGTCATCAACGAATGGGCCGACGAGTGGAATATTCCAGTCCTCACCCAGGACTTGCCAGAAAAAACAGCGGAAGAAGAGGCAGGGTAGGGAGAAACACAGCCTCAAGAAATCCAAGTGCCCAAGAAATGGAGGATGGGCCAGACAAAAACAACATAGACAAATGAAGGGGCAGCAAAGACGGGGACCAAGAAGGGGAAAAAGAAGAATACGCAGCCGGCCAAAGAGAAACTGAAACAGGAAGAGGTCATGCAAGGGACCGCACCAAATCCCAACTCATAGGAACCAAGCGGGAATAAGAGGCCATCCATGCAGGTAGGAGGACCGCGCAAGAAAATGAAGGTGCAGAGAACACCAGAATATATGATAATGGAAGATGATGGAGAGATGACAGCCCGAATGGTCCAGGATTTTCTATCCGAGGACTTTGACCATGATGTGCACCATAGGGATAGGATCCAAGAGGAGATGGAAGACATACGACAGTCCCTCAAGAAAATCGGGGAAGTACAGATAGCAAGTAGCAGCATGGGAATAGAACCATCAACATCGCAGACAGAAGAAAGATCGAAAGAAGGAGAGCGAGATCCATTCCATACAATACTACAGCCGAACGCAACATTCCACATCACACCGAGTATGCTGTGCATGGATGAGATCGTGGGGCAAACACCTTAGAAGGACTTAAGCCAAATACAACTGGTGTTGACACGGATCCCATCTAGGGCACTACACAAGTTGCAGGTTAGCATAAACCATGAGTTATAGTCTCGCGCATGCAAAGACTTAGTCGAGTTGAAGCAGGCAACAAAAAAATGGGACGTGATGGAAATAGTCTATGAGAAGTCTAGGTTAGAGACCTAGGAGGAAAGGGAGCGCATAAAAGGATTGGAGCAGAAAGTGGCAGGAACTTACGAGAAGATTCCACAGGCCGCGCAGAGGAATGAAATCACAACAATAGAAAAGATTGATCAGATTGTGCAGACAATCGATCAATACCAAAAGGAGATCGAGAATCTCCAAGAACAACTCACACCAACCACTCCACCAGTAGTGAAAGAAAAAAGGAAGCAGGAAGCAACAACGCAACTAAAGGAGATAGAGTAGAAGGTCATCACAGCAGCTGAATTGTTCAATAAAGCAGCGCAACTTTGGACTAAGTTAGATAAGGATCAGCAGGTCCAAAAGTGGGACAAGGAAGAAGAAAGGATCAACGCAACAATCCAATATCTCAAGCAGAGGCAGAAGACAATGCTAATCACAGAACGCATCAAATGGGCGTAAGACATGAAGAAATTGCAAGTAGAGATCACCACTATGCAAACATAGAAGTAGGAGCATCAGGCTCAAATGGAACCATTGCAAGAGTGGGTAGCAGAAGTCCTGACACAAGAAGAGGAATCCAAGGCACATATAACACAGACCCAGATAGAGTACGTGGAATTGATCAGGGATGAAATTGCATTCCAGATAGTGGACACATTCAAGGAGAAGACTACGCAGTCATAGACATAGGCATCAGATCTCAAGGAAAAGTTCCAGATGATCACCAAGGAGATAGAGGAAGCGCACAAAGGTTAGGTGGCTCGAGATGAGCCACATGTCAGTGTTGGGGGCCTGTTGGAGTCATGCCAAAGCGGAAAGAAAGACGATCATGGGGAAAGAAAGCGTGCATGAGGAAAGCGACAGTTGGAAGGAAGCACAACACGCATGCATGTAGATAAGACTTAACGACTGTAGGGTTAGGGTTTTGGTAATATATTGTAACAACTGTAGAGCCAGAAACATATAAATATAGATACCAGAGTATTATAAGGGGTTGGTTTTTTTTTGTTATTGTTGTTATTTGGGGTTTTGGGAGTAAGATCATGTTTAGCAATCTAGCTATCAATTGATGCGATATGTAATATTTGGTTGTATGACCTAATTTTGTAAGTTGTTGAGCTAGAGAAGACGAGGGAGGGTAGATCTTGAGGGTTAGATCGCAGGTTGTGGAGCTTGGTGCGATCTAGTTTGCCTCATATAGATCTTACCCGATTGGGAAGAGTTGTAAGCACGCGACGCTGTAGATGTGGAAATACCATAATAAAGAGCCAAGAGATAGATCTTTGTGGATGTAGCCCAGGAAGGGGTGAACCACGATAACATCTATGTTGTGTGATGAGTGCATGCATATCTTTATTGTCTTCAGTAGTTATTGTCATGCTTATTGAATGAGTTGTTATATTTCCTGCTTACTCGTCAATAACAGTATATTGCATTTACAAGTTATAGTAATGGTTCAATACACAGTTCTCATATCTCACACTCAATCCTAGGTTGTAAACACATGAATCTTATAGCCACCCATTAAAGTTATCTCGGGTGAGATTGCGTAGCGCATTTTGTTTGTTGTGTTGCCTTCTAGTTTACCAGGAAGGCCGATAGTTTTAGAGGCTTTGTTGGAAACCCGAACAGACATGAACCCTGGGTCAATAAGCTCAGACAGGATATAGAAGAGAAGTAACCAACAATACTCAACTAATTGGTAATGTATTTCCATCATGGAAAGGATTTATTTTTGCACTTAGAAAACAGTTCTATCCATTGGGGTATAAGGAGAAGGATTTAATTGAATGGCAACGTCTTAAATTAAGAAAAGGAAAATAGGTGCAAGAATACACAGATGAATTTTGTAAGATGGATTTGATGTTAAATATTCCATTACATACACAAGAAACTCTTATGAAGTATATAGGAGGTTTTCTTACTCATATTAATAAGACGGTTTTTATGTCTGGACCTACTAATCTTGATGAGGTTTTTTTTCAAGCAACATATATTGAAGCAGGAAAAACTGGAGTTGGTGTATCATGGGAATCATCTTCAAAGAAAGAAGGAAAAGGAAAAGGGAATGTGAAGAAAGAAAACTCAGTCAGAGTAGAGGAAGAGAATATATCTTTCAAACATTGCAAGAAAGAAGGGCATGATGAAGAACATTGCTGGCAATTGCACTGAAAAAAGAAACCGAAGTGGTTCAAAGAAAGAAGGGAAGGAAAAAAGTTGCAGTAGCAGCACAACCAATAGACTTGGGGTTGGATTCAGGTCATGAGACTAAAATCATAGTAGTTGGTTTGTCAGGTAAAATTGGTGATGCTTATAATTATAGAAGTAAATTGTTTCATATAAGGGTCATTATGAAACATACCAAGATCGACACTTTATTAGATAGC
>JZKD02S1706476.1:50187-95508 GCA_000966675.3 Picea glauca
TTTTTCAGATTTTTGAGCCTTGAGCTCTTGTTAGTTTATGGTCAACTTAAAACCATGGCATTTAGTAGAAGACATCAGCTTCTGCTAGACATTCGGTTTGTGGTCATCCCAAAACCACTAGATTGGTTTGTGGTCATCCCAAAACCACCAAATGAGTTTGTGGTCACCCTTAAACCACCAATTTAGTAGAAGACATCAACTTCTGCTATTTTTTTCAGAGTTCAGAGAGCATCTTCAACCAACCTTCTGAATATTCGCTTGACACACATGATTGTCAAGTAGTGGTAGTTTTTCAGGCAAGAACGAACTTATGATTAAGGGGGGATGTTAAAACTCTAATCATAAGTTAGTTGGTTTAGTTAGTTTACCTAACTGTTATACAATTACATGACAGTTATGGTCTTTTGTATTATATATGTACATATATGTACATGATTATTTGCAAGAAGCATTGATTAATACAGAGTATGCTTTTTTTGCCAGTGTTTATTTATATCTGTTCATCAGGGTTTCTTGATTGCTTCAGTTCTTTATATTATGTTTCTGTTGTTTTCTTCATTATGAATCTAACAAGTTGATGCACGGTTTGGTACAAGTGTTTGTGCATGATTGATGCACTTGTTATGGTACACAGTTGATGCTTGGTATAGTATAGGTTGATGATTTGGTACATGGTTGAGACACATATCTTGTTATGGTATGTTGGTGATATTGGTACATGCTTGGTAAAGGCACGTGTTGGTGATGTTGGACATCTAGTTGAAAGGTTTCCTTGGTATATGATCCATGTGAGAGGATCTGGATGAGTATCAGTGATAGTGACAGGTTGGACAGGTTGATCAGTGACAGGTTGGATATAGTGATAGGTTGATGGGTTACAGGTTGATGTGGCAGTGACAATTGTTGAAATATTGTAACTGTAAAGAGTATTCTATATATTATTGAGTCATTATTCCTTAGATCAATCCCCTATTGTGGATTGATCATGTCGGGAATTGTAATTGACCAAATCCCCTTTTTTGGATTGGTCAAACCCTAATTGTATTATGTAAATTAATAAGTTGGCCCCCATGCCTAATTAAAGTGGTTTTAACCACTAAGAAGACAAGTCAACCCTGCCCAGTGAAGAGACACCTTTCCAGCGCCTGCCAACTAGTATAAATAAAGGAAGCCAACACTTCATTATCTCACTCACTCATTCACTCATCAAGTGCACAAGTTTGGTAGCTACATTTGGGAGAAGAAGGAAGACAGAGGCACATTGCTCACTGTTGGATATTCTCTAGTGTTTTGGTTATTGTCTTGGCATTGTATTGGTTATCTATATTAAGGAATTTTTTGTTGGGTTTTCTCCCCCATGAGGGTTTCCCAGGATAAATGATGTGTATCTTGTGATTGTGTTTCTCTTAGTGATCCTACATATGTTATGATTATCTAGTAAATTGAAAAGAAACCTAATAATAACTCAAAAATTAACAATAGTGGCAGTGATTGTGGTAGTGACAGTTGGTATACACTTATATTTCAGTGCGACAGGATGGGGCAAGAAAAGGGGGTTGTAGCCTCCTTTTGGATGGTGCCAGAGAACACAGGGAGTTGGAGCTTCCTTCAGGTTGGAGCTTGAGAATCAGGGGGTTATATCCTCCTTCAAGTTGGAGCCCAAGAATTCGAGGATTTGTAGCGGCCTTCAGGTTGGTTCTTGTAAATTGGGGGGTTGGTGCCTCCTTTCAATTGGTGCTAGAGAATTGGGAAGTTGGTGCTTCCTATGAATTTATTATTGATATATATAAGAAATCATTTTGTGGTTTTCTCCCATTTTGCTTTCCATGTAAATTCTGGTGTACTGTGTACTTGATGTGATGTTGTTGATGTGATGATGCTTATGTTTATATGCTCATGATATATTGATGATATACTACTGATAAATTTCACACACACACACACACATATTGTGGTTAAAAGTGGTAAAATTTCTCATACTGATTCACCCCCCCCCCTCTAAGTATTCCAACATTCCTAAGCCATGTTTGTAAATTTTTCACAACCCTAGGTGACTAACATCCTTATGATTTCAACCAAAAAAGTAGATCGTTGAATTTAATTATTGTAGAAATAAATTTTAGACTATAGTATTAATCACACTAATAGCTCGAAAATGAACAATAGAAGCAATAAATGAATAACACACATGCACTGTGATTTTCCCCTTCAAATCAACTTATCATTCGAATGATCAAAGCTTACAAGGTACCTCCACAGTATGTTGTAACTTAATAGTTGTACGGTAAACATAATACTACATAATAGAGAAGTATAACATGTTGAAATAGAAGTATGGTTATACTGAATAAAGAAGGAAACAACTATTGTTGTACGACATTGTTACTATATGGATTGCCTCTTGGGATATGCACTTTCTCCTCTCAGATGCACTATCCTTCTTCTCTTGGTCTCCGCCTCTCTCAAGTGTGGATATCCCTTGAGTTGATCTCTAGATGAAACTCCTTCTTCACCCTTGTTGAGATCCCATTGAGTCACAATCCTTTGTGTCTCAAGCACTCAAGGTCTCTTGAGAAAAATTCCTTCTTTTCTCTCTCTTGAGTTGTGTATTTTCCTCACACTCAAAGGTTACATTTATTGTAGGTCCAACTGCCTAATGAAAAATTCAAATAGAATACAAACTCTAGAATTCAAATGCAATACTACTATTGTAGTGGAGGAAGACAATTCGAATTTGTCTTCTTAACTTGTGCAGTAAAAGACAAAATCCATCAAATATGACTTTGTACTACAAGAAAAAAGCCATCAAATATGACTTTGTGCTACAAGAAAAAATCCACAAACTATGAATTTGTACTAGAAGACAAAATCTCAACTACAAAATGTCTCGAACCATTTCCTGCACATTCATACTGAAGCATGTGCAAAATTTTTATGTTTGAGATATATTTCTCAACACTCCCTCTTAGCGAGGAAGGAATTTGGCACCAATCCAAGTCTATCTCTAAGTGATTCAAACTTCCCTTTTACTAAGGGCTTTGTCATAATATCAACTAATTGTTGATCTATGGGAATATACTGGAGCTTCACTACTCCCTTCTAAATCCTATCTCCTATGAAGTGATATTTGATCTCTATGTGCTTGGACCTATCATGAAACACTGTATTATCATAGAGTTTGATACAACTTTGATTATCACATTAAATCATTGTGGGGTCTAACGCCTGATCAAACAATCATGCAAGTAACTTGCAAAGCCAGATGGCTTCATAACTAGAAATATTAGCTACCATACACTCTACCTCTTATGAGATAAGTGCCACTCAATTCTACTTCCTTCTGAACCAGTATATCATCATTGATCCCAAGCTAAAGAGACATCCTGAGGTGATATTCATGTTTGTTGCACTGTCTGCCCAATATGAGTCTGTATATCTGTGCAAATTCACTTCACCATCTCCAAATTCACTTCACCATCTCCAAGATATCTCAAACCATACTCCACTGGGCCCCTCAAATATTTGAGCACAAGTTTTTCTACTACCCAATGCTCTTGCCTCGGCTCCACCATGAATTGGCTCAAGGTGTTCACTGCAAAATATATATTTGGCCTAGTGTTGACCAGATACATCAAAGAAACCTATTAGATTCTTGTACAACATGGGATCTACCAACTCCGAATATGAATTTGTCACCTTCTTCAAATTAATGATAATGGGTGTGGCCATAGGTTTTCAATCCTCCATCTGAAACCTCTTCAGGATATCAACTGCATACTTAAATTTCCCAAGGAAAATCTACCATGGTCTCTACCAAACCTCCAATCCCAAGAAGTAATGCATCATGCCAATTTCCTTCATGTTGAACTCAACTGCCATATCTAGTTTGCACCCTGCTACGATCTTCTTAGATCCTATAAGGAACATGTCATTTACATACAACACCAAAATGAGAATATCAAAATCAACAAATATGAAATATAAGTTGGGATATGCTTCAATTTTGGTGAAGCCCGTCCTCTATAGGTATCCATTGATCATGGAATACCATGCTCTCGGTTTCTACTTGAGTCCATACAAGACCTTTTTTAGCCTGCAAACATGGGACTCCTTCCCACTTATCTCAAATCCATGGGGCTACTCTATGTACACTTATTCCTCAATTATCCTATTAATGAAATTTGTCTTCACATCCATCTGATGTATCCTCCATCCCATAAATAAAGATAAAGATATAACTGCTCTAATGGAAGTGTACCAAGCATCTAGAGCAAATGTCTCCTCATAGTCCACTCCCTCTTTCCAAAAACCTTTCCTTGAACTCCTCGATGTTGCCATCTGGAATGTGCTTGATTTTGTAGAGCCACTTGGAACTCACCACTAACTTCCCCTCTGATCTTGGAACAATGTCCCATACATCATTCTTCATGATGGAAGTGTACTCCTCCACCATGGAATCCTGTCATACTTGTTGGTTTTTTGCTTGCTAAAAACTAGAAGGATATGAACGTATGATGTTGCTCATTAATGCCATGTAGTTTGGAAACTTCTTCAGAGGCCTACTATCCTTAAATGTGCTCCTAGGAGCCTCAACATACTCCTAAGCATCCCTCAATGTTTGAGTGAACCATCGAGGTTTCTTGATATAAATTGAAGGATCCATTGGCTCATCCTCCTCACTTAAAGGTTACTTCCCTGAACTAGAAGTCGTTAGTGACCAAGGATTAGCCTTCAGAGCTTCCTACTCCTCATCCTCTATCACTGGAATAGACTCCTGAGACTTCATGGAAGAAAATTCGTCCTCAAACTTTACATCCCAACTTATGATTGTTTTCCTCTGATATGGAATGAATATCCTATAGGCCTCTGAAGTCTCATTGTAACCCACAAACAAACCATTCCTACTAGAGGGCTCCAAATTGGTCCTCTTCTCTACAGGTACATGAATATAAAATTGATAACTAAAAATGAAAAAATGACTCATCTCTAGTTTCACACCAATTAATGCCTTCTATAGTGTCTTGTCCTCCAAGATCTTGTGAGGACACCTATTATGGATGTAGAATGTTGTGTTGCATGCTTCTACCCAAAGAAACATCGACAAGTCCTGGTCATGAATCATGGCCTTATCAACCCCTATGATGGATTGATTCTTTCACTTTGCAACTCCATTTTGATGTGGGTTGTATGTAACAATCAACTCCCTCTTGATCCTGCCTCCATGCATAAACCTTCAAACTCCTTAGAGGTATACTCACCCCCATTGTTTGATCTCAAAACCCTGATCTTCTTCCTTGTCTAGTTCTCAACAAGAGATTTGAACTCCTGAAACCTGTTAAATACTTCATTCTTGGTCTTTAGGAAGTAGATCCAAGTTTTGCGAGAGAATTCATCAATGAGGGAAACATAGTACTTGCTTCTTTTGATTTATGCTACTGACATCAATCCACAAACATCTGGATGTACTAGATCTAGAATCTCCCTATATTTGTGGTCACTTCCTAGGAAAACAACCTTGGCATGCTTGTCAAGCCTACACCCTCTACTTACACCCTGCGACTCAATAATGAAATCTAGAAGACCTGTGACTATCTCCCTTGGAAAGGCAATGCTCTATAATGTAGTTGCCCCATCCTCTTGTGCCATAAATCACACAAGTTGTATGTGTTATGAACTAGGGCTCAAACAGATTCACCCTGTAACCTATACATGTTTCCTTCCCTAATCTCGATCACTTAAGTTGATTCTATGCTAGACTCCTTTAGTATGATAAGGACTTGATGGTTCTTGAACTCTACGACAAAGCCCTTATCTTCCATAACCGAAAATGAAAGCAAATTCTTCTTGAGACCTGGAAAAAATAAAACATTGTCAAAGTCTAAAGAGTTACCTGAATAGAGTTGGAAACAAATGGTACCAACTCCTTCTACTAGGTACTTGGCATCATCGCCAAGTTCAATCTGAACTCCTGAGTCCTACTTTGTTAGACTTGAAAATAACTTTGAGGATCATGTCATATGCCTAGATGCTCCACTATCCACACACCAAGCATTGCTCAGAATCATATTGGTAGAAAGGAAATATACCATTGAGAAATCCTTCTTGAAATTGGAGGCAAACCCACTCATTTGAGTTTCAGTTGAGGCTACTACATGATTTTGTTGTTGCTTCCCTTTACATTTTTCTTGTTTGACATTGTGATGCATAATGTCCTTGCTTATGACAGATGAAGCACTTTATTTTACTCAAGTCCTTCTTCCCTAGTGTTAGCACCATAATTTTCATAACTAGAGTTAGAGGTTTGTCCAAAGTTTTCAAAGTCATGACATGATCTTGGGAAAATCAAGGCACTCCTAGATGAATCATAGGTTAGGGTGAATATCATGTCAAAAGGTATTATGGTTCATCATCACCTTTCATGAGGTTAGAGAAGGATCAATCATGACACTCCATGTCATTGGTATCATTGCAAACTTCAAAAGCATACTCATGGTGCAAGTTTGTTGCACAAAGGCTTTTGTTGCATTCATTTTTCACGCAGAGGATGTTGTCGTGCAGAGGATGTTGTCGCACATAGGATTTTGTCGTGCAGAGGATGATTTCGCACATAGGATTTTGTAACGTAGAGGATGTTGTCGCGCATAGGATGTTGTCATGCAGAGGATGTTGTCGCACCGAGGATGTTGTCGCGCATAGGATTTTTTCGTGCAGAGGATGTTGTCACACAGAGGATTTTGTCGTGCAAAGGATGTTTTCATGCATATTATTCTATCACATAGAGGATGTTGTCATGCAAAGGATGTTGTTGTGCATAGGATTTTCCTACACACCGGCTACAGGGCGCGCTGCGCAAATGACTGGATTAGTGGTCAACTTCAAGATCACTTTATGACCAACTAGAGAGGAATTTTGAAAATACCCTAGAGGTTTTGTCTAGGAAAAACCAAATAATAAAAACCTCTCTCATATTTTAAAAACGTTTCATATTTTGGGAGATTAGAAGGAATCTTTGAGCCCTATTTTTCAGTTTTCATGATTTCCTGTCCGAGACATGTTTTTGCGACGCGCATTTTGGCCAGTTGGAGACGAATTTAAAGAAACCGAGAGATCTTTTTATTTATAATGATCTTACCTACAAAAACGTCTCCCCATTTTAAAAAATGTATTTTTATTCAAGATATATGATTCCACCTTTTACCCCTATTTTCCCATTCTGTTGTGCATTTGCTGCGTTTTTGTTGTAGGTTACTGTTGCGTAGAAGACTTGTTGTGCAAGGGTGACAGAGTGTCCAACAATGCACATGATGACTCATCACAACCATATGGTTGAATTTTGATCATGATCAATGATTTTAAAGAATATTCCGGTTACGATTATGATTTGGCAAAGTCGGGTTTCTATTTTTAGTAAATCCGTTGAAGTTATTGTTCTCTTTCAAAAAAATCGGATCCATGATTCTAGGAGGGAGTAGTTCGACCCTAGAAGCCAAGGGTGACATTAGTTTTCTATATATGGGGATAATTTTCATCTAAACAGGGTTGGGACTGGTGGGAGAGAGGCCTTCCTTTGTAGCTGGAAAACTCTGTAATTTCTCATGAATTTTAATACAAGCAAAGAATGTTTTGATAGCAGAGACTCATCATGGTGTCCCATTTCGGTGTGTTTTCCCCAATTCACATTCATTTCACTTATGTTCTTTCTCCTAAGCATATCTAAGAGTAAATGATTGGAATTCATCCTTAATAGATGCTCCCTTCATATAGTTAATGTTGGTGTCATGTTTTAATGATTGCAGGTCCAAAATTCACCCTTTGTTAGGTGCTTTGTTCATTGTAGTCATCCTTTATGCTATTTCTTCTAAAGTTGCAATTGAGAATTCATCCTTATTATATTCTCTCATTCGTGATGGGATTTTCTTATTTTTGTCTTGCCATCATATGAGTACTATTTATTGTTGAAAATGTGTGCTTATTTTTCCTCTGTTCCCTTGGGAATACGTAGCTATGTTAATCTTCACATATATCTCAGAAGTTGAGTCCATTGCCCAATGGTTTATTCTTCAAGATTTCCCTACCAACCCTTTTAAAACAAAAACAAACCTGACCTATTGCAAAATCTAACCTCTATGCATTTATTGATGAATCCTTTGAGTTATTACTAGTCATTAGACATCTGAGAGAGCCCTCTCTGGTTGTATAGGTTATAATACAATCTAAAGTTGGTTGAAATAGTTACCTTGGGGTTTTCTTCTATACAAACCAAAGAAAATTATGAGGGCTAACACCTATCTATAAGGTTGACTCCTCATTCTTTCCCTTACCCTTGATGGGTGTTTTACCTCTGCCCTTATTTGACTGACCAAATAGAGCTAGGTTCTATTTACCAGCCTTCTTACCTCCCTTTGACTCCATCCGAGTCTCCTCATGGATACAGTCATCCCAAAGCCTCTCTAATTCAGGAAGGTTTTCTTGAGCACAAATACCTTTTACAAATGGTGCCCATGAAGTTGGGAATCCGTTCAGTGCCAATTTCACTAACTCTGCATCTTCAACCTTCTCCCCAATTGCTGCAAATTGATCATGAATCTGTGTGATATTCATAAGGTAACTGGTGACCGTGTCTGATTTGGTCATCATGATGGATTTGAGTTTTTTCTGCAATATCATCTTCCTATTTATGTTATGGCTATGGTAGAGACTAACCATAACATCAAACATATCCTTCGTCATCTTCTTCTTGAATATGTGAGGGATCAAATGATCCTTTATAGCATCCATGATCATCCGCTTGGATTTCACTTCCTTCTTTTGAGATGCCAAATCCTATGGATATGTCAATGTAGCAACTACATCTTTGACGATATCCCAGAGGTCGTTCTCTTATAATAGAAGAGTTATCCTAACTTTCCATGATAGGAATTTCAAGACACCATTCAATCTGTCCTCGAACTTGAGGCTAGTTGATGCCATTTTCGATACGCAAAAAAAAATTCTACTCTTTTGATCTTATGAATCATAGTAACTTTGATACCATGTCATTTTTTCACAGCCCTAAGTGACTAACGTCCTTATGATATCAATCAAACAAGTAGATTGTTGAATTTAATTATTGCAAAAATAAATTTCATATCATAGTATTAATCACACAAATAACTCGAAACTGAACAGTTTAATCAATAAATGAATAACACTCATGCACTGTGATTATCCCCTTCAAATCAACTTATCATTCCAATGATAAAATATTATAAGGTGCCTCCATAGTTTGCTATAACTTAACAGTTGTATGGTAAACAAAACACTACACAACAAAGAAGTATAACATGCTGAAATAGAAGTATGGCTCTACTGAAGAAAGAAGGCAACACCTATTGTTGTATGACTATACGACATTGATGCTATACAAATTCCCTCTTGGGATCTACACTTTCTCCTCTCAAATGCACTCTCCTTCTTCTCTTGGTGTCTGCCTCTCTCAAGTGTGTATATCCCTTGAGTTGATCGCTAGATGAAATTCCTTCTTCACCCTTGTTGAGATCCCCTTGAGTCACAACCCTTCCTGTCTCAAGCACTCAAGGTCTCTTGAGAAAAAGTCCTTATTTTCTCTCTCTTGAGTTGTGTATTTTCCTCACACCCAAAGGTTACATTTATTGGAGGTCCAACCACCTAATACATAATTCAAATAGAATACAAACCCTATAATTCAAATGCAACACTACTACTGTAGTGGAGGAAGACAATTCAAATGTGTCTTCTTGACTTGTGCAATACAAGACAAAAACCATCCAATATGACTTTTTGCTACAAGACAAAAGCCACCAACTATGACTTTGTACTAGAAGACAAAAGTTCAACTACGAAATGTCTCAAACCATTTCCTACACGTTCATACTGAAGCTTGTGCAAGAAATTCCTATTTGATCTATATTTCTCAACAATGTTTAGAGATAACTCTTCAAGCCACCAACTAGAGGAAGACTCCCACGAGGGAAAAAAATTCACTAACCAAGTGGATTTTGTGGTAATTTGTGAACAAAGTTTTGAATTTAGTTAGTTGTGTTTTTTAATGCATTGTTATTAGGTTAGTTTTTTAAAATCTATACCTACAAGTTGGTAAGTGGGGGGCTACTCTAGTTAATTTTGAACCACTTTATTTTTTGAAAAAGACTATCTTTTAACACACGAACACCATCGTTCATTCACTAGTTTAGGATTGTATTAAGGTTGTTTTTGTTAAGCCAAAATGTGCTCATGGATTTATATAATAATAATAATAATAATGATGATGATGATAATTGGTAGTAGTAGTAGTAGTCTACTCTATGTGGAAAAACACTATGTAAAAAAAGTTGTCATAATTTTAGGCATCAATAGCTATGAAAAAATGGGTGGTTTATGAAGTATTGCATGTATTAAAAAAAAATCAATCTTGAAGTTGGCTTTGGGGTAAGTCTCAAAGTTGATGTAATTATATTTTGATGCAATATGGTAGGGAAAATCCAACAACGAATGAGAGATTAATTTTTTTCAATAAACTTATTAGCATATTTAATTTATTCATACATAACTTGTAATAGCAATCACATTATATAGAGATAGAATTCATAGTAATCAAATCCAAGGGGTTAGCTCAACTAGTTGTCACCGATGTTGTAGGGAGTTTAGCTAGTTTCATGTCGACAAGTGCCAAGTTCAAATACTTGGGTTAGATGCACTAGCTACATTGACAGGGTTACTAGAGATGCCATCCACAAATGTGGGGAAGCATTCCTTGGGTTTCCTTGCTAGGTTATCCTTGGAAAAAAAACTTGTAGTAATCAATAAATAATATATCACTAAAAATATCTCATAAGAAACTAATATATAATTAAACATCGATCACGATTATGTACTTAGAATCGATTACTAATTCTATTTATTCAAGCCGCTTGGATATCTCTGCGATCAAGGGCTTATTTTCGACTCATACACCATTTTCTTACCAACCATTGACAACTCTAATAACCACTATTGGTGGAATTGATAACCAAACTGTTAACTAGTACTTTTGTACTCTATAACTCAACTTGACACAAGTAACCACTCTTGGCTAATTCTACTACCAATTATATCTTTGTTTCTCTTTGAGCACTTTCCTCTATTGCATACCATTCCAAGTCTTATATAAAATCTAACTAGAAAATTTCTAAAGCATTTTCCTTGGAGTAATGTTACAAAAATCATTTAAGATCTAGTTTGGTTGTTTTTTTGCCAAGTAACATATGCTAAGGAAACCCCTGGGCACTTCCGCTCATTCCAAGGATGGTACCCAAGGTAAACCCTAGATTCTTCAAGGCGTAAGTCCAGGTCAACAACATGGCTCAAAATCATTACAACAATATATTCATTATGAGCTCAACATGTCACATACAAGAATACAACTTGGGTGGAGAGGATATCACTCCATTCCACAACCACTTGAGCCAGAACCGATTAACAATATAGTTTGGTTGTTACGATAATAATGACTACATTAAGGAAGATCCACCACCTCCATGCACCTCGCATGTATCCATCATAATTGTCAATTTTTCGCTTATCCATATAGCTATTTTTTGTGAACAATTTCATTTGTTTTATGTCCTTTTCCTTTTTTGGGCTTGCACTTATTTTTATAACATCCATATATAGGATTCCTTATGACCTTCATCATTTTCCTATTGCTTTAAAATATTTGAAGCTCCAATTGAAATTCAATAAGTTACTACAATATTTTAAGGGATTCAAGTCCAAAAATACCACCCAACTTGAGTCTAAATAAGTTCAAAGTCAAGTTCCTCTACGTTTTGCACTTTTTGTCATTTTTTTTTATGAAATTTGGGTGGCAATTAGGGTCATTGTTGCCATATTTTTAGTTGTGACCAAACTTGTATGAATATAGTGTCCATTTTAGAGATGAATTAGCATGAAAATGTTGTTATTTTCATTGAAATTTGCTTTTAAAAACATGTCAAAATTATTGTAAATTTGAGTCTCTATTAATGTTTAAGATTTGGGGTTAAGATGGATCTATGTTGCTATAAATTATACACATAACTATTAATACAATTTTAATATATATATCTTATGCTCTTTCACACATGTTCAAGGAGTTAAATAATCATTGTATTTATGATATCATTTAAAAGTGATAAATATCTTACTTTGGTGTTGCCTTCAAAATAAGTAGATTAGGAATAAGTGACACATTGCACGTTATGAGAGGGGGTTTCTATTAGAGGATTTTAGTGGGTGTGATGCCCAAAAATATCAAGACAATGGAGCAATTAGTATTTGAGAGAGGCACTATGCCTTGTGAAAGGTTGAGCTCTAGTGATTGGAGTTGCTTCATGACTAAGAGACATTGTTGTTGTTGTTGATACCCATGAAGGATAATTTGAATTAGTGATTGGTGGTTTGTTTTTTCACTAATTTTTTTTGTCTAAACTATGTTTCAATGATTGATGGAATGACTTCCATGTTAGGTCTTAGATAGTGTCATCAACTAGAGGGAGCTTCCAACTTTACTTTGTTGAAGTGCAAATTATAGATGTTGATGAAGGAAATGGAAATATGGAGCATAGTTGAAGGGAAGCCCAAAATATCCAATGAACCCCGTGATTTGATCCAATATGAAAAGAATGTAGCAAGGTGAAAATAATCATTTTGGAATATATGAAGGACCATTTTATGCCTCAAAATGTGGGAAATTCGGAAAAATAAATGTATAAGGCATTGACCATCTTGTATCAAAGTGTCAACATGTCCAAGAAGCTATTCCTCAAGAATAAACTCAATGATACACATATAAGCAATAGAAACATCGTATCTATTAATTGGGGATGTACATGAATTCCACTCAAAATGGCATGGGCATTAACAACTCATTAATCTGAAGGAATGACATTACTAAAGGTAACACTAGACATTGGTAAATATTGAACGAGAATATTTAACCTTCACAACAATATCAAGAATCCAATGCTTGAAAGAGCTACACATCTCCCCAAATTTTAGCTTCCAAAAATATGCAAGAATGAAAGAAAATGCCCTTATAAAATCATGAAAACAAGAAGAAGACTTACTCTATGCTAAGCCCTTGCCTGCATTTCTCATTTGACAATCTCCATTTTTATAACAGTTTCATATTTGTTGCAAAGCAACATTCTATATATTGTTTTTTTTTTTAATTCATAAACGACAAGATTACCTCTCCTTCACATTATATTTTTTAGTCTACTCCATTGAAACATCTTATATGGAAGTTAATTGCATCTTTTGATTATTTCCAAAGGCAAAAATTTATGGTTTAGATATATGTTTATTTCTCTTCTACTAAAAGAAAAAAAATACACTCCAAAATTTCGAATAATGCGAAAAATGTCTAAATATGCTATATATTTATTATAAATACACATTTCATTCAATCACAATGTACTGACTTTTTTGTTATTACTTTACTTTATACAATCTTACAGCTTTCATGTAAATGCAGATTGCCTTACATTCTTCAATCATTACAACATTGCATTTATTAACTATATAGAGTTTGTGGCTTCAACGTTATAATGGACTTATCTCCCATTGTATACTAACTAATGTGAAAACAAACTAAATTATTTGTCTATTTGTATATACAAAACCACCGAATCTTAAACACATTACATTACAATAATGTTTATTTGCAATATAAAAATCAATTGCTAATAGTAATTCTCATTTGGCTCTATCTCCACACAAATTTAAACATAATAATACATTCCTTTTCCAACCTTTATCTTATGCTATTTTTTTTTTTGTAAATAAAAATTGTATTACCTTGCCTTAGCAGAAAACATACGTGTCTAAGTGTACATTATAGTACACCAATTGTTCTGCCATTGTAGTGGAAACTAGAACGCGCGGATAGAACGATTGTTCATTATTCCAAAACTTTAAGAAAAAGCAACAATTGTCGACATACAAACATGGGGACTTGCCACATGTTCTACCACAAGCATGGAAACCAGAACAAGTGGTGGACTGAGTGCCCCGACCACCTATCGAACTTGAACCAGAGAATATGGTATGAAAAAATTTAAAAAACTTAGCCGTTAAACCAAAGAAAAAAACCTGTGAAAATGCTAGACATGGGGTGAACCTAGGCGTCCATATTGACGAAGTCGGAAGATGAAAGGATGGCAGCAAGTCAGGCATCGACTCTTATCAGACTCGATTGACAGGGAGTCATATAGGGTGTCCAAGTGCTTGTTGAAGATGCTCTGGCAGTTCTGCTGCTCTGCCAAGTCCTTTCTCATCTCAAAGCCCTTCACTGTGTAAAATTTGTTTTCCATTGGTCATATTATAAGTCCAATTATTTGATTTTGCTGCGTCTCCTCCATTGTTTTCAGTCATTTCTTAAAGGTCTTTATGGAGCTTGCTGCATATTAAGTTTTTTGGAACGAGTTGTTTCTTTTCACACTCAACCTTCTTCCTTCTGAATTACCTATTGTTGCACTGATTCTCCCATTTCTCTTTACTACCACACCCAGTTTCCCACTGCACTGCATTTTTCTATCGTACTTTTCTACCGTGCCTAGTTTTTCCACTGCGCTGAAATTTTTCGTCATAATTCTCTACTGCGTCAAGTTTCCCATTGTTGTTTTCTACCACGTCGAGTTTCCCCACTACGCCAAAAAATTTCGTCACATTTTACTACCACGCCATGGTTTTCTGTGGCTGATTTTTGTTTGTTGCACAAGGATTTATGTTACTGCCCTTTCTTGCAGTCTCTGTGAAGTTTGTCATTCTTATTTTCCACGCAGAGAGGGTATCACAATCCATTACTGTGCATGTGAAATTAATATATATACCAACATCATGGCAGTATCCCAAAGCATAATAAAAAAGGCGAGAAGTGGCAGGGCCATGAGGTTTGAACCTCTGGACCTGTAGTTAATAAATGAAGACCCGACAATCAGGGCATCTTTTGAACAATCCGAATGTATGCTCTTTGTGAAAGGATCAAAGGGTAGAATTTGAAACTGGCTGAGCATTTCACCCTCAATTTTACCGGGGTCAGTGCGACAATTGCGGGAATCACCCTCTGAGTGATGGAGGAAACTTTGTCAGCTGAGTCATAGATCCCTCCTCATGGAGAAACATGGTTTAAATGCATTCCTTTAGACATTTTGTGTTATAAGGACTTCATCAAACCCGAATGTCTACATCGGAAAATTGGCTTAAAAAATAGCTCAGAGAGGCACAAGATGTAATTATTGAGCTTCAGAAGGAACATAGGGTGTTAGAAGAAAAAATCATAGAGCATTTCAAGGAGTGCAGACCAGTCATTGATAACGCATGTGCAATTCTCACCAATGTTCAATCAAAACTAAAAAGAAACGCATTTTTGTGGATCATGGCATGGAGTCTTTCTATGTAAGGCATGAGTAAGGCAACCCCATTTTTGTCTTTTTGGATCGTGGCATTGAATCTTTCTATGTACATATCCTTATTTCTTACGTTAACAAGAAGTCTCACACAACATATGCACAATGAATATTCATTGCGCAGACGTTGTAAACTTACCTTCTAAGAAAGGCAGGTATAAATGAAACGCATGCCAGTTTTGAAAGAGATGCATGGTCCCCGACCATTTTTACCACCTGGAGTTGCACAAGCAACCGCAAACGAACATCTTCTACACCAACTCACCACACGCATGCTATAACCAGTGATCGTGCAATAAAAACCAGAGTTTGTTATACAAAGGTGACCGAGTTTCCAACAGTACGCATGATTACCCGGGCACCCCTTGGAAGGAAACGTTGAGTTATCACAACCAGATGGTTGAATCTTACTCATGACCAAATGATTGAAACACATACGTTGGTTGTGTTATGATTGGGCGCAATCGGGTTTCTATTTTTAGTAAATTTTGTTGAAAATATTGTCTGAGGGGGAAAGTAACCGAATCCAGGATTCCAGGGGAAAGTAGTTCGAAGCATAGCAGCCTAAGAGGGTGGTAGTTTTCTATATATTGTATATTTTTTATGTAATTCGGGTTGGCAAAGTAGTGTAGACATAGGACTCTTGAATGTAATTCTCTAAATCTGATGGAAATATAATGCAGAGGTCATGAAGCTTTGATGAAAAGATTCTAATGGTAGTGGTTTGATGTATTGTGATCCTATCTTCGTATGTACTTCATGTTTCCTGCGAATTCATGTATGTTTCATTTGTTTAAATTGGAAATATTTAAAGGGTTTAAAATTCATCTCGCAATGCTTTAGACTCAACCATTTAAACTCTGTGTTTTTCTTCTAAGTTAAGTCAGAATTCATCTCTAAAAGTGCTTTTATTTGATTTATGTTTCTCCTTTCTCCACCATACACAATGATATTTAAACTGAAATACCATTACATATTTTCCTAATGATGTATGTTACCTAGACAAGAACATATCTTTCCCTAAAGACGGGGTAAAAATAATTGACGACCTTGGCTTCGATTTACTATTTGAAAAAACCCTGTTTAGTTCAAGATAAGAATCCTATTTGAATGAAATCATCTTCGATGAGAAGAAGTTCCAATATTTGATACCAACCAACCCCCCTCAAGCCACTGTAATTCCCACTTAGACTATCCAGCCAGTTCAAATTCCTCCTAGAGTCATGGCCGCCAGATTCGCCCCTCTCGCCTTGCTAGCCCAATTACATGATTTGCCTCAGAATTATATTCAGAGAATTAAATTATACAATGTTGAAGGGAATGCTTCAGCTAAAAAACACTTAGATTGGTTTAATTGCTTTGTCGACCTGGAAGAGGTAGATTATGAGGATGCAAAAACAAGATTGTTTGCATAGAGTCTCTAAGGGGAGGTCAGAAAATGATTCAAAGCTCTTCCAACAGTGAGCGTCCCTGATTTTGTAGCTTTTCAAACACTTTTTCTTTCCAGATGGGGTGATAAAAAGAATCCTCTTCAGTTACTAACTCAGTACATTAATATAAAAAGATCACCAAATGAAACAGTGCAAAAGTTCTCAACCAGATTTATGAACGTTTATAATTCGATTCCCACATAAGTCAAACCTCCTCCCAGAGCTGCCCAACTTCGATATGATGATTCTTTTGATAGTGACTTTGCCTTGTTGTTAAGAGAACTAAGATCTGATGGCATCAGGGAAGATCAAACATAATCTTGACATAAGTGTGAAGAGGGTCCAAGGGGAAGCACAACTCTCTACGTCTCAATAATCAGACAAAAAATTTGACTTGATGATGAAAAATATGGAGACTCATGGAGAGTATGTTCATGGAAAACAAGCCTACCACCAGGGATCAAACTGATTTCCATCCCATAAATCAAAATTTTAGAAGAGCCCCAGTTCCATAGATCAGGCAAAGAGACCAGAGAGATCAAGGTGATCAACAGATAAAACCTCCTTTCCAAAACAACTATGCAAACGAATATTTTGATCAAATAATCGAAGACCAGATGCATTGTTTCGACGATACAGAAACAAACGTGTTCTTAACAAAAGGAGAGCATGATCAATTTATGGACACGAATGACGAGTTTATGCAGGAGAGCAATGATATGTTGTTTGTTGACGATTAAAATCGCAACGAAATTTTTGCCTGCAAAGTATTGCTAAAGCCTATTATTATAAGCTAACAAGATAAATAATACTAGTAGGAGGGACCCCCTTGTAGGTTGGGAGATCAGATATGGTTCTTATTTCATGTTTATGCTACTGCTCAACACTTCTTACATGGTTGATGAAATCTTGGTTTTATTGGCGAGGGATAAGGCATGTTATGTGCTGGTTCTAATTGCAGCAATTGAATGATGGATAAGGCATGTTATGTGTTGTTTCTGCTGCCCTAGGATCTAATATCATGTTACGATGGCATATGTTATCCGTTATTATCATTACTATATATCCCTGGATTCTCTACTGTGACACCTGCACAATAGACATGTTAGCAACAATACATAAAAGTAGTTGAAAAGAGATAAAAGAAACCTAAACAAAATGCAAAAGGAAGAAATCGAACTATGCTCTTATGCTACACTACATGCATCAAAATTAAAATCCTCGTTGCTATCCTAGATAATAAGTTAATAACTATGTGATTTATTGATTTATATAGTTGATATGCATTATTTTATAGTTGGAAATGGTAAGATGCGATGTGGGTGGCACTATTGGCAATTAGTGGATGTTGGTTTCGATGCATGGTTCAATTAAATGAATTAATGGACTAGTGGGCTGGATGTACTAAGGAATTGAATGACCAGAGGTTGGAGGTGACGCACATTTACTGCAAGTCACTCCATACCCCTCCCACTGGCTCTCACCCTAGCTGGATATTGTCAATTGTGGTCATTGTGACTAAGCTCCGACTTTCAAGCAGAAGAAGAATCGCTCGACCAACTTGTGTTTTTAAGGTGCTCTTGGTTACAGGTATGTCTTTTCACCATCCATGAATCTACTTTGGTTATAAAATAGATATTGGCTCAGGATGTATGTCTTTGTGCTTTCCTTAAGTCTGGAAACTGTGTAAATTTGTGATATTTTTATGGAATGAATGGTTGGTGTGGGTTTCATTGCAGCAATGTTTGAATTCACAGTGTTATTGATCATTCTGGGTGTTAGAAGCCATGAAGGCCCTCTGTCATCCTTGTTGGTCTTGGTTGAAGGGTTTTTTTTATTTTGTCCGGATGGGTTGGTCGTCTCCATGCTTTCTCATCACCGTACCCAGTCGATTGATGTTATGGGGTTTACTGGGTTTGAACGCATTGTGTCACTGCGCATTATTTCACTTGGGTATTGGTTGTTTATGTACTAATAGTTGCGCAGTGAGTTATATTGCTTTTTCTTGGCTCTGTTATATCTCAACATTGTTAGTTGTTCGATTGGTAAAACCACAAGGGTTATACCCTGCGTATTCTAAGTGTTGTTACAGGACCATAATGAAGCCTTTCTCCTATGTTCATAGTCTCTCCTATCATGAGAATTGTCACCCTGTATGCGAAGTAATTTGTGGTATACCATGTGTGTGCACCATTGGTCTAAGAGGTTCTCACCCGATGTTGGGGGTCGACTTCAGTCTCCCTATGTGGTCCATAGAGAAAACCCTTGATTTCTCAAGCCGGGTTTTGATAGAGGGAACTGTTATGGCCTGTCGGGTACACTGTTGGTTGTTATGAGTTGTTGGTGTATTTTCGACAGTGTTCGATTTTTGGCTCGTCTATGTTGATTATGTTGACAGTGGTGTTGGTTTTGTTATTTAGTCACTGCATTGGTTATTATGTCAATCAAATTGATAAACACAACGTGGTAATTTGGTTGATTGGAGAATTGGATTGAATGCACAGATGTTGTCTCTTACATTGTAATTGTTGCATTGTTAACCCAACATTTTGCAATTGATTAATGCACAATGATGCTTCATGCGTGGGTATGTGTGGAGTTCCTACAACATGTTAGGTTGAGTTAATAGTTGTTGTGACTGTGTGTTTTAAATTTTCAAATAGGAGTATTGCAATTGTGGTAATCGTGGCATGGCCATCCACTATATATGCTATGGATATTATTTGATTGCGCCATCAGAGAAGTTCATGGGTTTTTAAACAATATGGATTTGTTGCAATTTGATCAATTCGTGTGATGAGATCGGGCATACTATTGTTGCCTCATTGTATTGGATTGATAGCCCAACATTGTGATGTTTTGGACCTGTACAGTCACATAAATACTCTTGTGTTTTGTCGAACGGTATGTGTATTCCACAACATAGGATGAGTTGAAATGGTGATTGTTGTCTGTGTGTTTAAATGGCAAGTCAGGATCTTTGCAATTAAAATATTGATGGTTGTATTTGGCTGTCTGCTATGTGTATTGATGAATATCATGTTTCATAGCAGAGATAGGCACATGATCTGTGACAACTATAATCTCATTACAATTTAATTATTAAATGAATTAGAGGACGAGATTGGGCACGATTTTTGTGTCTGTATTTGATGATTGTAATAATTTGTGGGCGGTGGTTGATAATTTGGCGTTGAACAGAGTGGAAATAAGTGATTGTGTATTCATTTGGGAATTGTTTTAAAACATTAAATGGTCAATGAGAAGAAGCATAACTCTTCTATAGGTTGTTGTGGGATGTATATTGTCTTGTTTGGTGACATTGTGTTAAAGATCTGATTACAAATAGTGAGCAAGTAAATGCACAAAATTGATTGAATCATACACAACGGTTTTTCATTTGATCACAATGATTATTTGGTTGGTGTTATTTCTTTTTACGTCTGATATAGAATGGTTTTATGGATTACTCAATTAATTTTATGAACAATATCCACTCTCTTCCCTACCATTATTTCTCTTTTTGTTAATTACAACCCCCTCGCCTTCCAACATCCATTTTTCACTCCCTGTTCTTAAAATTTAATTACAGTTAAGAGAATTCTATATTGAAACAATTTGAAATCACAGTTTCTTGGTTGGAACACAATTTTATAATTCTTTGGTTTGCATTACAATTAATTTTTTTTTATCTTTGAGCAGTGACCATGATTCGTTTCCCTTTCATTTTATCATTTTTCTCTCAATACAAACACCTCGCATATCCCAGAACCTTTGTTCACCCTCTCCTCATCAACAACACTTAAACAATTTGTATGGATTGGATTGCATGAGTCTAATATGTTACTGAGCCAAAATGTATTTCATATTTTTAAGGAGTTGTCATGTATGGTTGTTAAATGGACTATTTTCTAATCAATCATGCATGCAGAAATGATATTTTTCACCCGAGGTAGCCATGGCAGAGGCAACCGATGGAGAGGTAATTGGAACAGGGGCCCAAGAAGGCCAAGATTCTCCATACACTTTGATGATGACTCACAAGAGTTAGGACATCTATTTCAAGTTGGGTTTTTCAATTGGATTGGGAAAGGATTGGTCCAACCTAGGCCTGAAAGGCCTCCCTTCCAATCTCCAAAAGCCCCAGTTATTCCCGTGCCCCCTCATGTCTCATTGCAACCTGAGGTTCTCGAAAATGATGGATGGCAAGAGATTGTCCACCCGACAGTCTCCCAACATTGTGGCTAGCTTGATTTGTCCTTACCTGCTCCCCCCCTATCAATTAGATTGCCCAAGTTTCACATGTCCACTCACCAGTTCAGTCTTTCCATGCTAGCAAAATATTGAAAACTAAGGCCCACCATGCCCCTGAGAAAGGAAAAGCCATTGCTGCCCCTTCCTCACCCTCTAATGGATCTGATAAATCCGTGTCTTCTCAGATGCATTTGAGGGATGATTGTTCACATGTGATCAATGAGATTAGGCCTAAAGGTTCAGCACAGCCAAATGCAAATTCAAAGAAATCAAAGGGTGGCAACAACAATCAAGGAAAGATTGCATCTCAGAGTGGAAAATATGGTTTTTGAGTTTTATTTTATTTATTGTTTATGAGGGTTGACTTCAGAAGTTTTGGACATCATGTTTTCTTTGGATATATGAGTAATATATTTTTTAAAATAGTTCAGATATCAATGAGATAAATTGTCAAATATGGATGTGATGATGGGAGTCGCAAGGAGGGGTGTTTTGTTTTATTAACTAGTTATGTTATGATTGTTAAGAACTAAAGGAGTCACAAGGGGTCCCACCTACTAGTTATTATTTATTTAAAACCCTTATTATGATTTATTACTCTCCCCCCCCCCCAACTAAAAGTTGGTTGAGTTTTTACTTAACTTAACTAATGAAGTAGTTCAACTACTTCAACCAATTCTAATTTGCTTAAAAGGAAAAGGAAAGGGAGGAACACGAGGAGGATAAAAGGAGAAGCATACTAAGGTTTTCTCTTTGAGTTTATGTTGAGATAGTTCAGTTTTCATTCATTCCTTAATTGATCATAAGCCTAATGTTTTTTTATGATAGCAGGGTCTTATTGTAGACAACAAGATTCAGGGTTGAATTACATCATTCATACACTTGTTTTTCAGAGGTGTTGATCTATCTTTGATAGTCTGTGTAGACTTGTATGTTTGTGAATTAGTTTTTCATGACTGACAAAGGCTATTGTGCAGAGTCGAGTGGGAAAAAATTTGTGGCAAGATGATCCATCTTTTAGAGTTCAGTTTTTTTATTTTCTGTCAGAAGTCCTTTTGTATGTTTCATCGGGGACGTCTAAGTTTGACTTTGGTCCAAAACATCTTCACGGAATTTTGTAAAGAGAATGAATTTTTGATGAATTGGAATGAAATAAAGGATTGATTTATGTCTCATCTGTCTTGATTGTCATCTTGGTATCTTTACTTCTATCTCTACATTCATTTCAACAACTTTTATAATCAAAAAATCTTATAAATAATGAAATTTCCAACAAGCTTTTATTTATAAAAAGACTAGCCTAAGCACTTGTAATCAATACTTGTGAGTTAGAATATTATTTTTGATGGTTATAAACATAGGGTGGCATTCTCATCTATTTTTCTTTAGCCAAGCAAAATCTGAAAATGCTTGAGTAAGATCATTTCATATCTTTTCCTCAACATTTATTTGGCGACCATACTGGGGAGATCTTCAATATCTCTCTGGTTAATTTTTATACTCGATTTTCATCGATACATCTATTTTTCTGATATTGATTCTTTGACTGTTTTATTTCTTAATGATTGTGCATGTTGCAAGGTAACCCAATATTGAGCCTAGTCTTCAAGATCAGACCAACATTGCTTTGAATCTGTTTAATACCATTTTAGACACTGCCAATACTCGTGCTGAGCTTAACCATTCATGGGCATAAATTGAGTGAGATATTAGTGCCCAAGAATGTTGGGAAGCTAGATGTAGACAACCTATAAATCAACAGTAACCTTCTTGTTTCTTCAGTTTTGGCCTTTCTTTCATGTCCTTAGACTCTCGTGTTTCTAGAATAAGAAGAGGCTTATCGCATGAACTTAATCCTATTGTTGAAATAGGAAGAAGGAGCGTTGTGTTATCTACCCAACAAAGTGCTCAAAGAATAACTTTGCCTGATTCATCCAATTCATCTTTCTTTCCCTCATCTATCATCCACAAGATGGAATCTAGTGGTGGCTTTGGTGGCACTGGAAGTGCTTCCTCTTCTCAGTATTCATCTTCGTTAGTGATTGGTAGCTTATATAGCCACCATATCCCTGTCCAATCTACCACAAATCCCACCAAATTCATTAAAAAGTATGGTCTTTTTCAGTTTGAAGAAGATGCCACAACCACACCGTGGCATGTGTCCTCTCATCTTAACCTAGCACCTGCTACTCGTCCACTTCATAAATTCAAAGAAAATCTTCCTAGGTTTTCAGGAAATAACATTGCCACTACAAATGAACACCTGGTGGCATTTTCTAATGATTTTCATAACATAGGTGACAATAAAAATGATACTTGCATGCGCTTATTGGTCAATTCCTTGGAAGGAAAGGTTGCAACCGATTTCTTTGACCTTCCTCCTAATATTTTGTCTACTTGGGAGGAGTTAATATATTGGTTCAGATCCACTTATGGGCAATATAAAAGCCCAACCGAGAAGTTACAGGAATACAATAACATCACCTATAAGGATGGTGAGACCATCAAGTCCTTCAACTTGCATTTCACCAAGTTATACAATCAAATCCCCGAACTCATTCGACCTCAGAACCAATCCGCTTTTATGCATTACTACAATGCATTACCTTCCCCTTATCGTCATAGGCTTGAGGAAAAATCCATTGATAATCTCGGTTCCGCTCTGCATACTTTCTCAGAGTATGAAGAACAACTTGAAAGAACGAGTCTTCCTCGGGGAGAATTGGTTAAACAGACAGACATGTCTTCCCTCTTACAGCTAGTACAAGACATGAATAATTGTATGATAGCATTCGAGTGAAAGGGAACTGTCTCCCCTCTCACCCCTGGAGCTTCATCCTCTTCTGCAACCCCCTTTAGAAACTCAATTGAAAATAATTTTCATCCTAAAGCTATCTTGCCTCGAAATTGGTGTAACTTTTGTGAGGAACACCACGAGGAAACCACATGTGAGGTAAAGAAGAGTTCCAGAGATATGATCTTTGGTAAAAGACCAGGAACTACTATCATTTTCCTAGATTTTGCAGAGCTAGAAGATGTCATGATCATCAATACTAGGAACAAAGCCTATGCTCCCAAGGGAAAATTTGATCCTCCCCGCAATTCTTCTAGCCTGAGCTCATCCTCACCCACTGCTACTGTTCAGGTTCCTAAGGTTCCTGACAGTCAAGAAACAAACTCCCCTCTCCCATATTCCAAGTACAATATCTTGAATCAATTGGTCAACATCAAAGCAGATGCAACCCTTCTAGACACAATTGTCGTCCCTGAACAATAGATTCATCTGAAACAATTCATGGAAGGAAAAGATTCCGTTGTAGCCAATCTTTCTGAAGAGGTAAACAAAGAGGATTCATCTGTAAATAAAGTAGGTGTACATAACTTTAGATAACCTATAAAAAAATCCCCCTTTTTATATTTTTGTAAAGATTATGGATAAGATTGCCCATTGTTGCCTCATTGATGGCGGTTCGGGCCCAAGTGTGATGTCAAAGATTATTATGGAAGAGCTAGGATTGTCTTGTACAAATGAAAATGCCATAAGCATGCTCTCCTATAATATCCTACAACAAACGACCATAGGTGATATTAAATATGTAACCTTGGTTTTATGCGCACACCCTAAAATAAGGACAACCCTTAGTATTCAGGTAATTGATATGTCGGTAAGAAATTACTCAATTATCTTGGGAATAGATTAGCAAGCCTTAACAGTTGGATACCTCTCACTCAACGGGACACATTTATCCGTTCCTCGAAATGGTAAGAACATTATAGTCCTTAGAGAGGGAAGGATTTCACCCTACATAGAGAGTGTTCCACAACCTAATGTAAACTATATTGAAGAGGACCTAGGAGTATATTCCATCTTTGCTAAGGAGGATAATATTTCTTTGGAACAAATCGATTTAGATGATGATATGTGGCACATGTACTTTGATGGTTCACACTATAATGAAGGTAATAGGGCATGCTAGCATTATCTTGCTTTCCCCTGTAGGGAAAATTCATAATTTGTCTTACAGGTTGGAGTTTGCTTGTACGAACATTGTCACTGAATTTGAAGCTTTATTATTAGGCATTGAAAATGCTTGTAATATCGGTTGTGGTCACCTTTCAGTTTTTGGAGATTCTAATCTTTTTGTGAACCTGGTACGTAAGATATACTCTCCTAGAAACAAGTTGATGAAACAATATACCCAAACTGTTTGGGTGCTTGTCTCGAACCTATTAACTTTCGACATCACTCATGTTAAGAGGGAATTGAATTCAATGGTTGATCGATTAGTTGTATTTGCAGCTTTTCCTAATTAGCAACCTTTGCCTGACAGGCTCGATTTTTCCTTTCAATCTCTATATTGTCCACATATCCCGGACAATGTAGAATCTTGGCATGCCCTCCCTAACAATGAGAGCGTTTGTGCTTTCATTCAAGATGAACCTCTTAAGCCCAAGGAAATGATATCCATAGAAGACAACAAGATTCCTAAGGGCTTGAATCCTCTTGTGGGTTCGTTTTCATCGAGTAATGTAGGCAATAAAGAAAAACAAAAAGAAGAGGAGTTAAGAAGGAAGGTGGGTGAAACCATCTCCTTGAACATTGGGGCACTCGAATCTTCAAATAATGTTAAAATGAGTGCCCAATGTTCTAATAAAGAAGAAATGAGGTTTGCCAAACTACTTGGTGGATTTCAAGATGTTTTTGCTTGGTCTTATGAGGATCTTTGTGGTTTTAATCCTGGTCTTACACAACATTCTATCCCCATCAAGGAAGGCATGAAACCAACTATGCAAAAACAAGGACCTATTAACCCTGCATTTAAAGCAACTTTTCAAAAGGAGTTGGAAAATTTATTAAGGGTTGGGATCATTTTTCCGGTTTACCCTAAATGGGTTTCCAATCAGGTACCTGTTTTGAAGACCACTAATCATATTAGAACCTGCATTAATATTCGTGCTTTCAGTCAGGCTATTATGAGAAATCCTTTGCCTCCTCTTAATATGGAAATGTTTTTGCAACAGGTTGTAAGGTCATAGATGAGGCCCTTACTTGACAATTTTTTGGGTTACAGTAAAATCAAGGGAAAAGGGGCAGATGTTCACAAAACCACTCTTATCACTAATTGGGGTACCATGACTTATAAATTCCTTCTTTATGGCTTACCTGATGCAAGTATTGCTTATAAAATACCTATACACACAACTCTCGATGAATTGGTCAGTATCCATATCTATCTTGATGATCGAATTGTGTACGTTAAAGGGCTGATAATTACCCCAAAGTTCCAAGTGTTATTTCTAGGTCCTTTCAAAATTTCTTTTGTCTTGGATACTAACTCTTACCTTCTAAAGGATTTACATGAGCAATTGTTTTCCTACAGCACTAACGGTTCTCGCTTGAAACATTGTGAGGGACCAACGTGAAAAGTTCTAATGCTGTTTGGATTTTTCGTATACTAGTAACCTAGCTCTGCTTTCAATTTTGCGCTATTTTCTTTTCTGCCTTACAGTAGTTTGACTTCTGCTATCTATTTTAAAATTTTCCTACCGCTTTTACATTTCTATCATTTTATTGTTGTTGTTTTAATTTTTGCAATTTTACTTCTGTCATGATTTTGTTTCCTACCATCTTTTAGTTAATTTGGTCAAAATAGGATGTTGGATTAGTCTACCACAATGAAACTCCTACAAAGCATTGTTAGTCAATAACAATCAAGCTTACACGACTGTTACGATGTTTCCCTTGAAGGCACTCTTGAATTTGTTATCTATTTCCAATGCTATCACATAAAGAATTGGTTATCTCCTGCTTCTTCTTGCCATTTCTTCATCGATTTGAGATTTGAAAGAGCATATTCTGGTTGAATGATTATGCATACAGTGATAAACCCCCTCATACTTAACACTTTTCATGAGTTATTCCCAAATTCCCAGTCATTTTTCCATTAAATCCACTCACTTCCCCCTGTTGCATAATCTTCCTGGTTATATTTTCTTGACCCGTTGTTCTTGGTCGGTGAAACCATGAGTTCTGAGTTCTAAATCTGTTGAAAACAAATTAACCTGTGGAGTCACCAGTTTGTTGACGATTAAAATCACAACGAAATTTTTGCCCACAAAGTATTGCTAAAGCCTATTATTATAAGCTAACAAGATAAATAATACTAGTAGGTGGGACCCTTTTGTAGGTTGGGAGATCAGATCTGGTTCTTATTTCATGTCTATGCTGCCGCTCGACACTTCTTACATGGTTGATGAAATCTTGGTTTTATTGGCGATGGATAAGGCATGTTATGTGTTGGTTCTAATTGTGACAATTGAATGATGGATAAGGTATGTTATGTGTTTTTTTTTGCTGCTCTAGGCTCTAATATCATGTTACGATGGCATATGTTATCCGTTATTATCATTGCTATATGTCCCTTGATTCATTAATCCGACACCTGCATAATAGACATGTTAGCAACAATACATAAGAGTAGTTGAAAAGAGATAAAAGCAACCTAAACAAAATGCAAAAGGAAGAAATCGAACTATGCTCTTATGCTACACTACATGCATCGAAATTAAAATGTTCGTTTATATCCTACATAATAAGTTAATAGCTATGCGGTTTATTGATTTATATAGTTGATATGCATTATTGTATAGTTGGAAATGGTAAGATGTGATGTGGGTGGTGCTATTGGCAATTAGTGGATGTTGGTTTCGATGCATGGTTCAATTAAATGAATTAATGGATTAGTGGGATGGCGTGTACTAAGGAATTGAATGACCGGAGGTTGGAGGTGACCTGCATTTACTGCACGTAACTCCATACCCCTCCCACTAGCTGTCACCCTGGCTAGATATTGTCAATTGTGATCATTGTGACTAAGCTCCAACTTTCAAGCAGAGGAAGAACCGCTCAGCCAACTCGCGTTTTTAAGGTGCTCTTAGTTACAGGTATGTCTTTCTGCCATCCATGAAATTACTCTGGTTATGAAATAGATATTGGCTCGAGATGTATGGCTCTGTGATTTCCTTAATTCTGGAAACTGTGTAAATTTGTGATATTTTTCTGGAATGAATGGTTGGTGTGGGTTTCATTGCAGTAATGTTTGAAGTCACATTGTTATTGATCATTTTGGGTGATAGAAGCCATGAAGTCCCTCTATCATCCTTGTTGGTCTTGGTTGAAGGTTTTTTTTTTTATTTGGTCCAGATGGGCTGGTCGTTTCCATGATTTCTTATCTCCATACCTATTCAGTTGTTTTTTTTGGGTTTACTGGGTTTGTACGCCTTGTGTCACTACGCATTGTTTCACTTGGGTATTGGTTGTTTATGCTACTAATAGTTGCGCAGTTAGTTATATTGATTTTTCTCGGCTCTGTTATATCTCAGCGTTATTAGTTGGTCGATTGGGAAAACCATGAGGGTTATACCCTACATGTTCTAAGTGTTGTTACAGGACTAGAATTAAGCCTTTCTCCTATGTTCATAGTCTCTCCTATCACAAGAATTGTCACCCTGTCTGCAAAGTTATTTGTGGTATACCCTGTGTGTGCACCATTGGTCTCAGAGGTTCTCACCTGATGTTGGGGATCAACTTCAGTCTCCCTGTGTGGTCCACAGAGAAAACCCTTCATTTCTCAAGCTGGGTTTTGATAGAGGGAACCGTTATGGCCTATTGGGTACACTGTTGGTTGTTGTGATTTGTTGGTGTATTGTCGACATTGTTCATTTTCTGGCTTGTCTCTGTTGATTATGTTGACAATGGTGTTGGTTGTGTTATTTAGTCACTGCATTGGTTATCATGACAATCAAATTGATAAACTCAGTGTGGTAATTTGGTTGATTGGAGAATTGGATTGAATGCACAGTCATTGTCTCTTACATTGTAATTGTTGCATTGTTAACCCAACATTTTGCAATTGATTAATGCACAGTGATGCTTCATGCGTGATGCGTGGGCATGTGTGGCGTTCCTACAACATGTTAGGTTGAGTTAATAGTTGTTGTGACTGTGTGTTTTAAATTGTCAAATAGGAGTATTGCAATCGTGGTAATCATGGCATGACCATCCACTGTATATGCTATGGATATTATTTGATTGCGCCATCAGAGAAGGTGACGGGTTTTTAAACAATATGGCTTTGTTGAAATTTGATCGATTCATGTGATGAGATCGAGAATACCATTGTTGCCTCATTGTATTGGATTGATAGACCAACATTGTGATGTTTTGGACCTGTACAGTCACATAAATACTCTTGTGTTTTGTCGAACAATCTTTGTATTCCACAACATAGTATGAGTCAGGGATGATTTTAGGGGCTAAATTTCGCTTATGGGCTAATTTTCCATGGTTTTCCCCCAAAAAAGATTCGTTATTATAAAAATGATTCGCCCAAATTCTATAGGATAAAATCATTTTAACTTAAAAATCACCAAAATTTTATACAAACTATATAAAATACTTATAAATTTGAATATTTTTACAAAAATGTCGCCAAACATTTATAGTTGGCATATGAAGGATTAGTAATATTCGCCAAGGTTTCTACATTTTAAAATAAATTTCCATCCTTAAAATCACCCCTAGTATGAGTTGAAATGGTGATTGTTGTTTGTGTGTTTAAATGGCAAGTTAGGATATTTGCAATTAAAATATTGATGGTTGTATTTGGTTGTCCATTATGTGTAGTGATGAATATCATGTTTCATAGCAGAGATAGGCATAGGATCTGTGAAAAGTATAATCTCATTACAATTTAATTATTAAATGAATTAGAGGATGAGATCAGACACGTTTTTTGTGTCTGTATTTGATGATTGAAATAATCCGTGGGCGGTGGTTGATAAGTTGGCGTTGAACATAGTGGAAATAACTGATTGTGTATTCATTTGGGAATTGTTTTAAAACATTAAATGGTCAATGAGAAGAAGAAGAACTCTTCTACAGGTTGTTGTGGGATGTATATTGTCTTGTTTGGTGACACTGTGCTAAAGATCCGATTACAAACAATGAGAAAGTAAATGCACATAATTGATTGAATCATACACAACAATTTTTCATTTGATCATAGTGATTATTTGGTTGGTGTTATTTCTTCTTACGTCTGATATAGAATGGTTTTATGGATTACTTAATTAATTTTATGAACAATATCCACTCTCTTCCCTACCATTATTTCGCTTTTCGTTAATTACAACCCCCTCGCCTTCCCACATCCATTTTTCACTCCTTGTTCTTAAAATTTAATTATAGTTAAGAGAATTCTATATTGAAACAGTTTGAAATCACTGTTTCTTGGTTGGAACACAGTTTTATGATTCTTTGGTTTACATTATAGTTGATTGTATGTTGTCTTTGAACAGTAACCATGATTCTTTTCCCTTTCATTTTATCATTTTTCGCTCAATAGAAACCCCTCGCGTATCCCAGAACCTTTGTTCACCCCCTGCTCATCGACAACAATTAAACAATTTGTATGGACTGGATTGCATGAGTCTGATATGTTATTGAGCCAAAATATATTTCATATTTTTAAGGAGTTGTCATGTATGGTTGTTAAAGGGACAATTTTCTAATCAATCATGCATGCAGGAATGAGCTTTTTCAGCCGATGTAGCCATGGCAGAGGCAACCGAGGGAGAGGTAATTGGAACAGAGGCCCAAGAAGGCCAAAATTCTCCATACACTTTGATGCAGACTCACAAGAGTTAGGCCAACTATTTCAAGCTGATTTTTCAATTGGATTGGGCAAGGAGTGGTCCAACATAGGCCTAAAAGGCCTCCCTTCCAAGCTCCACAAGCCCTTGGTATTCCCGTGTCCCCTCATGTCTCATTGCAACCTGAGGTTCCCGAAAACGATGGATGGAAAGATATTTTCCACCCGACAGTCTCCCAACATCGTGGCTGGCACAATTTATCCTTACATGATCCCCCACCTATCAATCAAATTTCTCAAGCTGCACCTATCCACTCACCAGTTTAGTCCTCCCATTATAGTAAAAGATTGAAAACTGAGGCCCACCATGCCCTTGACAAAGGAAAACCCACTGCTACTCCTTCCTCACCCTCTAGTGGATCTAATAAATCCGTGACTTCCCAGATGCATTTGAGGGATGATTATTCACATGTGATCAACGAGATTAGGCCTAAAGGCTCAGTGCATCCAAAGGAAAATTCAGAGAAATCAAAGGGTGACAACAACAATCAAGGAAAGATTGCATCTCAGAGTGGAAAATATGGTTTTTGAGTTTTATTTTATTTATTGTTGATGACAGTTGACTTCAGAAGTTTTGAACAACATGTTTTCTTTTGATATATGAGTAATATATATTTTTAAATAGTTCAGATATCAATGAGATAAATTGTCAAATATGGATGTGATGATGGGCGTGTCAAGGAGGGGTGTTTTGTTTAATTAACTAGTTATGTTATGATTCTTAAGAACTAAAGGAGTCACAAGGGGTCCCACCTACTAGTTATTATTTATTTAAAACCCTTATTATGATTTATTACTCTTCCCCCCCTTAACTAAAAGTTAGTTAAGTTTTTAGTTAACTTAACTAATGAAGTAGTTCAACTACTTGAACCAATTCTAATTTGCTTAAAAGGAAAAGGAAAGGGAGGAACAAGAGGAGGATAGACGGAGAAGCATACTAAGGTTTTCTCTTTGAGTTTATGTTGAGATAGTTCAGTTTTCATTCATTCCTTAATTGATCATAAGCCTGATTATTTTTTAATTATAGTAGGGTCTTATTGTAGACAACAAGATTCAGGGCAGAATTACATCATTCAAAAACTTGTTTTTCAGAGGTGTTGATCTATATTTGATAGTCTGTGTAGACTTGTCTGTTTGTGAATTAGTTTTTCATGACTGACAAAGGCTATTGTGCAGAGTCGAGTGGGAAACAATCTGTGGCAAGTTGATCCATCTTTTAGAGTTCAAGTTCTTTTATTTTCTGTCAGAATTCCTTTTGTATGTTTCAACGGGGACATCTAAGTTTGAATTTGGTCCAAAACTTCTTCACGAAATTTTGTAAACATAATGACTCTTTGATGAATTGGAATGAAATAAAGGATTTCTTTATGTCTCATCTGTCTTGATTGTCATCTTGGTATCTTTACTTCTGTCTCTACATTTATTTCAACAACTGTTATATTCAAAAAATCTTATAAATAACGAAATTTCTAGCAAGATTTTATTTATAAAAAGACTAGCCTAAGCACTTGTAATCAATACTTGTGAGTTAGGATATTTTTTTTTATGGCTATAAACATAGGGTGATATTCTCGTCTATTTTTCTTTAGCCAAGAAAAATCTAAAAATGCTTGAGTAAGATCATTTCATATATTTTCCTCAACATCGTCGTCAGAAACAAAAGAGTTTAGGAAAGGATACCACAATGCTATTATGCAATTTCAGAAGCAGTATAACCTTAGAAATAAAAAAGCGCCCACAAATCTTCCAAAGGCGAATCCTACAAGGGAACTTTAGAAAAATACCCCTTCTTCAAGCCAGCTAAAGAAAGATAATTCAATAAAGGATGTGATGGAAAAAGGGAAATAAAAGGAAGAACCCCTGAAGAAAGAACCTGAGGCAAGAAAGGAAATAGTCATCAAAGAGGTAGAAAAAGCTTTGTCTCCTTTTAATTTTGAAAGCGAAATGGCTAAAATCATAATTTATGTTTTGTTTAATGAGTTGATAAAAAATGGAGAATATAGAAATCAGATCATTAAAATGATAAAAATGGAAAAACCCCTGACACCTTAAACATACAAGATGACCACCCTACTATCTTGTTTGTCCCGCTCGTGGAAGAGAGTGGCGACGTTGATGATGTTCCTCCTTTCTATGTTAGCCTTAAAATTCATGACATGACCTTACATAATGCCATGTTAGATTCAAGAGCATCACATAATCTGAAGCCCAAGGTGGTCATGGATGAGTTGTGCCTAGACATTACAAGGCCATATACAGATCTTTTTTCTTTTGACTCAAGGAAGGTGAAATGCTTAGGTTTGATCAAAGATTTGGTTGTATCATTGTCTCAAATCCCATCGAAAAATATGATCATGGATGTGGTGGTTCCCAACATCCCTCTGAAATTTGGCATGCTGTTATCTAGATCTTGGGTTTCAAATCTGGAAGGAACTTTGCAAATGGACATGCCATATGCTATTATTCCCATTTTTGGCCAAGAAAGGAGGTTGTACATAGAAGTGTTTCTCAAGTACATGGTAAGTAGAAAAAATCAACCAAATAATCATCCTATTTACTCCGTTGATATCGAAGTTGGTTCTTCTATTTTCTATAATAACTTGAGTTTTGAAGAGGGGAAGCCAACAATTGTCATGCATGTCAAAGACAAAACTGAGCATCGAACAAAGGAGATTGTAGACCAACAAAACAACACAACAGATGAAATGTGGAATATGAGTTTCGATGGAGCTGCTAGCAGGGAAGGAGTTGGAGCTGGTGTGTGGATTAACCCTCCCAAGGTGGGTACAAAACTCTATTCATACAAGCTCGCTTTTGATTGTACCAATAATATGGTTGAATATGAGGCACTGATTTTGGGATTGAAGACTTTAAAAGAATTAGGTGCTAGAAGGATAACTGCACATGGGGATTCTAAGCTCATCATTAACTAGGTAAAGGGTATATATTAGTCCAAGCATCCTAGATTGAGAGCATATTGAAATTTAGTGCTTGATATTCTTGAAGAGTTTTCATTGTAGAATTTTTCAATGATTCCTAGGGGGGGGAATCAAATTGCAGATGCTTTGGCTACTTCAGCTTCGGTTTTCAAAATTCCAATTTTTCCTAATAAAAATTATGAAATTGAAATCAAACATAGGCCAACAGTCTGTGATAACATTAAATATTGGCAAGTGTTTGATGACGACAAACAGGTAGAAAGATTCCTTTAGATGAGTGATGAATTTGCTAATATAAATATTGATGAAGAGTGTTGTTGTGAAGTGAATGAAGACGTAGTTTTGTTCAACAATAATGACCTTTTTCAGAATCAGATTGTTGGAAGAGATATAGTGCAGCTGAAAAATAACATTATTCCCAAAGGCTTGGTTCCATTGGAAAATATTTTTGATAACAATGATGTATCCAAAAATCCTAAAATCACTGCGAACAATGAGGATATAGAAGATTGCAACATTGGAACTCAAGAAGAGCCCAATATCATTAGACTATAAAAAATGCTCAGTCTAGAAATAAGACAAAGGTATATCATTCTTATGAAAGACTTCCCTGATGTCTTTTCATGGAGTTATGAGGATTTGAAGGTCTATGATACAAAGGTAATTCAACATGTAATTCCCATCAAGGATGATCAGAAACCTTTCAAGCAAAAGTTGAGAAGAATCAATCCTATGTTGTTACCATTGATTGAAAAAAGAGATAAGGAAATTGTTTGATCCCAATATTATTGTGTCCTTAATATTTTCCAAGTAGGTGGCTAACCTAGTGCCTGTCAAGAAGAAAAGTGGTGAGATAAGTTTATGTGTAGATTTTCGAAATCTAAACATGGTGTCTCTCAAAGACAATTATCCACTTCCTAAGATGGATTACATCCTGCAGAAGGTGGTGGGATCTCAGAATATGTCAATGGTTGATGTTTTTTTCTAGATACAATGAGATTATGGTGCATCCGAATGACCAGGAGAAGACAACTTTTACAACACCTTGGGGCACTTTCATGTATGCAAAAATGAATTTTGGGCTTATGAATGTTGGAGCGACTTTCCAAAGGGCCATGGAAATAACCTTTGTCGATTAAAAGGATAACTTTATTGTGATTTACTTAGATGATATCACTGTATTTTCAGATTTCGATGATCAACATCTCAAACATCTAAGAAAGGTTTTCCATAAATGTAGAAAGTTTGCCATCTCATTAAATCCAAAAAAATCAAACTTTGGAAAGAAAGAAGGAAACTTGCTTGGACACATCACTTCAAAATAAGCCATAAAAATAGACCCCAGCAGAGTGGAAGCAATTCTGAAGATTGACACTCCTAGGAGCAAGAAAGAGGTACAATCTTTCCTAGGAAAAGTAAATTTTTTAAGGAGGTTAATCTCCAACTTGGTTGAGATCATAAAATATATCACAAATATGCTCAGGAAATGAAATGAAATAAAATGGACTCCTGAATATAGGAAGTCGTTTGAAGATATTAAAGTGGCGCTGACCAAAGCTCCAGTGTTTTCCAGCCCAAATTTTGCAAAAGATTTTATCTTATTTTCCTTCGCCTCGGAACACACCATTGCTGGTGTTTTGTTGCAAAAAGATGAGCAAAATTTCGAAAAACCCATAGCTTATTATAGCAGGACATTGAGAGACTCCCCACTAAGGTATGACATCATGGAAAAATAAGCATATGCCTTGGTGAAAGCCCTTAACGAATTCAAAACTTATATTTTACATTCCCATGTTATTGCTTACGTGCCTAGCAATTATGTAAAGAATATTTTGACTCAACCTGATCCTGAAGGGAGAAGGGGAAAATGGATAGCAGTATTGTTGGAGTATGACATCGAAATCAAACCTATAAAGCTGATTATAGGTCAAGGGCTCGCAAAATTAATGGTGCAATCAAATTGTGATGTTTTGAGAATCAATTTTATTGTTGATTTGTCGAAAAATTCACAAGAAGAAGCAGTCCCACAGGTATCCCAGAAGTTCATTGATTCTCCTTGGTATGCTGATGTCATTTACTTATTAAGAAACTTGCAAGCTCCTCCCGGATTGAGAAAAACCAAAGCCAGATTCTTGAAGTTGAAAGCAACAAAGTTTTGCATTCTAGCCAATTCTCTGTATTGGAAAGATCCAGGTGGGATCTTACTAAATCGTTTGTTGGAGGAAGAAACGAAAAAGGCTATTAAAGAGTTTCACAAAGGTTATTGTGGGGGGCATCATTATTGGAAGACCACTGTGCACAAAATATTGAGGGTGAGGTTCTATTGGCCTAGTATTTTTTCTGATGTATAAAAGGAATTTTCCAGCTGCCATGAATGCAAGATCTTTAATGGGAAAATAAAGTTGCAGCCCCTACCTTTAAAACCTATCTCCGTTGAAGCACCATTTATGCAATGGGGTCTCGATTTTATAGGATAAATTCACTCTCCATCCTCAGCTCAGCATAGTTGGATACTGACAGCCACATAATACTTCACCAAATGGATTGAAGTGGTCCCCACAAGGCAAGCTACTAATACTGTCATCATTCGATTTTTAGAGAGTAATATCTTGTCTAGATTTGGTTTTCTAGTCAAGATCATCACTCACAATGAAGCGACATTCAAATCTAAGAAGATGGAGAAATTCTACAGTGAATATAACATAACTCTGGGCCATTCCACAACTTATTACCCATGGGGAAATGGGTTGGCAGAACCATCTAACAAAAGCTTTTCCAAGATTATTAAGAAGATTCTGCAGGAAAAAAGGAAAGCTTGGCACAAAAAGCTTATGTATGCATTATGGGCTGACAAAATCATCACTAAAAAGTCTATCTCCACATTAGATTTTCATATTTTATATGGTATAGAGGCAATTTTTCCTACCTTATTAGGATTGTCGGTGAGGAGACTGTTGCAAGAGAAAGAAGTTGAACTAAACAACGCTCTAAGGAGAATAAACCAATTGGTCCATGTGCAACAAATGAGGGATCAATTCTTCAATAAATAACAGTTGCACCAAGATGAAATGAAAATAATTTTCGACAGACACACCAAAGAAGATGATTTCAAGGTGAATGATTTGGTACTAAAGTGGGATGCAAGAAATGAAGATAGAGGAAGGCATGGGAAGTTTGATCATCTTTGGATGGGGCCATTCAATATTGTTGCGTACCATGGGAGCAATGCTTATTTGTTGCAAGAGCTCAATGGATATCTCATTGGCGGGGGGCCTGTGAATGGCAGGTTTCTCAAACATTATCTTGTTTAACAATTTTTTTTAGTCTCTTCATGTCATTATAAATAACCATTTTTACTTTCAGATAAATCATTTTGAGTTAGTGATCAACAAAATATTGAAGCCCAAAGAGAAGGCCCTAAGTAATGCTAAGTTTAGTCATAGTTGTGTCAAGAGGGTCTGGAAACAAGTTTGTTTTGTCATTTTAGAGTCTTTAAGTCAAATAAAATCCCAATGGTCATGCACTTGGTATGATGTTCTTTGCTACCTCACTAGCAGGATAACATCCCCATTAGAGCCAATTCTTAGCACCATGATTTTTGCAGTTAGAGTTAGTCCTAGATGAGTCATAGTTTATGCATCAAAGCTTGTAAGGTCAGTGACCAAATAGAGAGTGGTTCAAAATCATCGACTAATGGGTTTGGCCATAAGAGTCAGGAAAGGGTGTAATGATTAGTCATGTGCGATTTGTAAAGGTCCCTTTCCCTAAATATCAAATCATGTCAAAAAAGGGGAATTTAGGTACCAAATTCGTGTCAAGTGGTTGGGATAAAGGTCACATCGAAAGATATGATGAACATCATTACCTAATCATGAAGTCAGAAAGGTGAAAAATCACGACACTCCTATCATTTGTACTTTTCCACTCCTACCATCTATACTTTGCACACTTCAAAAGTGTACTCGTCGCACGAGTTTGTTGTGTAAATCTTCAACCTCCTTTCAAACTTATTGTCGCCATGGATTCATCGTCCTCTTCCATGATTTCATTCTTTATTTATTCAAGCATAAATATTGGTCACCCATCATGCTTCTCTATCACTTTCATAATTTGTGCGTTGTCCAAAGTTTTTTTTGCATGCTCTCAAGCCCATCGTCGTGTAAAAACTATTTTCCATTGGTCATATTGTAAGTCCGATGATTTGATTTTGCTGCGTCTCCTCCATTGTTTTAATTCATTGCTTAAAGGTCTTCATGGAGCTCGCTGCATATTAAGTTGTTTGGAATGAGTTGTTTCTTTTCACAGTCAGCCTTCTTCCTTCCAAATTACCTACTGTTGCACTGAGTCTCCCTTTGCTCTTTACTACCGCGCCCATTTTTTCCACTGCGTCTGAATTTTCCATCACAATTCCCTACCGTGTCAAGTTTCTCGTTGATGTTTTCTACCGCGTCGAGTTTCCCCACTGCGCTGAAATTTTCCGTCGCATTTTACTACTGTGCCATGGTTTTCCGTGGTTGATTTTTGTTTTTCGCCCAAGGATTTATGTTATTGCCCTTTCTTGCAGTCTCTACGAAGTTCGTCATTCTTATTTTCCGTGAAGAGAGGGTATCACAATCCATTACTGGGCACGTGAAATTAATATATATACCAGCGTCATGGTAGTGCCCCAAAGCATAAGAAAGAAGGCGAGAAGTGGCAGGGCCGTGAGGTTTTAACTTCAGTACCTGGAGTTAATAAATGAAGACCCGACAATTGGGGTGTCTTTTGAACAGGTTGGATGTATGCGCTTTTGAGAAATGATCAAAGGGTATAATGTGAAACTGGTTGAGCAGTTCGCCCTCAATTTTACCGAGGTCAGCATGACAATTGCGAGAATCACCTTACGAGTGACGGAGGAAACTTTGTGAACTGCGATGGAGATCCCTTTGCGCGGAGAAAAATGGTTTAAAGGAATGCCTTTAGACATTTGATGTTATAAGGACTTCATCAAGCCCAAATGTCTAAATCGAAAAATTGGAGCCGACATTCCAAGCTAGTACCTCTTGGATCCTTTCAAGAAAATTTTCAAGGTAATCATATGATATGCGTACATTAGTCCAAATCAGAAATCTTGGCTCCAAAGACATTTTACACTAGAGAGAACCCTGATCTAGAGCTTGCAACATCTGTGTCTGATCCTAAAAAACTTATGCATAAAAGAAAGGAAAGGATAATGAACCATATATGTTACTTGGAGAAGAACCTATATTTACCTAAAGACAGGGTAAAAAACATTGACGACATTGAGTTCGATTTACTATTTGAACAAACCCTGTTTAGGTCCAGATCAGAATACTATTTGAATGAAATCATCTTCGATGAGAAGAAGTTCCAATATTTGATACCAACGAACCCCCCTCAAGCCACTATAATTCCCACTCAGACTATCCATCCAATTCAAATTCCTCCTAGAGTCATGGTTGCTAGATTCGCCCCTCTCACCTTGCCAAGCCAATTACATGATTTGCCTCAGAATTATAATCAGAGAATTAAATTATACGATGTTGAAGGGAATGCTTCATCTCAAAAACACTTAGATTGGTTTAATGACTTTGTCGACCTGGAAGAGGTAGATTATGAGGATGCAAAAACGAGATTGTTTGTGCAGAGTCTCTCAGGGGAGGTCGAAAAATGATTCAAATCTCTTCTAGCAACGAGTGTCCCTAATTTTGCATCTTTTGAAACACTTTTTCTTGCTAGGTGGGGTGATAAAAAGAATCCTCTTCAGTTACTAACTCAGTACAATAATATAAAAAGATCACCAAATGAAACATTGCAAGAGTTCTCAACCAGATTTATGAAAGTTTATAATTCGATTCCGACAGAAGTCAAACCTCCTCCCAGAGCTGCCCAACTTCGATATGATGATTCTTTTGACAGTGAATTTGCCTTGTTGTTAAGAGAAATAATATCTAATACATTAGATGATATGATGAGCGATGCAATTGAAGTAGAAGTGAATCTGATGGCATCAGGGAAGATCAAACATAATCTTGACAGAAGTGTGAAGAGGGTCTAAGGGGAAGCACAACTCTCTATGTCTCAATTATCAGAAGAAAATTTTGACTTGATGATGAAGACTATGGAGAGGATGTCCGTGGAAAACAAGCTTGCGACCAGGGATCAAGCTGATTTTCAGCCCAAAAATCAAAATTTTAGAAGAGCCCCAGTTCCAAAGATCAGGAAAAGAGACCAGAGAGATCAAGGTGATCAACAAATAAAACCTCCTTTCTAAAACAACTATGCAAATAAATATTTTGATCAAATAATCGAAGACTAGATGCATTGTTGCAACAATACATAAACAAATGTGTTCTTAACAAAAGGAGAGCATGATCAATTTATGGACGCGAATGACGAGTTTATGTAGGAGAATGATGATATGTTGTCATCAGAAACATAAGAGTTTAGGAAACGATACTGCAATGCTATTATGCAGTTTCAGAAGCAGTATAACCTCAGAAATAAAAAAGCGCTCGCAAAGCTTCCAAAGGAGAATCCTACAAGGGAACTTCAGAAAAATACCCCTTCTTCAAGCCAACCAAAGAAAGATAATTCAGTAAAGGATGTGATGGAGAAAGGAAAATCAAAGGAAGAACCTCGGAAGAAAATATCTGAGGCAAGAAAGGAAACGATCATCAAAGAGGTAGAAAAAGATCGGTCTCCTTTTAATTTTGAATGCGAAATGGCTAAAATCAAAATTTTTGTTTTGTTTAATGAGTTGATAAAAAATGGAGAATATAGAAATCAAATCATTAAAATGCTAAAAATGGAAGAATCCCCTGAGACCTTGAACATACAAGATGACCACCCTGCTATCTTGTTTGGACCGTGCATGGAAGAGAGTGGCAACGTTGATGATGTTCCTCCTTTCTATGTTAGCCTTAAAATTCATGACATGACCTTACATAATGCCATGTTAGATTTAGGAGCATCACATAATATCATGGCCAAGGTGGTCATGGATGAGTTGGGCCTAGACATTACAAGACCCTATAAGGATATTTATTCTTTTGACTCAAGGAAGGTGAAATGCTTAGGTTTGATCAAAGATTTGGTTTTATCATTGTCTCAAATCCCATCGAAAAATCTGATCATGCACACGATGGTTGCCGACATTCCTCCAAAATTTGGCATGTTGTTATCTAAATCTTGGGCTGCAAAGCCGAAAGGAAATTTGCAAATGAACATGTTATATGCTACTATTCCTATTTTTGGTCAAGAAAGGAGGTTGTACAAAGAAGTGTTGTTCAATTACATGGTGAGTATCAAAACTCAACCAAATAATCATCCTATTTACTCCGTTGATACCGAAGTTGGTTCTTCTATTTTCTATAATAACTTGAGTTTTGAAGAGGGGAAGCCAAAAAGTGTCATGCATATCAAAGACAAAACTGAGCATCGAACATAGGAGATTATAGAGCAACAAAACAACGCAGAAGATGAAATGTGGAATATGAGTTTTAATGGAGCTGCTAGCACAGAAGGAGATGGAGCTGGTGTGTGGATTAACCCTCCCAAGGTGGGTACAAAACTCTGTTCTTACAAGATCGCTTTTGATTGTACCAATAATATGGTCGAATATGAGCCATTGATTTTGGGATTGAAGACTTTAAAAGAATTGGGTGCTAGAAGGATAGTTGTACATGTTGGTTGTGGAGCCTGATTATCTTCCTGATTTAGAGGTCTTGTGTTTTTCAGTCGTGTTTATACACCATGAAGACTTTACACCCCAATAGTATGTACACTCTTCCACATGGGGGAGTGCAGAGGGGGGGTACCCCCTCTGCGGGGTCTGGGGGGGATATCCCCCCGGCTGGGGGTTCGAGGGCAAAGCCCCCAAAGGAAAAATTACTTTGTAAAAGTATATTGCAATTTCATTGTAAATCTAGACCATTCATTATAAGGTCGCAGATATAACGGTAGAAGTTGTGTTAGGGTTTTTTTTCCCTAGAAGGCAACCCTCTCTTATGAGGGAAATGTATTGTGGCTGTGTATCATAGTGAATATTGTATTCTGAGATGAGAGACCGTGAGAGAAAGAAGAGGAAATTACAACAAGTTTGTTGTAGGTTGTATCCCTTCATATGCTGGATAATAATAAAGGAAGGACTTGGCAATTTCTCTGGTGGACGTAGCCCACACTGGGTGAACCACGTAAATCTGTGTCTCTATTGTATTGTGTATCTTCTGTGTTTTGTTTCCACATTTGTTTATTTTATTGCTCCACAGTCCTATTTTTCTAATAGTACATGGGGATTCCAAGCTCATTATTAACTAGGTAAAGGGTATATATTAGTCCAAGCATCCTAGATTGAGAGCATACATAAATTTAGTGCTTGATCTTCTTGAAGAGTTTTCATAATACGATTTGTCAGTGATTCCTAGGGGGAAAAATCAAATTGTAAATGCTTTGGCTACTTCAACTTCGGTTTTCAAAATTCCATTTTTTCCTAATAAAAAGTATGAAATTGAAATCAAACATAGGCCAACAATGCCTGATAACATTAAATATTGGCAAGTGTTTGATGGCGACTAACATGTAGAAATATTCCTTCAGATGAGTGATGAATTTGCTAATGTAAATATTGATGATGAGTGTTGTTGTGAAGTGAATGAAGACATAAATGTGTTCAACAATAATGACCTTTTTTAGAATCAAATTGTTGGAAGAGATACAATGCAGCTGAAAAATAACATTATTCCCAAAGGCTTGGTTCCATTGGAAAATATTTTTGATAACAATGATGTATCCAGAAATCCTAAAATCACCGTGAATGATGAGGATATAGAAGATTGCAACATTGGAAGTCAAGAAGAGCCCAAGATCATTAGACTGTAAAAAATGCCCAGTCCATAAATAAGATAAAGGTATATCAACCTTATGAAAGACTTCCCTGATGTCTTTGCATGGAGTTATGAAGATTTAAAGGTATATGATACTAAGGTAATTCATCATGTAACTCCCATCAAGGATGATCAGAAACCTTTCAAGCAAAAGTTGAGAAGAATCAATACTATGTTGTTGCCATTGATTGGAAAAGAGATAAGGAAATTGTTTGATGCCAAGATTATTGTGTACTTTAGATTTTCCAAGTGGGTGGCTAACCTAGTGCCTGTCAGGAAGAAAAGTGGTGAGATAAGATTATGTGTAGATTTTTCAGAATCTAAACAGGGTGTCTCTCAAAGAAAATTATCCACTTCCTAAGATGGATTACATCCTGCATAATGTGGTGGGATCTCAGAAGATGTCAATGCTTGATGTTTTTTCTGGATACAACCAGATTATTGTCAATGTTTCATGGAAACCTGTTGTGGTGGGAAATCCCCCTACGAACTAGCAAATAGGGTTATATTATGCATGCAGATATGACCAAAAGAAACCTACTTTCTACCTTCGTTCCCATACCTAATCCCCATTTCTTTTCAGCAAATACATGGTTAGACCAACATACCTTGTTCTGGATGTTCGATGTCTATCCTTCTTCATGCTTGATCGCTTGTTAGCAACTCTCCTCCCAAGGCTGACCTGCGTACAAAACAAGCAACAAACTACACATGCAGTTTACCTACAGACTAATGGGTTAGAGATTCAAACATATATTTACTAAACTATGAAGAACTCATATAATGGGACGGGAAAAAAATTTATTTATTATTAACTTTAATGAATCAACTTACAATTTCGAGACCGGCCATTGCTCCGCGAATCCTGATCCTGGGCTCCTCTTCAAATGTCCTCCAACTTCTTTGCTTTGTATATCTCTTTGCACAAGGATGGATAAAGGGTTGGGACAATGGGAATGTGCAATTGGGTAGAGTTTCTTTACTCTTATTCTCCTCTTTCAAATAGGACCCCTAACCCTTCTTTTATAGGCTAGAAGAAGCTAGGTATTTGAATGAACCTTCGGCCATGCATGGCCAGGAGTTTCAGTTAACTCACACAAAGTTATGTGTTCCGTCGGAAACTTTCCTTTTTTCGTGCTTTTGTAGGTCCACGCGGGTTGTTTTAGGTCAGCTAGTGTGTACACGCGTTCAATAATGGATTAGGACGTGTGGGCCCTTATAAAAGAGGCATTTTAAAGAGTTGTTCGGAAATGCTTTGGCAAAGAAGGGATCTGAGATGGCCTAATGTCAGGTAAGCATGTATGGTGCAAATTAGGGTTATAACACATGCCCCCTAATGTGTGAAGTCAGAAGAGCATCTGATGGATGAAATACATTACCAATCTTTACTGATGTGCCGAACAAGTGAGCCCAGGGACCAGGAACAGAGAGGCACCGTCTGCAAAATAACAAATGTCTCACCGAGGCGGGCATACCCATGCTCAGGATAAAATAGAATCATGGCTACCAATCAAATACACTGTAGATCCATGTCAAATAACTATATAAAGTGTAGCCGCGAACAAAACACAGTGGAGCTACATCTTGAAATCAAAAAGATATACATATAGAATATCCATCTTCTAGAAGTTGATACGGCCTGATGGCTGGAGATGAGATCTTCAGAGCTCGAGCAACAACTTCAAAATCTTCAAAACTCAAGGTAGGAGTGTAATATGAGTGTACGACTTCACTACCCAGAGGTCTTTGATGGCTCGTCGGTCATGGACTATATAATCTTGATGATCAGACTGAAGGCTTCATTGATTTCGGACAAGGACTTGATTGGACATTCAGGATGGTCAGGTATGAGGGAAAGAGACAAATTGCAGAGGGGCCAACTCAGGCTTGGTAGAAACTTCCCTTGGACAACAACACGACAAATGATGAGACTTAGGTAGCATGGCATTAATCATAAGTTTACGAAGCAGGAGGCAATGCAAACTCTCCATATGTTTGGAAGAGTAACCAAACGGAGGAGGACACAACTCTATGTAGTGAGAACAACTTCCTAAGGTCGTATTACATCCCATAGTTTGACAAACAAACGAACAGATGTGATTTATCCAAGGGCGACTCATTATGCTGCCAATAAAGAAAATACTTTTCCCTTCCTCTTTTTGGGGTATATTTGATTTTTTTGTCTTTTTCAATAATTTTGGAAAAAAGAATAAAGGAATGTTACGTTACAATGGAGGAATGAGTGTTACAAACATACAAGTTCAAGGTGCAAGGACAAGACTGATGTTCAGAATAATGATACTCGGGAAAAATCCTCTGGGGGCCAAGGGTGTTAAGATGCAGAAGTAAACTGCTACAAGGTTGGCGTATAAGGTATGCAATCGCGGTTAACAAAACACACAATGGTAACATCCTTCGATGTAAGTTTAACGAGCCCAGAGAAGGTAAGCTCGGTGGTTTTTCATATTTAGAGTGTCTAAAAAAACATAAAAGGAGACTCCATTGGGGTACCTTTTTCGAAGATAGTCTAGTTGGTTTGAAAAAAGGGGTAAACTAGCACCGACAAGATGTCTATTCAAAACCATTTTAACGAGTGTGAGAAAGACAAGATCACTCAGCCATTTTTTCATTTTTAAGGAGTCTGAAAAAAGATT
>JZKD02S1706476.1:95558-107690 GCA_000966675.3 Picea glauca
GCCCGAAAAAGGGATAAAATTATACCTGAGAGTACTCTTCTAAAGAACTAAAGTTCCATAGAGTATACCTTTGTTCATACAGTTGACCGTCCGGACCGAAAAAGGGGTAAACTACCGCCAGACAGACGTGACTTCAAATTTCAATTTAACGAGCGTGAAAGGCCACAAGATCGCTCGACAATCTTTTCATGTTTAGAGGGTCTGAAAAGGGCTTAAAAGAAGACCCGTTATATCTTTTGGGAGTCCTGAGGGTGAGGTCAAGAGCGAAAATGAATCATGCAAATGAGGCTCAAACTCGTAATCAGGAAAAACTACAAGGACTCCCGAGCCTATAGTGTTTAGAGACAGCATGGATACCATAATGCAACCAGGATCTACCTAGGGCATCCATGTTCTGGTAAGCTCTACCACCAAGTCACGACACTTCTAAAGCAGCTATAATGGTTTTGTGTCACAACCTGATGGGATCGATCCTATGGCAAAGGAAAAAAAACAACGAGATACAAAATTCAGGGTAGAAACCTAACCTATATGCTCAAGTTGATCCTCGGAAAAAAAAAATTCACGGACCGTTGAAAATTACTCAAAACTCCAAAAAACTGTCCCGATACCCGATCATATCCCTCCCATGCAACTCCTGAATCACTCTAAATGGTTTTTGCTATAAAGAAAATGATAAGGGAGGCCAAAAAAGTGACAAAAATAGGCCAAAAAGTCTGTAAATAGAAGTTGGCAGCTCATTATCACCATTGCTGATTTGGAAATTGACTCTGGAGCCAAAAGACCCCCTTTGATAAAAGTGGTGATTCCAGGAGCTACAATGGACAAAATGAACTTCTGTCTGGACCAAGTAAGTACAAACTCTCTTAACTTGTATTTTAAGTCTTTATTTTTGCATTGGGTTTCATTTTTTAGGGGGGCGTCGACCTTTAAAAGGTCGGCCCTAGGTCCACATGGGTTGTCTCAAGACATTCCACATGTACATTCGGGCAGAGTAAACTTTGCACGCGTGTACACGCGACTGTCACTATTACAGACCGCGTGGACCCCCTTATTGAATGAAAAAGGCTTTAAAAGCAAGGGTTAACCCTCCTAAACCTTGGTGTTTTGCAGGATGTATGTCCATTGGAGAGAAAGAGAGCATGAAGAGGTTAGTGAGTTGGTCGGGGAAGACCCCAATGTTGTGGCTACTTTGATGCAATGTGGGTTACTCAGGTTTTTCCTATGTCCTTTTATGTGGGCACAACCTAGGCTACTAAATGCCTTGGTTGACTACTAGCATCCGGATGCAGAGGCATTCATGTTAGAGGGGCAGTCACTGGTGCCCACGACTGAGGACATTTATTTTTTGACTGGCCTCTCTCGGAGAGGGGAACCAGTCAACTTCCAGACTTTTCCTTCGAGGCCGCATAACATAGCAGAATTAATAGGTCTATACTGTGCGGATGATATAGACCGCTCGAGCTCGCAGGTGCCTATAAGCAAGATCACTGACTTATCACTACAGGCGATAGTGTTTCTTATTGGGTGAATCATTAGTTCTGCGGCTCTACATCAGGCGTCCCGTGCACAAATGAATTATGCAGTCCAGTGCTTAAATGCACAAATTTTTGATTGGAGTACCACATTGCTTGAGTGTATGAAGAGGTAGTTGACAGATTGTCGTTTGTGGACACAGAGGAACTTCGGGTTCAGGACATCAGGCCTCTCTTCCTGCTATGTGTAGATGGACAGTATTACTGCCGCGACAGGGTGGCGGAAGGACCAATGAGTCCTTCGACAATGACTTCTTCACGTGGTTGTCGCGACAGATCCTGGTTATAAAGGATTACCCTTATGTCGGGATTGATTTCTCAAGAGACCCTGAGATACCAGTACCTCCTGGTGAGGAGCAAGGGGAGATGGGTAAGTCTCCACCTTTGTAGTTTTTTTTGTGTTAAACATATGTAATTTTTATGTTTTTTTTGTTATATATATCATTTTTTTTGTTATACCAGAGTATTTGACGGATATGTGTTCATTGTGTGCAGATGTGGGACCAGTGCGACCCGCTGACTATGCGAAGAACAAGCGTCGTCCTTGGCCAAGGGCCGCACCTGCCACCGCAGGGGGACCAGCAGTAGAAGGAGATCTTCCAGCTAGGGAGGCTGAGAGGGTATTGAGATGAGTCGAGCGGAACTTTATTGCGCTCACTTGCACGGTCCCGATGGCAGAGATTGAGGACCTGCCACCATCTATGCAGCCTCATGTAGTGGGTGCACCACGGACATGGGTCCAGTTGTTTCGGCGTTTAGCCAACAATGTGGATCAGTATAACAGGGCCCACAGGCCCTGACTTTAGCTAGACATTTTTACGTGCCACGAGCACTACTTGTATATATTTTTTGAGGGCATAAGCCCCGTGACTCGTTATTGGTCATATTTTTGAGGCGCTTGTGTCCATCTATGTACTTTTGTTACTTTATGATATTATATATGGTTTTTTTTTGTCTTTTGTGTCTTATGGATCATGTGTGCAAAAAAATGTATTTACATGTTTATGTGAATGTTCTTTCATATGTGTGCAAGATGCCAATCTAAAATTTGATTAGCTAGAGTATATGTAACTTGGTTTAATCTCCTAGGAACATGAAAATATGTAATATAATCAAAGTTTCATTCTAAGAGACGTATCCTAAGGAATCGTCGGTGTAAAGATGGATCATGAACCCGGTATACTCTGTTTAACTGAGACACAACCAGCTGAGCGTCAAGATAGACCTGTTGATGAGAGATGTCAAAGCATCATGAAGCAACTCAATAACTGCACTATACTCGATGACATTGCTTATGGTGTCACCTAAGCATATACCTCCGGAAGATAATAATTGGCCTTGAGGTGTAAAGATTACCCAAGCTACGGAGGCAAGCCTCCGAGAGTGTTGACTAGCACTATATGCATACCCAACGAACACCTCGGAATCACTTGACATCTGCCACAGTGATGAAAGATAACATCAACGACATGTCCATAACACTAAAAGAAACTAAAAAGTAATAGTACAAAGACTATACATATGTTACAAAACGTTACCCACAGTGACCTGTCGATGAGTAATACTTCTTGAGGTAGAGCCCATTTCTAGGCTCTGCCAAAGCATTCCCTTCAAAGTCAACCAGACGATAAGCGCCCTTTTTTAAAACCTCTTTTATGATGAAAGGTCTGAACCACATGGGTTTGAATTTTCCTTCTCCCAGGGGGTCCTTATCTTGGTCATAGACCAGGACAAGTTCGCCTTCAGAGAAAATCTGAGGACGAACAGACCTATCATACTAACACTTGACCTTATGTTTGTGAGCCTCGTTGGCCAGGGCCACATCACGATGCTTCTCATTGAGCTGCTCAAGGTATACTAATCGTTCTTAAAGTGGAGAAGTGTCTGGCAATAACTGTACTGCCAACTTTAGAGACGGGATCTGACATTCGATAGGAAAGACTGCCTCCAGCTCATAAATGAGTTGGAAAGGTGAGAAATCGGTTGCAGTCTTAACAGATGTTCAGTAAGCCCATAATGTTGAGTATAACATCAAATGCCAATTTGACTTGGCTGAGTTGATCGTTCGTTGTAGAATGGTCTTAAGAGTTTTGTTCACAGCTTCCACCTGACCATTTGCTTGGGGGTAGTAGGGTGACGAATGTTCCTACCGTAACCCAAGCTTTGACATTAACTTGGTCATTATCTGGTTTTGAAAGTGATTTCCATGGTTAGTGACAATCTCCCTTGGGATGTCGAACCTTGCTATTATCTGGTTGAATAAAAAGAGAGCTACAGTCTCTCCATCATCTTTGAACGTTGGCATAGCTTCAACCCACTTTGTGAAGTAGTCTATAGCTACGATGATATAGTGATGCCCCCTTGCTGAAGGAGGGTTGCATGTAGTGTAATCAATCCCCCACTTGGTGAAGGGACTAATTGTGATGATAGGAAACATGGGAGCGGGATGTGCCCTCATCTTCCGAGAGAAGATTTGGCATGGGTGGCACTTCTTGATCGATTCGATACAGTCTTTGATAAGTGTCGGCCAAAAGTAACGTGCTCGTAGAATATTTTGGGTTGTTGCCAACCCAGACAAATGACCGCCACAAGCTCTGATATGGCAATCATTAAGCACAATAACTTCTTTGTCATGAGTGAGACATCGACGTAGGATGCAGTCTACACCTCACCGATACAATGTATCATCGAGTATGAGATAATTCTTAGCCTGATGGCGTATGCGTCGACGCTCATCACGAGAAGCAATGGTGGGGCACTTCAAAGTCTGGAGATAGATAAGTATATCTCCATACCAGGGATCTGAAGAGGTGATCAAAAACATATCTCCTTTGATAGGTGACTCTTTGGGCACAAGATCACCTGATTCAACCAGAAGTTCCGAAATAAGTTTTGCGAAGACCAATGACTTTTTGGATTTTGCTGAAACGAAATCTAAGTCAAACTCCTGGAGGATGACTATCCATCTACTGATCTTGCCGCCTATTACTCGTTGTGTCAACATGTACTGAAATGGATTTACGACAGCAATGACGGTAGTCTTGCGAAACAGAACATAATGACGAAACCGTTGAATAGCATGGACTGCTGCCAACACAAGTTTTTCAATATGAGAATAATTTAGTTCCGATCCTACAAGGCCTCGGCTCAGGTAATAGATAACATATTCTGAGAACAAGTCATATTCCTGAACTAAGTCCATGCTAATGGTTGACTCTGTTGCAGCCAGATATAATAAGAAATCCTTGTTATAGTTAGGTGGTCGGAGTAGAGGGGTAGTTGTGAGTGCATGTTTCAATGCGCCGAAAGAGCGTTGAGCGACATCGTCCCAATAAAAAGGAACATCTTTTTTAAGTAAGCGCATAAATCCCTTGGTGATCTCGGCGTAGTTAGCGATAAAGCGTCTTAGAAAATTCGCCTTGCTCTGGAGACTCTGAAGTTGAAGGATTGTGCATGGGGGGATCAACTGAATTATTGCCTCAACCTTGAGAGGATCGACCATGATCCTTGTTGTTGACACTATGAAACCTAACAATCGTCTTGATGTTACGCAAAAGTTTCACTTGTTTGGATTCAAGTGAATCCGGAAGTAGCGACAACACTCAAAGATAAGTTGGAGGTGTGTGGGATGATCCGTTCTCTTACGAGATCGAGATGCTAAATCATCTAAATAGGCCTCGACTATATGCTTGAGTTCATGGAAAGAAAAAGACATGGCCCACTGAAAGGTGGCTCCAACATTTTTGAGACCAAAAGGCATCTTACGATACGCGAATGTACCCCATGGACAAATGAATGTCGTTTTGTGCTAGTCCTCGCATTTGATTTGTATTTGATTATATCTCGAAAAACCATCCATGAAAGAGAAGGCCTCGCAACCCTAATATTCATCAATTATCTGGTAGATAAATGGTGTGGGAAAATTATCTTTGGGACAGGCCTTGTTCAAATCATAGAAGTCTGTACATACACGAATTGTGCCTTGTTTTTTATTGACCGGCATGGGGTTTGACACCAATTGGGTCAAATGGATAGGATAGATAAAACCGACTTTTAGCAGTTTCTCAACCACAACCTTAATGGCTTCTTCTTTCTTGGGGTTAACTGGATGAAGCTTCTGTCGGATAGGCTTGGCATCTGGATACGTTGTGATTTCATGTTCAACTATTTTTGGATCAATGCCTGGCATTTCCTCGTAAGACCAGGCAAAAACGTCGTGGAATTCTTTAAAAAGATCTGTGTAGATTTGAATCTCTCCAAGGGAGCAGTCAGCTCCGATGAAAACATTCTCCACGATGCCAGGGTTTTGGTAGATATTGATCGGTAAGGTTTCAGCGATAGTTGCCATATTACCCTCAGCATAAACCTCGTGTGTAGCTAAGGGATTAATGGGACAAGACCTATCTCCCGTCATAGTCACGGTGAATTCTCTAGCTTCAATTATGCTTAATGCGGGGAGGAAGTATGATCTGTGATGAAGATCTTCCCAGGGTTTGTTTGGACTAGTCATTGCCTCAATTATAGCTTCACCAGAGGGCAAGACTAAGTCTAATGAATCGGTGTGACCGAGAGAACCTTGAGCCCAAAAAGGCTCTAGAAGTGGATCGAACTCTTGTGCAGGAGTTGGATCAGTGTTGGCTGAATCTTGCTGGACTAAAGAGTATGTTGTTTCAGATGTGGACAAGGGCATGGACATGCCTGGGTGCCCTGTCCCATCCATCATGGTCGATGGGGAAGGAAGTATGCACAGATCGTCGAAGTAATTCCTGCGGAACGATGAAACTTGAAAAATCTCAACCTTATGGTGATTGGATATAAACTTGTTATCGCCTTGAGGGGGCGGGTAATCGAAGGTACCCATCAAAGATGGGCACAAACCAACCCCTACGTTGACTACACCTGGTTGAGGATTATCAATCATCGAGACCGTGGATGCCCTCAATGAAGGGTCAGGTCTGGAGAAAGACAATTGATCGATGGTCACTATCCGGCCCTCATGTGGAAACAACAAGACCCGAAAAACTATAGCAACCACACCTTGCATGGCATAAGTCCAACTCCTTCCTAACAAGAGGTTATAGTTGAGGGAAGCATCGACTACCTCTACCTCGACACACACGGTCTTCCCTCCTAACTGCATGGGGAAAGAGGGAATAATACCATGTGGTCAGAATGACCGACCATCGAAAGAAGTGAGGAGAGTAGGTGATGGAGACAAAACGGGTTGGCCAACAGCCTTCCAACATGCCAATGACATAACAAATGTCGAGGCGCCCTCATCAACCACCGTGCAAAAGATTTTCTGAGTAAATTTTTTCGTGGGATAAGCCACTACTATCTGAAATGCTATGTGGTAAGGCAGACGAGGTTTTAGGTCGGTTGTATCCAGCATTATTGTACCTGGATTACAAGTCTCGGTAGATCCTAAAGCGGTTAACAAGGCTTTCCTCTGGGAAGGGAAACTTTGGAGGACCTCCAAAGCTGACATCGCACAAGGGGTTTGTGATAAATCTTCCACCACAGAATAGTTCTGGGCGGCCCTTGCATTTGGGTTGTGAGAAGCTTTTTTGAACACACCTTTGGGGATGCATGTCATTGTTTCACCCAACGTCTTCTCAATCTGTAGAGGAAGAGATGGGAGTTTGTCTTCTTTTCCCTTCTCAGAAGTGCTTGGTTTACTATAGTCATGTGCTCTAGTCGATATAAAAGCATCACCCTTTACTATATATACATTTGTGGATGTGGGGTTGTTCGAAGACGGAGAGGGTCCTTGACTGCCCCCTTCCGTGCTTGCAGAGGCCTGTGTTAGATTTTGCCCATGTTGGAATGGATTGGTTAACACAGCAGGTTGTTGTTGTGTCACAAACTTTTGGGCCTCTGCAAGCCATGGACAAAGGTGGGTGGGGTGGTCCTCCGTGCACAGGTTGCATGGATACCTCGCCTTCCGTTTCTCAATATTTCCCCCGCCAGCATTATAGGTGGGTTTCTTATCCCCCTTACCCTTTTTTTGTTGTTTTTTCTTTCCTTCAGGCTGTTGGGTGGCCTTTGGATTAGTCGATTGCATTGTGTGTACATCTGACGTTTTGGTAGGGGGAGAAGCCAAAGCAGTAGTTTGGTTGGCTAATGTGTGTTGTATAGACAATTGTTGCAACTGATTCGTTAGTTGCTCAACGGGCTTTGTTTGTGCTGAACCAACAATACCATCGACATGTGGTCCAACTCTCTGTCTGGTTTTATCAAGTATTGAGCATGGCGTATTTGGCAAGCTCTCGTATAATAAACCGGACTGAGAATAGATTAGCTCAAGTTGTTGAGCTCTCATGATGGCGTCTTCTTCGGAAAATACTCCCGACGTCGCGACGTCTTTGGAAAACTGTGGGACCAAAGACTTAAGAAACCACTCGAGCAGGAATGCTGGTGGGAATGTACCTTAATTAAACTCTTTCTGCGTCTCCATTCTCGAATGTGATCAGAGATATGGTCCACTTTTGTTTGTGAGAAATTGGCTAGCAATTCGGTGCCAGCGTCGTATCTCACAGGTAACTGGAAATGGTTTAGGAAAGCCATCGTCGATTCGCCGAAGGAAAAGTATTTTGAGCGATCGAGCTCAATGTACCATTTCGCGACACTCCCAATGAGACTATGTTGAAACAATCGTAACTGTACGGAGTCATCTTTCAATGAGTTAGATGAGCACCAAAGATGGAAGGTAGTCACATGATCTCCTGGATCTTCGTTAGGCTTGGCTTCGAAATTTGGGATGTCCAAAGGCAACTTCATCGGCATAGAAGGCCAATGTAGATCATGACACATAGGGTCATTCAACAACCTTTTCAAGTCTAGAAAATGCAAGGTTGCCAGGAAGGGTAGTTTGGGTTGTTGGTGATAACCTGGGAAAAAGGGGCCTGGAGTTTGATTGGCACCAGGTTGCCAGGAAAAGTTCGGTTGTTGGCCTGGATTCTGGTAAAAACCATGACCATGGCTAGTGTATGGATTTTGCGTGTGACGAGACATCATCGAATGATTTCCAAAATAGGACATAGATGGTTGGGTATGCATTACATTCGAAGGACTTTGGGAAGGATTTCCCCATGTTGGTCCCATGGGGATAGGCATAGTGATTTGTCTGGGGTTCCATTGATTGTGAAAAGAATTATCCCAGATCAGAATTCCTGATGAGGGAATTGATCCCTGCCAAGAATTCCAAGGCCCTGATGCGGAAGAAGTTCCTGGGTGTGCCCCCTGTGCAGGAATAGTATTCTACATAGGAATAGATTGTCCGAGACCGGGATTGCCCCTAGTCGGGAAAGCAACGGACAAGAAGGCATTGTTACCAAATGCACCGAACAAATAAAATGGTGGTGAATCTACTAACATGTTATGTGAAGGTGGTCCTTGACTCCCCGCTTGATGCAGGAGCATCCACACCTCATCAAGCGACCCAGCGCGTGGAGCAGGGAAAAGACAGCTAGACAAGCCAGCAGACTTCTTTTTGAATTTTACCTTGAGATTGGCTGCGCCAAGCATTAATGAGCTAATGTAATGAAGCGCACTTGTATTATAATGTAGATAGGAAGGAATTTAATGGTTTTAATGCTGTTAGATAGAAATTAACTATAGATTAGACAGTTTTGCTTTCGAGAGGGAAAACGGAATATAGGCACCCTCCTTGTACATTGTACTCATCCTGGATTGTTATCAAGCATTGAGAACAGGAGCAAGAAGAGCAGAGAAATTGTGAAGAATCCCCATGTACAGATATTGAATTAATAGGAAAGCTTTGATTCAATTTCATGGCGGTGATTATCCTCTGTGTATTGTTGATATTATGTTGTTGCATGCTTGCTTGTTGTTATGCTTTCATTGTATATGCTGTGTATGTGATTTCATGGCAGATTAGGAATCTTGGAGAAAGGAGAGAATAAGTTTCAAGTGTTTCACTGTTCGAACCAGGAGATTCCTGCATAGAGTGCAGTCGAATTCCTCTGCATAGAGTGCGTCGAGGGGGTTCAACAGTGAAGCTCTTATTCTCGTCGACCAGGGTTGTGTTGGGTTATTCGAACCTCGCAGGTAGAGCGCAGGTCGGAAAGAGGTCTCAGTAGCAAGTCTGAGAAGGGAAAGGTCGTGGTTGCAGTGACTGTGAGTGCACCGGATTTGGGAGGACTTCAACACTTTTGAAAGTTGTCGAAGTCTGGTAAAATCAGTGAGTGCAAAGACCTCTGAGAGAGTCGGAATTGGTAAAGCTCGGGAGGAATAGTTTCTTTGCCTCATTGTGGGAATAGATTCCAGTGAAGTTCATGCAGGGTGAAGGTGGTGGAGCAAGGAATTTCTCAAGAGGAAGAGAATCAACGACTTGAAATTCCTATGGAGATTTGCGAATTCTCATGGATCGTTGGATCGTTGGGAAGCAGCGGGGAGGTTAGTCGAAGTACAGGAAGGACCGGAGTCCTCGGAGTTTGGCGTTTGGCGAGGTAAGAGTTCCTCACCTCTTGAAATCGCGAGTAGCGATTTCCCGATCTAACGGGAGTTGTCGATTGGAGTAGGGACACGTGACACCCGATCCTGAGGAGTCGGGAAATCGGGGATCGGCGTTCGGAGGTTTCAGCACCAAGGGCGCTTGTATCGTGGATTCATGATCCGCGAAATCTTGAGGTTGACGTGGAAGTGTAGGGCCTCGGAGGTATAGTGGAATACAGGTGGCACCGCGTCAGGGAATCGTCACCTCGACACTCGGGGTTTCGAATCCAAAGCAGTGACAGCACGAGTGGCGATATCCCGAAGGCTGACCGTTGACCATCAGTACTCGGGATTCGGCGTTTCAAGTGATACGAGAGAAATGTCGTAAGGTTCGCGAATCCGTGAAACCTGATCTTCCGAAGTACGAAGGGAGGATCGCCGAGAAGATTGTGGGTAAGGAACTCTCGAGGGAGTTGGAAGAGCTATTGACTCTTCGAGCCATTGAGAAAGAGAAGGTCCTGGTGGAGCGCGACTGCTGCTGAGAGCGGTTGCGTCAGAGTGGTATCAGAGCCAAGTTTTCTCTGTTTTCTGTAGCAGATAGAAAGAGGAGACACCATGCCGCCGAGGAGAGAAAGGCAATCGCCTCATCGTGAAGACAGGGATGCCCGAAGAAGAGGTAGGCAATCACCCAATCCAGAGAAGGAGAGGGAATTGTCCAGGGAAAGAAGCAGTCATGGACATAATGTAGAAATGGAGAGGGAAATACGAAATCTTCGTGCTAGAATGGAAGATATGGAAGCAGCGCAGAGACGCACAGCAAATACAGGAGATCTGAGTGACTCCGAAGGTGAAGCTGATGTTGTACCGCAAGGTGGAGTTGCAACAGAAGATGCAGCCAACGAGCGATTAATCAGGGCTATTGCCAGGATGAGCGCAAAGGTGAGGATGGACATTCCAGCTTATGAGGGAAGCCTGGATGCAGAAGAGTTGCTCGATTGGATCCGAGCACTCGACACCTACTTCGATTACGAAGATATCGAAGAGGACAAGAAGGTGAGGCATGCTGTCACTAAATTGAAAGGACATGCAGCCTTATGGTGGGACGATTTGCAGGCGGACAGGCGTTCCAAAGGTAAACAAAAGATTAAGAGATGGGACAGGATGATCACTAAGATGAAAGCGAAATTCATCCCGAGAGACTACCAGATCACTCTGTTCAGGTGGATGCAGAACCTGAGACAAAAGATGATGTCGGTGAAGGAATACACCGAGGAATTTTATAGGCTCAACATTCGAGCTGGTCATTGGGAGAGTGATGACGAAAAGCTGGCAAGGTACCTGAATGGGTTGAGGTATGACATTCAGGACGAGCTAAGCATGGTTACCATCCGCACAGTTGAGGATGCGTGCCAGATGGCTCTAAAAGCAGAAGAAAAGCTGAGCCGCAAGTAGGGACAGTGAGGGCGAGGCAGAAGTCATCCCAGAGGCAAGACAGTTGCCCAAGAACGAAAACAGAAGCCCAAGGAGGATTGGAAGAGGCCTCAGGGAAAAGCTGAAAGAGGTGGAACCTCACAGCAGAGGCAGCAAAATGCTGAGCCAAGGAGGCAGCAAGATGATCAGCAAGGAGGATATGTTGACGCCAACACATTTCCTCGTACTTGAGGTAGAGGAAGAGGTCGAGGAGGAGTTATCACATGTTTTACGTGTGGGAAAGACGGACACAAAGCCATGGACTGTCCAGATAGGAAAATGGACAGAGGAAAATCTCACGTCGTTGAGGCGCAGAGGCGTGATGTTGAAGATGAAGATACTGGAAGTGGGAAGTCACTGACAGTGCATAAAGTTCTCTTGAAACCTGAGAAATAGGTGGAGGACACAGCGCAAAGATGCAGACTGTTCCGGACGACTTGCAAGACCAAGGGCTGGAAATGCAAGGTCATAGTGGACAGTGGGAGCACCGACAATCTCGTTTCAAACGAGATGGTGGAGAAATTGGCGCTGGAGACGCACAGACACCCAAGGCTGCAGAAAGGACACCAGGTATGTGTTACGAGACAATGCTTGGTCAATTTTAAAATGGGTGAATATAGGGATGAAATTCTGTGTGATGTCATTCCCATGGATGTCTGTCATGTATTAT
>JZKD02S1706476.1:112544-128402 GCA_000966675.3 Picea glauca
GGAGTTGGAAGAGCGATTGACTCTTCGGGCCATTGAGAAAGAGAAGGTCCTGGTGGAGCGCGGCTGCTGCCGAGAGCGGTTGCGTCACCGCTCCAAGTAAACTATGGTGTGCAGATGGCCCGACGAATTGCTGATGCGTGCCACCGAGCGAAGGGGACAAAGAAGGTATATGGCCTCCCCCGTAAGGGAAAGCGTTAAGAGGAGCAGGAGTTCCTCCCATGTGACCTTGCAGAGGAGCGTTAGAGCTCCCTGCCCCCAGACCTAAAGTCTGTGAAGTGGAGTAGGAAGTACAAGACCTGTACCTGAACTAGGCATCCCGTATGAGAACAGAGGGCCTGTCGCACTTAGTGTGAAAGGGGTTGTGGCCGCCACCAGAGACAGGATCGGACCACTATGCGAGGTAGAGGCGGCCGAGACCATGGTGGCTCGGGCCAGTGATGGTGGGTTAGGAGGTGGAAACTCTCTTGTGGTGACAACCGTAGTGGGAATTGAAGAATTCCAAGAAGGAGTAACAACATTTGTTTCCATTACTGCGTGCGACACTGTTTGGCACTCGTAAGGATGAATCGGTACGATGGTGGGTGCCGAAAGATCAATGGTGGAGGTTTCAATGAGACCAAAATATTTCACTCCAATGTCTAAAACAGTCGATTCCTCTGGATGTTGGTCGGGCACAATTTCTTGTGACCCGGTTGCTTCAAAAGACCCTTGTTGGTCTAGCTTTCACCTTAGTGGTGGCAGGGGTGGCTCTAGTGTAACCGGTGGCAGGCCAAGAAGCCTTCGTGACCGACGGAGCTCGTGATCCTCCACTGTGTGAGAAGATCAAAGACACTCTAGGGCGTTCTATTCGTTCAAAAACAACACACAATAAAAAAGTCCCTGTAAGATAAGACAGGCAAACACTAAATTAATTGGAAGAACAGTTACAACAACCAACACTAGAGCAACTTACCGGTGCAAGTGCAACTCGAAAACGGAATCACCCTCCAGGTATACTCTACAAAGCGTGGTCCGATGTTTGTCCTAGGTACCATGGTATACCCCCGCAGTCACCTGTGTATGTCCCTAAAAAAGATAGGCAACTAGGTTGCCATCGTGCGAACAGTCACCAGGCAGGTACAGTCGAAAGTCGAATAGACCACAATGAGAAGGGTATCGAGCCCGAAACCTATCAAGAGTATCAAAATCAAGTGGTCTGGAAGACAACTGAGGACCTCGAACAGATTTGAGACCCACGAAGCCCTGTGGCAAATGCAATCGACGGAATCCCAAAACAAGCCCTCTGTATGTGTTCTCCACTACGATTGGTCCAACTTTGGAGGGGTTATCTCCACTACCTTTCCGCATGCGACCTCGTGTTTCTCCCCTGTGTTAGAGGGGGGTCTCGGATAACTTTCACGATACTGGACTTGGACACTCCCTAACTCAGACTCCAATGTTTGATTTTAATGGCCTTGAAAAGTTTCCTCTCCAACCTAATCCAAGGCCCTAATCCTAAACTAGTTGGTTAACCCTACAAACATAAAAGTCTAATAAATTTTAGATTTAGCGTTAATTTTATGGCTTGTCTTATGTCAAAGGGTATGAAAGTGAAACTGATGATGTTTGAAAGATGAAAGTAAAAATGAACAAAAAGTTGGAAACAAAAACCTTCACTTAATGCAAAATTTCAACAACTTTTCAAAAAAATAAATAAATCATTTTCTAAGATCTTTTGAATTAGCAAACTTAAAGAAGGATTTCACTCGACTACAAGCTACTTATGATCTAAGTGAACTATCAAGAACTTAAGAAAGCAAAGACTTTTCCCTGGTTACTAATGCAAAACCACACTTGTCAACAAAAAAAGAAAATGAAAGAGATTTTTGTTTTTATTCGAACGCTGACAAAGCAAAAAGGAAAAATACCAACAAGTCAAAAACCAAGAAAAAATTCTGGCCTAATCGCAGATCGCAAAGAATCACTTCAATAAATCACACACTAGCAACTTAAAAAATGACTCTCACACTTGTCTAAAAACCCTAAAAAAAAAATTAATGATAACTTTTAAATGAAAAAAGAAAGCTAAGGCTAAGATCAACCCTAAGCTACTGACTGCTAGGATAGAGATTCAAAAACCTGAGAGGTATAACTCTTGTCAAGGAAAAGAATGACTTCCTTACCCTCAACAAAAACTATCCTGCACAAGCACACTACTGACAATCCAATAACAAGAGTGTGCACGCGAGTTGTGTAGAGCCAGAGGGCATGTACATGCGTGCTGACCTTATACATGCCGCGTGTATCTCTAACACTCTGAAACAAATAAAAAAAGACAATCCAAACCAGGAAGAGACCACTAATATTGAGAACCAAGATCTCTTGAAGGCTTAGACACTCTCTTTAACAGAAAAAAAGAAAACAATGTAAGGAAAAAAATCGTAAAACAAACCAATCTGAGATGAGACTGCAAACAACCAAGATTTAGAAAGAGTTCCAGAAAACCCCTGAGAATGACTGATTCTGACAGGGAAGAGGATGACTGCCTCAAAAATTTTCTGGAATCTACACGCTACTATTACTTCTTCAGCTAGCGTTTACATGCGGGCTGTAAGAAAGTAGGGTGCAGGTACACGCGTGCAAATCTTATGCAGGCCGCATGTACCTTTGTGGGTCTCGAAAAAAAACAGTCAAGCAAATACCAGAGATAGCTGGTATGGAAGACCAGACTCTCTGTTAGCTTAGACGTTGCAGAAACTTCAAAAAACAGGAAAGAAAACCAGTCTTTTAAAACTACCCAAAAATATTCCTAGGAACCCTAGAGACTTCCCCAGTATGGTCGCCAATTCTGTTGTGGTGGGAAATCCCCCTACGGACTAGCAAATAGGGTTATATTGTGCATGCAGATATGACCAAAAGAAACCTACTTTCTACCTTCATCCCCAGACCTAATCCCCATTTCTTTTCAGCAAATACATGGTTAGATCAACATACATTGTTTCAGATGTTCGATGTCGATCCTTCTTCACGCTTGATCGCTTGTTAGCAACTCTCCTCCCAAGGCTGACCTGCATACAAAACAAGCAACAAACTACACATGCATTTGACCTACAGACTAATGGGTTAGAGATTCAAACATATATTTACTAAACTATGAAGAACTCATATAGTGGGACGGGAAAAGAATTTCTTTATTATTAACTTTAATGAATCAAGTTACAATGTCGAGACTGACCACTGCTCCACGAATCCTGATCCTGGGATCCTCTTCAAATGTCCTCCAACTTCTTTGCTTTGTATCTCTCTTTACACAAGGATGGCTAAAGGGTTGGGACAATGGGAATGTGCAATTGGGCAGAGTTTCTTTACTCTTATTCTCCTCTTCCAAATAGGACCCCTAACCCTTCTTTTATAGGCTAGAAGAAGCTAGGTATTTGGACGAAACCTCGGCCATGCATGGCCGGGATTTTCAGTTAACTCACCCAAAGTTGTGTGTTCCGTCGCCAACTTTCCTTTTTGTTGTGCTTTTGTAGGTCCACGTGGGTTGTTTTAGGTCAGCTAGCATGTACATGCATTCAGTAATGGATTAGGGCGAGTGGGCCCTTATAAAATAGGTTTTTTAAAGAGTTGTTCAGTAGTGCTTTGGCAAAGAAGGGATCTGAGATGGCCTGATGTTAGGTAAGCATGTATGGTGCAAATTAGGGTTATAACAAAACTTGCACAGGAGATCTAGCTAAATCATGCACAAACAAAGCTTATCAAGAAAAGGAAGAGAGATACACAATGAAGAATGTGAATCAATGCATATTATGATCTATCAATGAGTGAGTGATCTTCACTCATATAAGAAATGACATCCTATAATTAGGAATACATGCATAATAGTGATGGTCTAAGATTAGAAAGTCTAAAATAAAACTAGTCAGTTAACTCCCACTAAACTAGTGTTACTCCCACTGAATTAGTGTGCAAAAAATAAAAATTTCTCCAACACCCCCCCTGAACATCACTATGGAGTAAAAAATGAGTCATGACTACTAGTCCATTTTAGGTACTCATGTACAATGCAACTAATGAACACGTAATAAAAACGAGGAAAGAGGGAAAACCACGTGGGAACAAACCCCCCGCCTCAAAAGATAATGTATCAAAAGAAGAAAATGGCAGTTGCTAGGCAACTGTGTTCTTCACTGCAAGACGATCCCGCAAAGTTTGAAACTTCTGCTCACTGAAAGTCTTCGTGAAGATGTAGAAATATTTATGGATCTGATGAAGTCCTTTGGCAACCTATCAGGCCTTGTACCTCTTGATCCTGTGGACCCATCTGCACCTGAAAATATTCCTTTCTGGTGGAAGTGGTACCAGATTCCAAGTCTAGTTCTGTAGGAGAGAGTCATACTCCTTCTGTATGGCTGCTTTCCATAATGGATTTCCCACAACCCTATTGTAGTTATGCGGATCAGTAGATTTAACCATATAGCAATGCATGGGCATCGCAGGTTCTGAAGCTGAAAATACATGAGAAGGCTCCTCATGATGAGATTGAGTCCTCCTTGAATCCAATGGATTCCTTGTAAGGTTGTCTGCTGCCTAAAATGCGAACTGTGCCTTCTTGGGCATTTGTTGAAGCTTCAACGCTAGGTTCTTATCTGGCTATACTACTTGCTTATTTCCATGTAGATAAATTGAGTGTATGGAATCATCTCTGATGTCTGAAACTAATGGAAGCACAAGAGTATATGCATGTTGCATTGGAGGTGCATGCAAAGTACTCTCCTTATGCGTAAGTAGAAAAGATGAGTCATCCTCAAAAAACTTAGTGAATTTATACAACCTTGACTTGTGATCCACCTCACCAATTGCAATAATGGAATTGTCATGCATGTCAATTACTAAAACTGAATCTAATGTAAATTCAACCTTTTTACCTTTCTGAGTGATATGATAAATTGAGAGCAGATTCATAGAAAGCTTTGGAACATGAAGAACATTCTCAAAACTTCCATTGTGGAGTTCCACTCTCCCTTCTCCTGCTACTACTACTGGAGTATCATCCCCCATGAGAATAGGGGGTCTTGAGCATGGACTCAAAGAAGAGAAAACTTCATCTTTCGTTGCCATATGATGGGATGCACCATAATCTATAATCCTTGAATCAGATGAGGAATTAATTGCAACCAGAGCATGATCATTACCTTTCTTAGGAACATGATTTTCTTCCTTCTACTTCTTGACTCCCTCTGGAATGAAGTTTCCAAGGTTGTTCTCCTAAAGTGTATGTGCCATAAGATCGATATGTTTCTTCATGCATGTGGATTCTTCATAATTTGGTTTATTGCATTAAGTGCACTCCTTTCCCTTCTTCTTCTTCTTCTTCTTCTTGGAATATGAAGAGTCTTTGGAACCTGAAGAATCATTAAAGAGTTTGGAATATCCCTCATTCCCGTTCTATTTGGATGACCCTTTTCCATCATGCATGGTGAGTGCATGTGCTTTGGGATCTTTCATGAGGCCCATCTGTATGAGTTTTGTCTGCTCTTGTGTAAGAGACTCAATGAACTGAGCCAATGTAGGCATTTTCCAATTTTTTACAAAAAGACATCTGCCAGAATGGAAATTGGAGACATATACAACGTATTTTGGTCCTAGCTTGGCCAAGATTGTTAGAATAAGTTGTTTCTCTTGTGTAGACTTATCAATACCACATTAACCCAAGCTCAATAACAAAGATTTAAATTTAGTAAAAAAATCATATATATTATCAAAACTTTTAGGGTCTAAGGTATTCAACTCTACCTCAAGCATATGACCTCGCATCTCATCCTGCTTTCCAAAGAGTCCTTCCAAGGTGGTCCAGATCTCATTTGGAGTCTTACATGCAACAACATGAAACCATAAATCAATGGAGATTAACTCAAGAAGTAGTCCTATGGCCTCATCCTTACGGTTCACCCATCTCATCTTCTCAATCACTGATGTAGGTTCAGTTTCTGTCGCCATCGTCAAATTATACAGTCCTTTCCTTCTGAGTTAGAATTTTGCCTTGGGCTTCCAATCAAAATAATTGTATGGTGTGAGGATTAACACCAAGTTTGACTGCATAATAGTTATCCTATCCATCTCTCCCACTGTTTCTAAGAACCCCTAAAAATTTACTCTCAATCTGCAAGTGAAAAATTAAGAAATCACAACAGAAAGGGCACTTTAAGTGAAAATTCGTATCAGTTTCAAGAGATAATCTTTCGATTTACTTTCTGATCAAACGATGAGGAATATCGCCAAACGGTTGAAAACCCACTTGCAGAATGGGTCGATTTACTTCTCAAGCGGGTCGTTTCCTCAAAAACTTAATATTTTTGGAGAAATAACTACTGAAAAGTACAACCACGGATTTAGCTTGCCGAAATTCCTATTTTCCTTATTCTTTGGCTTGTCTAGCTTGCTCCAAATAGCGTAGCTTTGATACCATGTCAGTGTTTCATGGAAACATGCACAAGAGATCTAGCTAAAACATGCACAAACAAATCTTATCAAGAAAAGGAAGAGAGATACACAATAAAGAATGAGAATCAAAGCATATTATGATCTATCAATGAGTGAGTGAATTTCACTCATATAGGAAATGACATCCTATAATTAGGAATACATGCATAATAGTGATGGTCTAAGATTAGAAAGTCTAAAATAGAACTAGTCAGTTAACTCCCACTGAACTAGTGTGCCAAAAATAGAAATTTCTCCAACAATTATGGTGCATCTGGATGACCGGGAGAAGACAACTTTTACAACACCTTGGGGCACTTTCATGTATGTAAAAATTCATTTTGGGCTTATGAATGTTGGAGGGAATTTCCAAAGGGCCATGGAAATAGCCTTTGCCGATGAAAATGATAAGTTTGTTGTGATTTACTTGGATGATATCACTCTATTTTCAGATTTCGATGATCAACATCTCGAACACCTAAGAAAGGTTTTCCAGAAATGTAGAAAGTTTTGCATCTCGTTAAATAAAAAAAAATCAAACTTTGGAATGCAAGAAGGAAAATTGCTTGGACACATCATTTCAAAAGAAGGCATAAAAATAGACCCCAACAGAGTGGAAGCAATTATGAGGATTGACACTCCTAGGAGCAAGAAAGAGGCACAGTCTTTCCTAGGAAAAGTAAAATTTTTAAGGAGGTTCATCCCCAACTTGGCTAAGATCATAAAGTATATCACAAATACGCTCAGGAAAGGAAATGAAAAAAAATGGAATCCTAAAGCTAGGAAGTCGTTTAAAGATATTAAATTGGCACTGAACAAAGCTCCAGTGTTAGCTAACCCGAATTTTGCAAAATATTTTATCTTATTTTCCTTCGTCGTAGAACACACCATTGCTAGTGTTTTGTTGCAAAAAGATGAGCAAAATTTTGAAAAACCCATAGCTTATTATAGAAGGACATTGAGAGACTCCCCACTAAGGTATGACATCATGGAAAAACAAGCATATTCCTTGGTGAAAGCCCTTAAAGAATTTAGAACTTATATTTTACATTCCCATGTCATTGCTTACGTGCCTAGCAATTCCTTAAAGGATATTTTGACTCAGCTTGATCCTGATGGGAGAAGGGGAAAATGGATAGCTATAATGTTGGAGTATGACCTTGAAATCAAACCTACAAAGCTGATTAAGGGTCAAGGGCTCGCAAAATTAACGACGCAGTCAAATTGTCATGTTTTGGGAATCAATTTTATTGTTGATTTGTTGGAAAATTCACAAGAAGAAGAAGTCCTACAGATATCCCAAAAGTTCCTTGATTCTCCTTGGTATGTTGATGTCATTTACGTATTAAGAAACTTGCAATCTCCTCCCGGATTGAGCAAAATCAAAGCCAAATTCTTGAAGTTGAAAGCAACAAAGTTTTGCATTCTGGACAATTCTCTATATTGGAAAGATCCAAGTGGGTTACTAAATTGTTTGTTGGAGGAAGAAATGAAAAAGGCTATTAAAGAGTTTCACAAAGGAGACTGTGGTGGGCATCATTGTTGGAAGACCACTACACACAAAATATTGAGGGAGGGGTTCTATTGGACCAGTATTTTTTCTGATGTATACAAGGAAGTTTCCAGCTACCATGAATGCCATATCTTTGATGGGAAAATAAAGTTGCAACCCCTACCTTTAAAACCTATCTCTATTGAAGCACCATTTATGCAATGGGGTCTCGATTTTATAGGAGAAATTCACCCGCCATCCTTAGCTCAGAATAGGTGGATACTAATAGCCACATACTACTTCACCAAATGGATTGAAGCGGTCCCCACAAGGCAAGCTATTGACACTGTCATCATTCAATTTTTAGAGAGTAATATCTTGTCTAGATTTGGTTGTCCAGTCAAGATCATCACTGACAATGCAACAACATTCAAATCTAAGAAGATGGAGAAATTTTGTAGTGACTATAACATAACTCTGGGGCATTCCACAACTTATTACCCACAGGGAAATGGGTTGGCAAAATCGTCTAACAAAAGCTTGACCAGGATTATTAAGAAACTTCTGCAAGAAAACAAGAAAGCTTGGCACAAAAAGCTTATCTATGCATTATGGGCTAACATAATCACCTCTAAAAAGTCTATCTCCACATCACCTTTTCATATTGTATATGGTACAAAGGTAGTTTTTCCTACCTCATTAGGATTGTCGGTGAGGAGACTGTTGCAAGAGAAAGAAGTTGAACCAAACGATGCTCTAAGGAGAATAAACAAATTGGTCCATGTGCAACAAATGAGGGAACAAGTCTTCAATAAATCACAATTGCACCGAGATGAAATGAAAATAATTTTCGACAGACACGCCAAAGAAGATGATTTCAAGGTGAATGATTTGGTACTAAAGTGGGATGCAAGAAATGAAGATAGAGGGAGGCATGGGAAGTTTGATCATCTTTGGATGAGGCCATTCAAGATTGTTGTGTACCATGGGAACAATGCTTATTTGCTGCAAGAGCTCAATGAAGATCTCATTGGTGGGGGGCCTATGAATGACAGGTTTCTCAAACATTATTTTGTTTAGAAATTTTTTCCAGTCTCTTCATGTCATTGTAAATAACCATTTTTACTTTCAGATAAAGCATTCAGAGTCAGTGATCAATAGAAAATTGAAGCCCAGAGTGAATGCCCTAAGTTATGCTGAGTTTAGTCATAGTTGTGTCAAGAGGGTCTAGAAATGAGTTTGTTTTGTTATTTTAGAGTCTTTAAGTCAAATAAAACCCAATGGTCAGGCACTTGGTCTGTTGTTCGTTGCTACCTTACTGGGAGGATAACATCCCCATTAGAGCCAGTTGTTAGCACCATGATTTTTGCAGTTAGAGTTAGTCCTAGATGAGTCATACTTTGTGCATCAAAGCTTGTAAGGTCAGTGACCAAATAGAGAGTGGTTCGAAATCATCAAGTAACGGGTCTGGCCATAAGAGTCGAGAAAGGGTGTAATGATTAGTCATGTGCGATTTGTAAAGGTCCCTTTCCCTAAATATCGAGTCATGTCAAAAAAGGGAAATTTAGGTACCAAAGTTGTGTCAAGTGGTTGGGATAAAGGTCACGTTGAAAGATATGATGAACATCATTACCTAATCATGAAGTCAGAAAGGTGAAAACTCACGACACTCCTATCATTTGTACTTTGCACACTTCAAAAGTGTACTTGTCATACGAGTTTGTTGTGCAAATCTTCAACCTGCTTTCAAACTTCTCGTCACCATGGATTCATCATCCTCTTCCATGATTTCATTCCTTATATGTTCAAGCATAAATATTGGTCACCCGTCATGCTTCTCTCTCACTTTCAGAACTTGTGTGTTGTCCATAGTTTTTTTCTGCAAGCTCTGGAGCCCTTCGATGTGTAAAAGTTGTTTGCCATTGGTCGTATTATAAGTCTGATGATTTGATTTTGCTGTGTCTCCTCCATGGTTTTCAGTCATTGCTTAAAGGTATTTATGGAGCTCGTTGCATATTAAGTTGTTTGGAACGAGTTGTTTCTTTTCACAATCAACCTTCTTCCTTCCGAATTACCTACTATTGCATTGAGTCTCCCATTGCTCTTTACTACCGCGCCTAGTTTCCCCACTGCATCGCATTTTTTCCGTCATACTTTGCTACCGTGCCCAGTTTTTCCACTGCGCCGGAATTTTCTGTCACAATTCCCTACTGCATCAAGTTTCCCGTTGTTGTTTGCTACTATGTTGAGTTTCCCCACTGTGCCGAAATTTTCTGTCGCGTTTTAATACTGCGCCATGGTTTTCTGTGGCTGATTTTTCTTTGCCACGCAAGGATTTCTGTTACTTCCCTTTCTTGTAGTCTTTGCGAAGTTCGTCATTCTTATTTTCCGCACAGAGAGGGTATCACAATCCATTACTACGCGTGTGAAATTAATATATATACCTTTATCATGGCAGTGTCCCAAAGCATAAGAAAGAAGGCGAGAAGTGGCAAGGCCGTGAGGTTTGAACCTCATGACATGGAGTTAATAAATGAAGACTCGACAATCAGGGTGTCTTTTGAACAAATCAGATGTATGCGCTTCTGCGAAAGGATCAAAGGGTATAATGCGAAACGGGATGAGTAGTTCACCCTCAATTTTACCGGGGTCAATGTGACAATTGTGAGAATCACCTTCCGAGTGACAGAGGAAACTTTGTTAGCTGCGACAGAGATCCTCCGCATGGAGAAAAATGGTTTAAAGGCATGCCTTTAGACATTTTTTGTTATAAGGACTTCATTATGCCCAAATGTCTAAATTGGAAAATTGGAGCCGACATTCCAAGCCAGTACCTCCTGGAGCCTTTCGAGAAACTTTTAAAGGTAATCAGAAGATATTTCACCTATGAAGGAAGGTTCAACATGGTGTATCCATATCACATTAGGTTACTGATGCACTTCAGAGGGAAAAATCCTTTGAATCTACCTTTCTTATTGTATCGAAGCTTTGGAAAGATTGCAGACAACGTCCAGGCCAAGGTTGATCAGCCGGGGAACAATTTATCCCATTTTTCATTAATCAAGTTGTTAGTGGTGGAAGAATTGAGACATTTGAACAAGGACTAGGATTCTTTTATGATTTTGGCTAATATCCCCAAAGACCCCAAAGGACACATTCCTCTATCTATAGAGGAAACACCACTCAATAGTGCAAAGGAGAGAAAGGAAGGTGTCATGGGAAAAAGGAAAGGAAAAGAAATAGAAGATTCGTCGCCCCGTCAACCAACATCCCAAAAGAAAGGCAGGTCAAGGTTGACTAATAAAACTGAGGAGATCCAAGCTCCCAGTAAACTGTGCACCAAGTCTTCTGCTAAGAGATTTCCCATGCCCATCGTTCAACTAGAGCTCGTTGAAGGTGCAAACGAGGGAATTGATGAAAGACAGGAGGAGTTAAGAGAAGAAAATGCAAATGTTCAGGAATTGTTGCAGCAACTGAAGCAAGTGCAAAACGCTATTGCCGAACTTTATCAAGAGAAAAAAGAGTTAAGAAGACAACTGGTAGAAATGACTATTGAAACGCCAACGTTGCAGAGTCGAACATGTCAATTACCCCCTACCTCGCCCACAACGAGAGGAGGGAATGTAAATTGGCTTAAAAAATAGCTCAGAGAGGCACAAGATGTAATTATTGAGCTTCAGGAGGAACAAAGGGTGTCAAAAGAAAAAATGACAGAGCATTTCAAGAAGTGCAGACCAACCATTGATAACGCATGTGCAACTCTAACCAATGCTCAATCAAAACTGAAAAGAAACATGGTTTTGTGGAGACAGGTGAAGAGTTTGAGCAAATGGAACTGGTCTTTAAGAAAAACACTCAGAGTTTTAAGGTTGCAGGTGAGGCCGGAGGCATGAGTAAGGCAACCCCATTTTTGTCTTTTTGGATTGTGGCATGGAATCTTTCTCCGTACATATCCTTCTTTCTTACCTTAACAAGAAGTCTGACGCAACACCTGCGCAGTGAATATTCGCTACACAGACACTGTAAAGTTGCCTACTACGAAATGCAGGTATAAATGAAACACATGCTAGTTTTGAAAGAGATGCATGGTCCCCGATCGTTGCTGCCACCTGGAGTTGCACAAGCGACCGCAAACAGACATCTGCTACACCAACTCACCACGCACATGCTACAGCCAGTGATCGCGCAACAACAACCAAAGTTCATTATACAAAGGTGACAAAGTTTCCAACAATACACATGATTACTCGGGCACCCCTTGGAAGGAAACACTGAGTTATCACAACCAGATGGTCGAATCTTACTCATGACCAAATGATTGAAATGAATATGTCGGTTTTGTTATGATTGGGCACAGTTAGGTTTCTATTTTTAGTAAATTTTGTTGAAAAGACTACCCGGGGGGGAAGTAACCGAATCCGGGATTCCATGGGAAAGTAGTTCGAAGCATAGCACCCCAAGAGGGCGCTACTTTTCTATATATTGTATCTTTCTTATGTAAGCCGGGTTGGCAATGTAGTGTAGACAAAGGACTCTTGAATGTAATTCTCTAAATCTGATGGAAATATAATGCAGAGGCCCTGAAGCTTTGATGAAAAGATTCTAATGGTGGTGGTTTGATGTATTGTGATCATATCTTCGTATGTACTTTTTGTTTCCTACGAATTCATGTCTGTTTCATTTATTTAAATTGGAAATATTTAAAGGATTTAAAATTCATCTCGTGGTGCTTTAGACTCAACCATTTAAACTCTGTGTTTTTCGTCTAAGTTAAGTCATAATTCATCTTTAATGGTGCTCTAATTTGCTTTATGTTTCTCTTTTCTCCGCCATACCCAACGATATTGAAACTGAAAGACCATTACCTATTTAGCCTTTATCCTCTCAAAGTTTCCCTTACCAATCATTGATTTCTCTTGTTTTCAGGGAGTTTACTCCATAGCCCAAAGGCACTATATTTCCTTGCTAGCGAAACCAAAAAAAACTTTCTCAAACATATCAATCTAGCCGTCAATCCAAAGCTATTATCTATCAAAGATTAGGTCTCAGAGAGAGCCCTCTCTAGATTGAAAATGCTAGTTTCCAGTCTTAAAGTTGGTTTGTAGGTTACCTTGGTAGGTCGTTGCTCTTCAGCCCAACAATTTACCAAGTGCTAACACGTACGATGAAAAGACCAGGAGGACGGAGGATTTGATGGCTTTGGTAGCCATTAGTGCAAGAGTAATGGCCATAACCGAATTCGAACTGATGCCAAGGAGCCGAGCATGGGTCTCCATTAAGGCCCATCACACTAAACCTTGGCGCTCATGCAAACTAACCATCACGATTGGACAGGGAAGGAGGGTGGCGGCGAGGGGCTTTAACTACCCTCGTATTCGCCCCATCCGACGATGTGTGTGATCCATGTGTCACCCCATTCGGGGAACCTTTATCTTATGCTATTACATAAAGGATATTATCTCATTAATCTAACTTCACACAAAGTTGAGCATAATAATACATGGTTTCTTCAACATTTAATCTATTGGATGAAAGATATTGTAATTTTAAGGTCACGACCAAGCCAGACACCAAATTGGTGTATGAGACTTCTTGTTTGTGGGACAAGGAACACTATTTGACTGCTAAAGTCTGCCGATGTATACATATTGTACCCCCTCTAGATTTGAACATGTAACCTCCAAAGAAGAAACACATGTTCTTAACCATTAAACTCACTAGTAAATAATTAAAAAAAACACTGTAAATTTTGATAAAAATGTATTAAAGGTAATCTTTATAAAACAAGGCTACTATGTAGCATATACCTGCCGAATATAATAATGAAAGTATTGTTTAAGGAGATAGGAAGAGAAGGAGCACGTATGAAATGACTAGATGACATAAATATTTATTACAATAACATTGGGGGAGTGAAGGCAACAATAAAACTTCAAAGTCTTTGGCCAATAAGATCTCAGATAAATGAGATTTGAAATTTAAAATAAATCATTATTTTTTAAAACTTTAGATAAAGAGGTGTATATTTTTTGGTCAACCATAAACTAATAGAAAATCAAGTCTAACTCAAAGCTATATACCATGCCTATGGACAAGTATAATAAAGACTAAAAACACAAACTTTTAGGAAATATATTCAGAATAGTTGTTTAAGTAATGTGTAGTTTTAGAAACTAAATAGAGTACTTTTATATTCTACTACAAAGATATAAGAGGAGATTATTATTTTGGTCATTGATAACATGTATCATTCACACTTTCAATGTGCTCTCTTCATTATTATTTTTTTAAGTAAATTTTTTATTATTTTATTTTAATAAGAAAGTGAAATTTTTTTGGGTTAATTTTTTTATTTAATAATTATCAGAATCATGACACCCAATCAAAAATATTTTATTATTTTATTTTAAAAATATTTTTAAAGTTTAAAATTACTCTCAACCATTATTTTATTATTTCAATAAAGAAATTATTATAAGCTATCATGTTAATGGGATGAACACTACTCCATAAAATAAATAAATTATCATAAACTATTATGGAGAATTATGTTAATTGGATGAACACTACTCCATAAATGAAATGTATGACTTAAACACTACGACGAACAAGACCAGACCAGACCACTCACGGCGTTTGATACGGGGCACTACGCTGACCTCTCACAATGGGAGTCGAATTTTTCCAAAATCATACCATCAAAATACCAAACAACAAGCTATATCAGAAGCTGCAAGGTCTGTCACTACCCTGGATGGAGTTGCGGAGGAGTTGTAGAAATGGCTGAACAATTTCAATCAACAATGCAAAATGCGTTATCTCTGCCAAATCTTCAGAAGGGCCCGCAGCGGCAACACCATAAGGAAGGCGATGATAAAAACCCTGTGCACCTCACAACAAAGACGTGAACAAAACCCTCGAAACCCTAAAAATCCCAATCCCAAACACAGGGCAAAACCGTCAAAGGCGGACCTGAAAAAAGTCTCGGAAGTAGCCCCTTCTCCCCATTACAGGAGATTAACCATCCGCAAGATCTCAAACATTCTCAGAAGCTCCTCCTCATGGCCGTCCGCAGCACAGCAATTAGATGCCATGGATGTCCAATGGGATTCATACACAGTAAACCAGGCGCTCAAAACCCACCCCCCTCTTCAAATGGCGAAAGAATTCTTCAACTGGGCCAAAACCCTACCCGACTTCAAGCACGACCAGTTCACGTACACGACTATGCTCGATATCCTCGGGGAAGCCGGGCGAATCGATTCGATGAAAAAACTAATGCAGGAGATGGGAGGCCAAGGTCGCAGGATCGATTCCGTTACGTATACTGCTGTGATGCATTCGCTTGCTAAGGCCGGGGATGTCGATGGTGCCTTGCAGACCTGGGAGACAATGAAGCGTAATGAGTGTTTTCCCACTGTGGTCTCTTATACTGCTATTATCAAGATATTGTTGAAGAACAATAGGCCGGAGGAGGCTCGGGCTTTATATAAAGAAATGCTGGAAGCAAATCTTTCTCCTAACTGTTACACATATACGGTTTTGATTGAGTACTTGGCCGATCAAGGTAGGACTATTTATCTATTTGTCCCAACGCTGAAAGCCTAGCTAGTTTTAATTGTGAATTTTGAAAAAAATATGTTGTTTTGCATTGATTTTTTAGATGGAGGTCAAATCTGCAGATTTTCATTAGACTGGCACGAACCCATTTAGACCCTGATCTGCTATGCACTTCCAAGTTGTGAAGCTTCAAGCTGGATATCTTGAGAATCAATATTTGATACATTGGACATTTGTGTGAACTCAAGATGTGCAACCCCGATTGAATGGCTCTATGCTAGTGTCCATATTCAATACACCTAATCAACAGCCTAGTACGACGAGAGAACCATAAAATAGATGGA
>JZKD02S1706487.1:3071-18909 GCA_000966675.3 Picea glauca
TAATTATACATTTTCATAAATAGTTAAAGTAATATATAATAAGGATGGATGTCATCACCACAAATCTAAACACATTGTTGGGTATGTGTTATATTCTTTGTATGTGTGTGTGGGCGCGTCAGATTCGACAACTGCGTCTGATGATCCCTCTAGTAGTGTTCTCTGTGTCGTGTGCGTTGGGCGCTTCCTAGGGGGTCCGAAGGGGGGGGCAGGTATGCCCCCTGGTTACGTGCATCGTTCGGCTCTAGGTGGTAGCTCGAAGTTGACGAGGTTCGGGGCAGCGCCCCAAAATTTGTTTTTGGGTGTTTTTTGCTATTTTAGCGGATTTTGCTATTTTTAGTGGTTTTCTAAATTAATCCTGGATTAAGGGATTAGGGTTTTGATATCTACGAAATACCTAAAAACATTGTATATATATATTGTATGGTGAATGGTGAAATTAATACAATGAAGTGTTGAAAGGTTTTCTCCTGGTTAAGGGTTTCCAGTATAAATCTCCATGTACTATGTGTATGATCCATTGATTAATTTTTGTTTTGTTTAAGAATCTATATGCATTATTTTACTTCACAGGTTTAAAACCTACACACACAAGAACCATACATACAAAATAATTGAGGACTATGAGTCAATCCTTCCTACCAACTTTGGCACCTTATCTCCAAACACTATAACTAGACTACTACATAAATATTCAGAAAACCCACATCTTGGGCAAAGAGAGAAGATAGCAAATGACTTACAATAGTTTTGATTGAAGTAATGGATTAGTAATATCAATTACTAATTTATGAATTCTTACATGATACTCGTCATTAAAAAATGACAAGTTTGGAATTTCTTCTCTCAAATAAAATCCCATTCATCAACATTGATGGGCCAAGGAATTACATCAAGAGTGTTGAACCCCTCAGCTTGACTTCAAATTGACAACTCAAGAATGTGCTACTTTGATGAGATATTGTGCATTATATGTGAAAAATATAGTGGTATAATTTTAGGTAAAGTGGAAGGCTAACTTGAATATTGTTTCCCCTTCCTTTCAACAACTTTGGTCATGACCTTCACTCTATTGTTTGGGGAGGCGATCAAAGTCACTATGTCAATTGCTTTAGGGTTACTCTAACAAAGATCCTAACAAACAATAGTGCACATGCCGTAGACTAAAAATCCTCTTCTTCACCATGTTACTTAAGTGGTCTACAAAAACCTATTCAAGGTTTCCATCTACTAGAAGTGAAACATGCTAATTCTAGGAATGTAGGAACTATTATAATAGTAAGAAGGATACCCAATCTCATCCTTTTACCCATTATTTCCTTACTCCTCAAGTGAAACATGCTAATTCTAGGAATGTAGGAACTATTATAATAGTAAGAAGGATACCCAATCTCATCCTTTTACCCATTATTTCCTTACTCCTCAAGGTTGGTGTCTCTGCACTTTGTCTTCCTCAAGTCAAGGGCACCAAGAGCAGGGGATAAGGAAAATGTTTTCCACTGTGTTAGAGAGGAAAAAAACAATATTCATAAGGGCACCAAATCAACAAATTATATCAAGAAATGATTACCTCAAATTAATAAGATAAGCTAAGATACTGAGCATGGAAAAGAAGGTTGTAACACAAAAAAACATAAAGCAAATATGCAAAAATTTAACCGGAAATGGCATGCCATAACGTAAATGTACTTGTTAGAAAAATAGAATTGAGATTGTTGTAAAATAGAGTTCAAACCATCTAATAATGAAATGACATAAAGAAACTAATCCTATTATAATGGCATGCTTTAAATTCTTATTACAAACTAAGAACTCTTACAAGAAATAATATGAATAAAAAACAATAAGACAAATAAATTTAAAAAACAATAAGACAACTAACTAAAAGATAAATTTAAAACTAAAATATAACAACAAACAAAAAGTCCCTTAAATCTAAGCGTTAAAGAACATTACATAATGAAGAAATAACATAAATGTAAGTAATACAACGATGAAAAGAATTCATACACCCATAACATGACATGAGAAACAATTCATATACCATCACCATGTGTTTTAATGTGACTAGGGGATACTTGTAACATGCTTTTATAACATTTTTAAGAATGACATTGGACTCTTAACCTAAGTTCATACTAATTAGTATTAGCCATAAACATAAACATTAACATCAAAATTTTGATTAATAAACATGAAGTTAATAAGTCAAAGTTTTCCTTTATATTGGTTTAATTTTATTTTTTTCTATTTTCATTTCTTTCATAGGTTGAATCACAACGGATGATAGAATCCACACCTGGGTGGATTCCTCTTTCCTTTCAGACCATGCACCAATTTACTTACATCTGGACTCTTCTTTTCATAAGATTGCACACCCCTTTAAATTTAATTCAGGATGGATTCTAGAATCAGACTTCAACTCTATAATTTCTGATGTTTGGAAAGATCCACCCTACCTTGATGAGCCCTGTATTTAGCATCGTATCACTCGAAAACTCAAGTGCATCAAATCTCACACAAAATCCTGGGTTGCCACTCACAAAAAATGAAATTCAAAAAGATTATTACAAATTGAATATGAGCTACAGCTACTACAACAAACAGATGATCGGGCTGGACTATTTGGTAACAACAGCTCAGACATAAAAGCTCTTGAAGGTGAAAGGAACCAACTCCTCCTCAAGGAAGAAGCTACCTGGAGACAATGCTATAGGTCCATCTGGATTAAAAATGGGGATCTCAATACAAAAAAATTTCACAATTTCACTATCTCCTGTAGAAGTAAAAATCATATCTGGGAGATTGCAAATGCGGAAGGTAATCTATCCAGAGGACATCCAGCAATAAAATTAGCTGCAGTTTATCATTTCAAACCTTTCTTTGAGGCAAAGTTGACTGAAAATTTACAGAACACAGTCACAGTGGCTAGACTCTTCCCACATTCAGTAACTGTGGAGGATTGTCATGCTCTTGACAACCCTTGCTTGCTCCCGGATATTTTAGTTGCTTTAAAATCCTTTTCTAAGGATAAAATCCTAGGCCCTAACGGCTGGACTGTAGAATTCTACCTCCATTTTTTTTATTTGATGGGCCCAGATCTGTTGGAACTTGTGGAGGACACTAGAAGCAATGGGAAGATGATTGGCGCTCTGAATTTGAACTTTCTTGTCCTCATCCCCAAAGCTACCAATCCTACTGCTTTTGTTGATTTTAGGCCAATTGCACTCTGCAACCTCTGCTATAAACTCATCTATAAAATTATTGTGAACCGGATCAAGCCAATTCTCTTTGATTAAGTGGATCATGAGTTGTGTGGTTAGCCCAAATCCTGCCATCTTGATCAATGGGGAATCCTCCTCCTTCTTTCGTAGTGGCAGAGGTTTGAGACATGGCTTCCCCCTCTCTCCTCTGCTCTTCATTTTGACCATGGAAGCCCTCAGTCTCCTACTAAAATCTGGACAAGCGGAGGGAAATATCACATGCATTAAGGTGTCCAAGACTATTAAGATACTCCATCTATTATTCATTGATGATGTTCTCATTATGACCAATGACTCTTTACAAGAATGGATAGAGATTAAAGAGATCCTTTCAACTTTCTGTTGTGCCTCGGGTTTGTTGATCAACTGGGATAAATCGACATTCCACTACGCCAACCTGCACCAACAAGCTTTGTATCACCTAAAAGGTATCTTCCCTCACTCTTTTATGCATCTTTCAGTTGGTCTCAAGTATCTGGGGTATTTTATAAAAGAAGATTCTTATAAGTCGGTGGAATGGAACTAGCTCATTGCAAAATTTGAAAAAAATATTGGACACTGGTGCACAAAGTGGCTCACTCTTGGCGGTCGTTTCACTCTTATTAAAGTTGTCCTAGAAGGGAAGTCGGTGTATTAAATGGCACTTGCATCCATACCTTCCTTGGTTATCACAAAGCTCTGTCGTTTGACCTATAATTTGCTCTGGTCGGGTTGCTCAGACCATACACAACAACATCTTTGTAGTTGGGATTCTTTGGCCAAACCCAAACACAATGGTGGATGGGGTCTCCGTAATACTTATCATTTCAGCAAAGCTCTTGCCACCAACTCCCTCTAGCGCGTGTTGAACACTCTCGACATATGGAACTCCATTATAAAGGGAAAATGCATATCTCAACATACAGTCTCTATCTGGCTACTAACCGACACAGTTATCACTAGAGCGGCCTCCTTTTTATGGAAGAATCTCATTAAAACAAAATCCTAGATCAGGCGTGGGCTTGTTTGGCATCCAAGCTCGGGCCACTCCATCATGATTGGCCGCGACCGTATCCTAGGAATGGGCGTAAACACCACTCTTCCACCTCAACTAATTGACCAGCTACATAACAAAAATTTGTGGTATCTATATCAGGCCATGGATCGAACCTCATTGAACTCTGTTCCAGACCAATGGATATCCATCCACACTCTCGGTCTCTATGCAGAGGATGCTAATCACTAGAACTCTTTATGCTCGGCCTTAGCCCATTCGGGCATCCACCTAAACGAGCAGGACAACCAAATCAAGTGGTTTGGGGGAGACCTATCGGGCAATTTAACTTTCCAAAACATATACACTAAGATCACTAACACGATTTGGATTGCAAAAATTCAAGGATGGAGAAAAAATCTTTGGTCCTGGCATCTTCCTACAAAGGTAAAACTTTTCACTTGGCTTTTGACTGCCAATATATTAAACACCTGGGATATATTGCAAAAAAAGACCTAGACTAGACCTAATACCTGTCACCTCTGCTACAACGAAGTCGAATCAACCGACCATCTTTTCATCAAGTGTTCATATTCCAGAATGGTCTAGGAAAAAATCACCTCGGTGCTAGATCTAAGAACATCTTAGGATGGGCCAACTCTCCCTGACTACTTCGAATCTTAGATCCACAGGGAGCACAATTCAATGCAATTGCCCTCACTGGTCTATTGGTCCATATGGCTGGACATGAATAATTGTTTTTTTGAAAACAAGACTCCTTCTACAACTACAACAACATACAAATCTCTTGGCCTTTTTAACATTTGGAATGACATACATCCACCTAAGCAAAGATCGTTGAACATAAAGAGGACAATTTTTTAGAGGATACTACAACTAGATGGTTCGATGGAGTAGCGTCATCAAATGTAACCCAGAGCGGTGCTGGAGGGATAATCAAATTTTCAAATAACTCATTTATTAGTTGGACTTTTAATTGTGGCCCGGGTACCAACACCAGAGCTGAATTACTAGGCGCCTAGGCCACTCTCTTCCTGGGCTCTAGACATCATATAGAAGCACTTCAGATACTTGGGGACACGAAAATCATTATTGAGTGGCTGAATAACAGGGGTGATCTTTAATCCATCTCCCTCCTGGCATGGAAGGACAGAATCAGACTACTCCTTCTCTCTTTCAAAAAACTCTGCTTCAATCACATTTATCATGAACACAACAAAACTGCAGACAAACTATCCAAGGCGACTCTACAAAAAAAAGAGGGCATTTTAACCTACAATCACTGGTTAGATGGCCATGAAGGCCCTCCACATCTCCTTTCTATATTTTAAGTTTCTGCTCTACTCTTTTGAGCAATCAATATTGGTATGATTTTATACAAGCTACTCCAGATTTTCATTTAATCTTCCATACTTTTCACATATTTTGAAGATTTATGCCAGCTAGATATGGCAGAAATATTTAATTTCTAGAACTTTATCATTGCATGATCTTTCTCCATTTGTTGGTCGAGAGACCACTATTGGCGAAAGCATCATCAGACAAAGATTTGTATCCTCAACTGTGTTTTGTAATCTCTATGTCCAGAGAACACATTATATTTTATAATATAATTGAGAAATTTTCCCGTTGGTAAAAAAAAGGTTGAACCACAACTTTCCATCGAAAGTTACAAAAACCTTTTATTTTCTTACATGGTGTAAAGTCAATTTTTTTTATTCTTAGTAAGTCAATCCTCTCATTTTATTTACGAAGATCTCTTTTCAAGTGAAAAATATGCATATCATCGACGCATTTATAATTTGAAAGTTCATATGCATTATAATTTTCATATTTGTTTTTTATATTTAATTGGTTGTTTGTTAGAATATGAATTAATAGTTGAGACATGACATTGTTATAATGGTTAAGAACATGTGTTTCCTCCTAAAAGGTTACAAGTTCAAATCCAAAGGGAGTAGGGTATGTATACCTCCGTAAATTTTACCAGTAAAATCGTTGAATGAAGAAGTCTCATACACCAATTTGATGTCTGACTTATTATTAATTAATAATTAAACATAACCATTGTTATTATATTAGTAATTCAAATTATATTTTAATAAAATTAATATGAAATTTAAATTCAATTTAAAAACAAAATTTAAAAATTTAAAAAAATGACAATCTTCCACTTTTAATTAATATTTTGAACTTGAAATTGTAGTTCAATTCACAATATATAATTCCTTTTAAGTGAAATTATGACATTTGACTTAAGTGTACTACAAACTAATGTGATAAGTATCCTTCCGTTTAAACTTGACTAATTTTTGAACGCTTTGATTATTCTTTAACTTTTTATTCCCTTTCAAAAATACCCATTTTCAAAAAATATACAAAAATCTTTAAAATTTTAAAAACAACATCGTCTAAAGTTATTTGATCAATTCAACTTCTTTTTCTTGACAACTTTAATACCATCAAATAATTCACATGTGTACAAAACGCATATATTTAAAACCTACACATTGCTTTGACCTACGAACCTTCTCGCCATATTTTACTAATATTTTAAATAAAATGTTTTATAATATTTTTTTGCTTTTTTAAATAAATTGTTTTTATAATAAATTCTTTGACCTACGAACCTTTTCGCCATATTTTATTAATATTTTAAATAAAATGTTTTATAATATTTTTTTGTTTTTTTAAATAAATTGTTTTTATAATAAATTCTTTGCTTTTACTAAGATAATATTTTATTAATATTTTAAATAAAATGTTTTATAATATTTTTTTGTTTTTTTAAATAAATTGTTTTTATAATAAATTCTTTGCTTTTACTAAGATAATAGTACTTTGAAATCAATCAAGAATCAAATAAAAACAATTTATGAGATTGTAATCACCATTCAGAGATATTGTAATCATGGCCCAACTTGACCTTTTGGTTTATACACATTTGAGAATCACTTTATAGTTTCAAAAACTCCATTACAAAACTTTTAATAATTAGAAATTGAATAAAGAAGATTACTTTGACTATGAAGATCAATACCATCATTGATATCATAACATTATAAAACTTTAATAAATAAATAAACTTTTAATTTTTTTTATATAGAAATTGAATAATGGAACCCTACTTTGACTATGTAGACCAAAATATGTCTTTATAAAGAGGGAGTAACATTACTGTTCTCAAAACTTTAATTAAGTTTTAATTTTTTTTATGAATCTTTTATTTCTAGATATAAAACTATAGTGTATTTAACCCCAAAACTTTAGAGCATTCATATAAAATGTAGTGCAAATTCAAAGAACACAAGAAAAAAAAGAGATTAAATAGAGCGTTTTGTTCACTTGCCTCTTCAAGGGGGAAACCTTCAAGAGTAATGTTCCAAATACAATAACATTTTTGGACAAAACAATACATAACCTTCTACTCAATATATAACTATCTATAGAGAATCTTAACTACCTATGGGCCACCTATAATGAAGGTCGACCAACTAATTTTGGCCTTATTACTAAAAAGAATCATTTATTACAATGAGTGACTATTGAATAACTATTTAATGGGCCTTATTAAAGGAAGGTGGCCTCATACATTTTTTTTAGATCTAGGAGAATTAGTAACTCGCCAAGATTGGTTGGGCAAGGCCCTGGTTCAAATCTGACTGGCTACCACTATAAACCCTAGGCTAGTGCCAACAACCCGCAAGCCAACACCTAGCAAGATGCTTATGACTTAGCAAGGACCAACATGTTTGGAGACACACCAATGAGGGGGTCCCACTCAAGGGGGGTACCTATCCTTCTATGCTTATCACAATGGGCCAACATGACACTTATGGGAATTGAACTTGGGTGGGGAGAAGAACACACAGTCTACCCAACCACTCAAGATATGAACACTAGACAAGGTGGCTTCATACATTAATAAAGTATGTAAGTAAGGGGGTTAGGGTAGGTGTAACACCCCGGGTTTTGAGCCCCATTTTAAATAATGTATTGTCACAATGTTGAGAGGCCAGAGTGCCCAAACAATTATTAAAAGGCCAATGTGCCTAAGAAATGTAATGTTTTGATAATTATTAATAATAAACACATTGCTGGCTACTAGACGGACAAGGACTAGAGTTATAGGGGGCTATGATTCCACAAGGGAGGGGGCTTGAGGGGATAAACGTTTATTTCTTATTTTAATTACCCTTTTGTCTAAGGGAGGGGATCGGTTACATGAGCTTCTTGGGGGAGGCCAGGAGGTTCTTGATTCCCCACGAAATACTTAAACCCGCCTGTGGACTGTTGGGGGGGTTGGTTATTAACTCGTTCGCTCCTTCATTCGCTTATTCGCTCATCCAATTGATCACTAATTCATGTGTTCATTCACTTGCTCACTCGTTCATTCATCCCATCCTTACCCATCACTCATAGATCCATCCTCACCTGTGTCTTGGCCTGGAAAAGGGAAACGACCAACTGAAGATTAGCCACAGTACTGTTGGTTGAAGTGGTCACTGGTGTAATCCAACCATGACTTTAAGCCTACATATCTGAGATGCATTAGCATGTGTTAATCTTTGTTCACAACTGCGAGTCCTGAGAGTTCCAACATGGAGATTCTGGACCAGTTGCGTTGGAGCCCTGGAAGGAGAAGGAATGCCTAAGGGACTGCGTGGCAGAGAAGGGTGGAGGTCCATTCTCTTGGGTGGTGCAGGTTGGGTAGAAGAGAGTTGGGTACTTGGATTGTTGCGAGTGCTGGGAAAGCCTGTGAGAGCTTGAGTGTCGACTACTTTGGGAAGCCAAGTAACACTCTAGAACTGTCCTTATGGATTCATAGCCCTGGCTCGTGGGTGACACTATTGTTGAGATTTGGAACTATAGTTTCTACAGTTGGGTGGAACGTCCTTGGTCTGCAACCAGTTGTTGTCTTCTTTACAAAGATAAGTGCTCTCTGTTATGGTATTATTTACCTGTATATGAATGTATTTCGTTGTGTATTTACTTATCATTTAATTAAATCTTTAGAATATGCATGCTTGTTGGTTATTGTTGTGCATGTTGTCAAATCCATTCTTTTATGTGTCCTTATTAATTTAAAAGGTATCGGTAAGAGAAAGAAGTCCCAAGGTGGGATTGAAGGTGGCGTACCCAAGCCTGTGGGTGGTCGGGGTGTGTTATAGATTGGTATCAGAGCTTCAGGTTGAAACATCGGGTTGGTATGGGTCAGGTTTGTTGGTCAGAATCTCGCGGTTGAGATCAAATTCTAACTGTGAAGTTGAAAAGCTCAGGAGGAATGGTGTTGCATAATCAACGCAGGATTTAGAACATTAGAGATCCTTTGTAAGGGTTTGAAGGATCGTGACCGTCCCCTTCGAATTCAACAGCGATCGCCACTGTGGGATCAAGAGAGATCCGAGATCGTTGGATCGGAGGGTAGGTGAACAAGGGTCATCCGATGAAAGCAAAGCAAAGGTTAAGCAACAACCTTTAGATCTCATTGGAGAGAGAGATCGATGGCTAGGAGACATTGCGGGGACCCAAGTTGCACGAGAGTTAAGTCCCCAAGGCGGTTCCGCAATCCAAACCACAGTTTCATTGAGGGGTTACGTGTCCACATCAAAAGAATTTCAGAGTGAAAGGCGGGTTTCTCCAAACCGTCGATGCGTGCCCCCGCAAATTGAAAGGCATTAAGTGATGTGACATGTTAGTGCTCGAACATCGAAACTCTGAAGAGACGAAGTAGATCCAAACCATTGATCGAAGTGGGCACGTGGCAGGAGATCCTGTACTCCGACGGATAACCACTTTAGAAGAAAGACGGGTGCAAAAATCCAGAACTCCCGAAGGCCCAAAGCCCGAAGTTCATCTGGACTGTCCATCAATAAGGACACGTGGCGCTAGATCTCTCACTTCAGAGACTTAGTACTCTGAAAGGTTTTGCAAAGAAAAGCACTCGGGAAAGAATTACCCGAAGTCCCGAAGTAATTGAGAATTGTTGATCTTTGCAGTAGTATCTCCCGAAGTCCTGAAGTTCGGGGTTAATACGAACTATCTGATAAGGGAGACACATGTCGATAGATTGGCCAGTTCGGGAATCCAGAGTTTGGGAGAATTGGAAGTTTGCTAGTGTGGAAACTCCCGAAGCTCGAAGTCTCGAAGCCCAAAGAGCCGAAGTAGTGGGGCACGATGACGTCACCTAGAGGTGATGTGGACCCTGAAATTCCAAAGGGACGTGGCTTGCGGATGTCACCTGGGATGACATGGACACATGGGATGTGTGCCACATCTCAGTAAGTTTTGAACATGTTGAGGATTGAAATGTCAGTTAAAACGTGACGTGTGTCACCCACCTAATTGGGCCACATGTCCACTTCTAGTATTTCACCACGTGGCAACAGATCGTGCAGTTTGGAGACTGGGTGTTCCAGAGGAAAAATATGTGACAGTTGGCGTTGGGTCGAGAACTCCGAAGAGATGAAGCGATTCATAGTCGTTGATCTATGAGAGACACGTGTCGACGAATCTTTGACTTCGGGTAAAATCACTTCAGGAGAAAGTGAAGGTGGAGAGTTTGAATCTCCCGAAGCCCGAAGAGTCGAAGTGATTCATAGTCATTGATCTGTGGGAAGACACGCGTCGACAGATCATGAACTCCGAGTAAAAGCGTTCTGGGAGGAAGCAAGCGGGGGAAGTTGAGTTTTCCGAAGGCCGGAGTTTCGAAGTGGATCTCGATCGTTGATCGTGAAAGAGGACGAGGACCATTGATCTGGTCCTGGTTGAAGGTTTCTAAGTTGCAAAGCGTCAAGAAGGATTTGGCCACGGTTTTGATTCGTGGTCACCTAGGGAAGTGGTTTGAAGGGAGTGCGTGTGCATAATTAAATTATGTATCGGCTAAAGGATAACATGGAAGTGTTATACGATGCAGATTGATACATATATGTTCTTCATGAATTAAGAAGAAAAAGGACCTGTAACATGGTTTGGAAAATTCCGTTTATCATATGCATAATTCTAACAAAATGGTCGCTTGCACATTTTGTAGAATTAAGGGGTTTAAACACGTCAGCTCAGAATTCGTATTGAATAAATGGAAGAAGGCGAGGGAGCCTCGAGCCATGATAAGGAGGCCGAAGGCCAAAATACCAGAATAGGTAATGCAGAGACAGAGTCCAATGGACGCAAGGAAAGAGGAGAGAAGGAAACATTAATAGAGACTATAAGAAGCCTAAAAATAGAAGTGCAGAGCTACAAATAAGACAACGAGAGACCAATGAGAGAGAAAAGTCAGATAAATGCTAGAGTGTTGCAGAGCTTAAATCAGTTGCAGAGTCAAACGAAGAAGAGATCAAACTCAAAACAAGAAGAGGAAGGTGGGTTTCATGAAAGAAGAGAGGATCGTGGAAGAGCTGGTTATTCGAGAAGTGCCAGCAAAATCATACACACCGCTCACCTCCTTACTCAAAAGGAAAGTTTTATGCATTGAAATATCCCATAAGAAGTCTAGAGGTGTCCCCTATTAGGCACCAGAGAAGGAGAGAGGATGTGGACAGTTTTGAAGGAGAGTTGAGGAAGCTTAAGCCACCCTCCTTTGATGGTGAAAGGGAAAGGGAAGATGACGTTGAAGCATGGTTTCTTGGACTCAGGAGATATTTTCAGTTGCATAACTATTCATCAAACCTGGAAGCTAGGATTGCCACCCACCATTTACACGGGAAATATGCAATGTGGTGGGATCAAATAAATCAAGTTGAACATATTAATGAGAATAGGATCACTTGGAAGCAATTCAATAAGTACTTCCAGAAGGAGTACCTCTCAGAGGATTTATATGACAAGAAAATGCAGGAGTTATTTGAACTCAGGCTCGGAAGCATGACTATGGAAGAATATGAGAAAAAATTCTTGGGATTGTTAAAATATGTTGGGCTTATAAATGATGAAAAGGTAAAGATACAGAGGTTTTTGAGTGGACTGCCATCCTTTTATAAAGAAAATATTAGGTATGATGAGCCCAAGACCTTGACTGAGGCCATCAGGAAGGATAAATACTTGTATGAACAAGGACATGGAAGAGAATCCCTGCAAAAATATGGGAAGGATAAGAGGAAGGAGAAGTCTGATCAGAGGAGGAAATGATTCAAACCTCCCTTCAATAGGAATGAGCCTAATAGAAATCATCAAAATCAGCATGATAAGGGCGAATCCAAGAAAGAAGACTCCTTGGGAAAAAGGGGAAGACCACCTATCCAATGTTGGGGATGCAAAGAAGAGCAACTATACAAGGATTACCCACACAGAAAGGACAGAGTGAAGACTGCGCACAACGTCCAAGAGGCTACAACAATCAAAGATATAGGAAGAATCTATGAAGCTTTAGATGATCGACAAGAAGAGTACCAGTCCAATATGATCGAAGTGGAAGGTAAGATCATAAATCATCCTGTTGCTATTTTAATTGATTCAGGATCAAGTTATTGTTACATTGATCCTAAAATAGTGGATAGATTATATTTGGAGAAAAGTAATCTTGGAAAATCAAGTTTGGTTCAGCTAGCCACTAGAACCAAAAGGAGAATCCATGATATGGTCAAGAGTTGTTCCATAAGTTTTAATGGCATGAATACTAGTGTTGATCTAAATATCATACCATTGGGGTCTTATAATATTCTAATTGGAATGGATTGGTTGGACAAGAATCATGTTGTCATAGATTGTCATAGAAAGACATTTACATGTCTTGATGGAGATGGAAAACAAAGCGCTATGAAAGGAGTTCCAAGACCCATCTCTATAAGGGATATTTCAGCCTTACAACTGAAGAGGTGTTTTAGGAAAGGATGTCAATTGTATGCAGCTCATGTGGAAGAGATAGAAAATACAAAGGGGCTAAGCCTTGAAGATTTCTTGGTACTACAGGAATTTGAAGATGTATTCCAAGAAATACCAGGGTTGCCACCAAGAAGGGAGATAGATTTCTCTATTTATCTAGTGCCTGGAGTTGCCCCAGTGTCAAAAAAACCTTACAGAATGAGCACACCAGAGTTAAAAGAATTACAAATGCAGTTGGAGGAATTGTTGAAGAAAGGGTACATACGTCCAAGTGTTTCACCTTGGGGAGCACCAATACTTTTTGTCAAAAATAAGGATGGAACCTTGAGGCTGTGTATTGACTTTCGCCAACTGAATAAGTATGCTATAAAGAACAAGTATCCTCTACCCAGAATTGATGACCTCTTTGATAAGATAAGAGGAGAAAAGATATTTTCAAATATTGACATGAGGTCAGGATACCATCACATAAGAATCAAGGAAGAAGAAATTCATAAGACAACCTTTAGGACCATGTATGGGCATTATGAATTTGTAGTGGTGCCATTTGGACTGACCAATGCACTAGCTATCCTTATGTTCTTAATGAATGGAATATTCAGGAATTATTTGGATAATTTTGTCATAGTGTTCTTGGATGACATACTTATCTATTCTAAGTATGAAGAGGAGCATGAACATCACTTAAGACTGGTATTGCAGGTGTTGGGAGAACATCAGTTTTAGGCCAAGATGAGTAAGTGTTCTTTTTATCAAAAGAAGATCCATTACTTGGGACACATTATTTCAGAGCAGGGCATAGCAGTAGATCCAGAGAATAATGAATCCATTAGAGGATGGCCAACACCCATAAATGTGTCAAAAGTCAGATATTTTATGGGATTAGTTGGTTTCTACAGAAGGTTCATAGTAGGGTTCTCTAAGATTGATCATCCCATCACTTCTTTGCAAAATAAGGGAACTAAATTTGAATGGACACCTAAGTGTGAAGATAATTTTAATCTATTGAAGGAATTACTTACTAGTGCACCTATGTTAAAGATTGTTGAACCAAATGAATTTTTTGTGGTATGTACAAATGCATGCAAGGAAGGAATTGGGGGATTCCTCATGCATAATGAACATGTCATTGGTTATGAGTCCAAAAAGATTAAGGAACATGAGAGGAACTATGCCACACATGACTTGGAGCTTGTTGCCATTTTCCACACCTTGAGGATGTGGAGGCATTACCTCATGGGGAAGAGATTTGAATTAAGGATAGACAACATTGGCTTGAAGTATCTTTTTGTACAACCAACCTTGAATGCTAGGAAAATAAGTTGGCTAGAATTTTTAAGTGAATATGACCTCGATATCAAGCATATCAAAGGAAAAAAGAATAAAGTTGTCGATGCACTTAGTATAAGAGTGCATCATGCATGCTACTGCTATCAGTATGCATCAGTCAGACTTGAAGAGAAGAATTTTAGATGGTCTTTCTACAGATCAACATTACCTACAGGTAAAGGAAATCTTACAACAAGGAGATGTACAACAGAAAATAAAGGAGTATGAGATAAAGGAAGATGGATTACTCATGCATAAGAATAGAATCTATGTCCCTAGTTCTTGAGAACTGAGGAATTTGGTATTGAAGGAAATGCATGATGCTCCTTATGTTGGACATCCCGGTTACCAGAAAATGTTTACAGTAGTAAGAATCCAATTCTTTTGTTCGAGAATGAAAAAGGATGGTTTTGATTACAACACTCGATGTATGGAATGTCAGAAGGTGAAGGTTGAGCATAGGCACCCAGCAGGTCTGCTGCAACCATTACCAATTCTAGAGAAGAAATGGGAAGTGATAACAATTGATTTCATAACTAAATTACCCAAGACAGCAAGGCAACATGATTCAATCATGGTGGTGGTTGACAAACTAACAAAGGTTGCTCATTTTTTTCCTGTAAAGACACTACTACATATTGAAAAATTTGTGACGACCACTTGCGACAAAAGTACTCTTTCGTCGCAACATCCAAGAGAAAAAGTTGAATTTTTCTAAATCCACCCCGTATTCGTCACTATGTTGACACATGTACTTTGACTAAATTAATATGGTCAATGTTTTTCGCAAGAGCGATGCATCTAGTTTGTTTAAATTAATATGGTCAACATTCGTCGCAAGAGTGACAACTGATCTAACGTTACAATTGACCGTTAAAAATGACAAATAAATAGGTAAAAAAAAAGAAATATTTTTAGGTCATGGTCGTTGCAATTGCGACGATCATGACCTAAAATTGGACTATAAATATTTGACGATTTAAAGATGTTGCGAAAATCTTGCTATAACAACGACGATTCTGAAAGGGTATTTTTGTGCTGAAGAATGCCGCAGAATGTTGTTAGAGGTGGGGAAAAAACTAAAGCGGGTGAAAAGGGTGATGGTAGATGTTATTTCCCTTGTAAAAAATGTTTCCTCGGATGTCCCATAAGAATTTTAATAGCAACAACTACAAAACATTGTAGGAAATATGGGCACATTGATGGCAGATCGAATGAATATCATCCCATGGTAATTAGCTATATATTCATTATCTTTTTTTTATTTTGTCAATTATATATATATATATATATATATTGTTTGAATGTTTGTTATATTATACACTAATTTTGCATGATTGTTTGTAATTATAAAGTTAGAGTTGCCCTCTAACTTTTCGCAGAATATTGCACCAAGTATTAGTAGAAATGATGTTGTCCAAGCTGAGGAACA
>JZKD02S1706487.1:74108-87677 GCA_000966675.3 Picea glauca
CATTCCCACCTCTATTGTGTTTGATCGTGACCTGACTTTCACCAACACATTTTGGCAAGAGTTGTTTAAATTGCAAGGCACCCAACTAAACATGAGCACCTCCTATCACCCCTAGTCCAATGGAAAAATGGAAATGGTCAACAAATGTTTGGAAGCCTACTTGCGATGTTTTTCTTTTGAACAAAAACACCAATGCGTGTAATGGATTCCCTTGGAAGAATGGTGGTACAATACTTCATATCATACGACCACTAAAATGACCCCATATGAAGTGGTGTACAGACAACGACCACCTACAATAACTACATATATTCCAGGCACATCAAAGGTCTAATATATTGATAAAATGTTGCAAGGTAGAACAACCACCCTTGTGGCTCTGAAGGATAACCTCCACATGGCTCAAAATTGCATAAAGCAACAGGCGGACCAAAATAGTTCATAATGGGTTTTTTTGGAACGTGATCAGGTGTTTCTCAGAATCAAACCTTACAAACAAACATCTCTCAAAGCCCATGGAAATCACAAGTTGGCACCCAATTTTTATGGCCCCTATCATATCATCAAGCGTATTGGTTCAGTGCCCTATAAATTGGCCCTTCCAGCTACTTCCAAAATCTATCTGGTGTTCCATGTTTCCTGTTTAAAGAAAGTGGTGGGACAAAATTGTAGGGTCCAAAACATCCTTCTTCAATTAGATTAAGAAGGATCCCTTTGGCTCCAACAAGAAGTCGTCCTCAATGCATGTGAACGTCAGTTCTGTGGAAGAACTATCAAGGAACTGTTGATCAAGTGGAAGGACACATCACTAGAGGATGTGACTTGGGAACCATTGGCCATACTCTAGTAGTTTATGCATCTTCAACCTTGAGGACAAGGATGATTTTGAAGGGGTAGGGCATGTTAGGATATAATACTAACCCCTCTGCATGGGTCATTAGTCAATATGATATATTTTCTATGTAATAAAGGTCAACATTAGTTAATAAGGCCTAATAAATAAAGGAGAATAATTCAATGTAAGAATGTTGGTTGTGGAGCCTGATTATCTTCCTGATTCAAAGGCTTGTTTTAACCATGCTTGGACCTCAATATCTAACGTGGGGTGTGGGGGGGTTTTCCCCCCACAACTATAGCCAGGAGGGTCCATGGAGGGGCGACGACAATTTTTGTAGCCCCTGCTTGGCGGGGGATTTGGGGGAATTTTCCCCGAAGCGAAATATTGGAAAACTTTCCTTTTAAAATATTGTAATTTTGTAGTTAATTTGTACTGTTCATTATAAGGTCACAGATCTCACAGTAGAAGTTGTTTTTAGGGTTTTTTACCCTAGAAGGAAACCCTGTTTTATGAGGGAATTGTATAGCAGTTGTGTATTATCGTGAATATTGTATTCTAAGAGAGGATACTGTGAGAGAAATAAAAGGAAGTTACAACAAGCATGTTGTAGGTTGTATCCCTTCATTTTTCTAGATAATAAAAAGGAAGGAACTGGAAATTTCTCTACTGGATGTAGCCCACACCAGGTGAACCACGTATATCTATGTCTCTATTGTATTGTGTATCTTTTGTGTTTTATTTCTGCATTTGTTTTTATTTTATTTCTCCGCGATCCAATTTTTCTAAAAATTGGTATCAATGTGAAAGGTAACTCGCAGGAAAATATGGTTCCTAGTTCGAGTGGGAGCAATGGAGGAATATGGAAAGTTTAGGGTCGAGAAATTTAACGGCCAAAACTACCAATTATGGAAGATACAAATGGAAGATTATTTATATTAGAAGGAGATATTCCTACCATTGGGAGAAATAGAAAAGAAGTCAACGGCCATGAAGGACGAATAATGGGAGGTTATTGACAGAAAGGAACTAGGAATGATATGGCTGAGCCTTGCAGCGTTGGTGGATTTCAATATTTCAAAAGAAAATACAACGAAGGAGATGATGGACACATTGGATAAGGTGTATGAAAAACCCTCGGCATCCAATAAGGTATTTATAATGAAGCGGTTATTTAATATCAATATGTCAAAAGGTGGATTTGTTGCAGATCATTTAAATGAATTTAATACGATTACTAATCAAATAAGTTATGTAAAAGTGAACTTTGATGATGAGGTCAAGGCTCTTCTAATCCTGTGCTCATTGCCAAAAATATAGAATGGCTTGTTCATGGTTGTAATTAACTCTGTCTCTAGTTCAAACACTCTCAAATTTGATGATGTTGTTGGTGTTATCCTTAGTGAGGAAATGTGATGGAAAAGCACAGGTGAGACATTAGGTAATGTGTTAAACATGGAGAACAAGGGAATACCAAATGATAGAGGAAAGGGCTCAGGGGACCGTGGGAATTCTAGGAAGGGAAGATCCAAATCCAAACTGGGCAAAATAGAATGTTGGAATTGCAAGAAGAAAGGACATCTGAAGAAAGACTACAGAGATCCAAAGAAACAAAGAGATGGATAGTAGGAGAAAAATAAGGAAGCAAATGTAATAGGTGATGTGTTACGAGATGCTTTGATTCTTTCTATAGATAATATTTTTGAGTCTTGGGTAGTAGATTCAAGGGATTCATTTAATGCCACACCCGATAGGAAACATTTTCTAGATTTTGTTCAAGGTGATTTTGGACATGTTCATTTGGGTGATGATGCACCATGAAAAATTTTTGGAATGGGAAAGGTAAAAATAAAGAAAAAAAATGGAAACCAATGGTTGTTGAAAAAGGTAAGACATGTTCTAGATCTAAGGAAAAATATAATTTCAACAGGGCAGTTGGAAAGCGAAGGTTGCATATCTATATTTATAGATAAGGCATGGAAAGTCACCAAAGGATCATTGGTGATAGCAAAAGGAAAGAAGTTGTTTGATGATTATTGTTCATACCATGGGATTTGTAGAGAGAAAACAGTTCTAAGAACACCACAAGAAAATGGTGTGTCAGAAAGGATGAACGGGACAATCATCGAATGTGAAAGGAGTATGATATTGCATGCATGGTTGCCCTTATAGTTTTGGGAAAATGATGTAGATATTTTTGTTTACTTGATAAACAAGGGACCTTAAAGTTCTTTGGATGGAGACATTCCAAAGGAGGCATTGACAGGTAAAAGGGTAAACTATTTATTTTTGAAGACTTTCAGTTATGAAACATTTGTCGATATTGATAAAGAAAATATAACAAAGCTTGAAACAAAATCCAGAAAGTGTACCTTTAATGGATATGGTGTTAATGATTTTGGTTATCACTTATGGGATTATGAAAATCACAAAATTATTAGGAGTAGAGATTTCATATTCAATGAGAAGGTCATGTATAAAGATCAGTTGTAGGGAAGGAAATAGGAAGAAGAAAAAAAAAGAATACACAATTCTTGATGAGATCACTGAAAACGAAATTCCAAAGGTATCGAAAAATCAAAATGTACAACAATAGGAGAAAAAAGTACCTAAAACTCATGCAAGTGTTGTTAGAATATCTACCAAGTTAAGTAGACCCCCTAAACGATACTCTCCTTCATTGTATTATTTTTTGTTGACTGATTCTGGTGAACCGGAATGTTATGAAGAGGCAATGCAGGTAGACACTAAAAAGAATTGGGAGCAAGGCATGAAAGAGGAAATAGATTCCTTGGTAACTAACCAGACTTGGGACTTGGTTCAATTTCATGGAGGAAAAAGAACATTGCAGAATAAATGGGTTTACAAGTTGAGGGAAGAAGATGGAAGCAAAAAGCAGTACAAGGCTAGACTTGTTGTAAATGGGTTTGCACAAAAGAAAAGTATAGATTTTGATGAAATATTTTCTCATGTTATTAAAATGACTTCAATTAGGACTATTTTAAGTATTGTGGCAGTAGAAGATTTGCTTCTTGAACAGTTAGATCTAAAAATAGCTTTTCTCCATGGGGATTTGGAGGAAGAGATTTATAGGCAACAACCATAGGGGTATGAGGACAAAGGGAAGGAAAATTGGTATGTAGGTTGAAGAAGATCTTGTATGGCCTAAAGCAAGCTCCAAGGTAGTGGTATTTGAAGTTTGACAGGTTTATGACATAACAAGGTTATATTAGATGCCATTCTGATCACTTAGTTTATTTCAAAAGGCTAGAAAATGGAAGCTATATTATATTGCTATTATATGTAGATGGCATGCTTGTTGCAGGGTCTAATATGCAGGATAAAAATGTGCTCAAGAAGAAATTAGCTAATTCATTTTCGATGAAGGATTTGGGTGTTGCAAAGAAAATCATCAGTATGAGAATAACAAGAGACAGGAAAAATAAAAAATTGGCATTATCTCAGGGTGAGTACATAGAGAAGGTGTTGGAGAGGTTTAGAATGCAGAATGAAAAACTAGATAGTACACCTTTGGCTAGCCATTTCAAATTAGCTAAGGAAATGTGTCCCAAGACACATGAGGAGACATAATACATGTCCAGGGTCTCTTATTAATTAATAGTTGGAAAATTGATGTATGTGATGGTTTGTACAAGACCAAATATTGCACATGCAGTGGGAATTGTGAGCAAGTATATGAACAATCCAGATAAAGAACATTGGGAGGCAGTAAAGTGGATTCTCAGGTATTTGAGAGGTATTGTTATTCATGCATTATGTTTTGGAGGTTCAGACATTGTTCTACACGAATATGTTGATTCAGATATGGAAGGTGATAAAGATAACATGAGGAGCACCATAGTGTATGTCTTTACTATAGGTGGAACAACAGTAAGTTGGATTTCAAAACTTATAAGGTTGTTGCACTTTCAACAACGGAAGTGGAGTATGTTGTTGATACAGAGGCTAGTAAAGAGAGGATTTGGTTACAGAGGTTTATAGAGGAATTGGGAAAGAAGCAGGAGAATAATAGGTTGTACTGTGACAACGAGAGTTCCATTCATATTGCAAAGAACTCAACCTTCCATTCGAATGCTAAGCACATACAACTCAGGTACCATTGCATATGATATGTCTTGGAAGATGGAAATTTGAAGTTGGAAAAGATACATACTAGCCAAAATCATGCAAACATGTTAAAAAAGGGAGTAACTAGGGAGAAACTAAGTTCCTTCTCAGTTTCAGTTGGTCTTCAAGAATGGAGGTGAAGATGAGAAATTTTCCAAGTCCAAGGAGGATTATAGTCCAACCGGTACAACAACAGGGGATTTGTTGTGATTAGTATCCAAGTGGGAGATTTTTGGTTGTGGATCTTGATTATCTTCTTGATTCAGAGGCTTGTTTAAGTCGTGCTTTGGCCCCATTCCCTAATGGGGAGGTGTGTGTGGATGGGGGGGGCGACCATTTTTTTAACCCCCCCCCTGGTGGGGGATTCAAGGGAAATGCTCCTGAAGAAAAATGTTGGAAAATTTGCCTTGTAAAATATTGTAATTTCTTAGCCAATATGGACCATTCATTATAAGGTCACAGATCTAACAATAGAAGTTGTTTTTAGGGGTTTTTTACCTACAAGGAAACCCTCTTTTATGAGGGAATTGTATTGTGGTTGTGTATTATCGCGAATATTGTATTCTAACAGAGGATACTGTGAGAGAAAGAAGAGGAAGTTACAATAGGCGTGTTGTAGGTTGTATCCCTTCATTTTGCTAGATAATAAAAAGGAAGGACATGGAAATTTATTTAGTGGACGTAGCCCAAATTGGGTGAACCACATATATCTGGGTCTGTATGGTATTGTGTATATTTTTTGTTTTATTTCTACATTTGTTTTTATTTTATTTCTCCATTGTCCTGCTTTTCTAACAAAGAACACCTAATAGATGCTTTCGCTTCTAGAAATATCTTCCTTGAGAAGTTTCCTTAGAAGATAGAATTAGTATAAATAAGAGTAGAAGGTATTGGATAGTTTGTCTTGAGAATTATTGTAATAGAGGATTGCTCTGTTGGAGGTTTCCCCCTCGAAGAGGCAAGTGAACATCGTTTCCTATCAATAAAGGTATTATTTTGGTGTGGTTTCATCTATTGTGTTGTTCTGTCGTTATTCTCTGCAATATTTCCATTTTGGATATTATAATAGATATGGTACCTTACACCCTTCGAAAGAAATGTTTTCCTCAAGGCTGAAGGAGAGAAAATTATTGTAGAATTGCTATTAGTTCCCATGTGGAATCTTTTGGTGCATATATTTCCACTGGATCAATAATTCCTTAATTGTACGTTAGCGCAATTGGCGCTCTCTGGTATCCAATACTGCTTCTGGTTGGAGCCAAATGGAACCTTCTTCATCAAGTTCTGGCAGGTTGATAGGCACTTTTCAATTTGATCCCACAACTTTCTTCAAATAGGACACTTGAAAGACTAGATTATTCTTGGAGTGGGTTGGTAGATACAACTTGTAGACAACCTGACCAATGCGTTGGATGATCTGACGAGAGCTAGCTTTTGGGGAACTTTAATTTTGAGTGTTGTCTATTTATAAGGGTGCACGAGAAGAAACACTTGATCCCCTTTGTTAAAAACATGTTCACATCTATTTTGAACAGATTGTTGTTTCATTCGATTGTGTGCCATAAACAAGTTCTCCTTAAGGATAGGAATAATGGCTTCTAAGGTGTCAAGTATTCTATCCATTGCATGAACCTTGGAGGTTCCTAGTACATAGTATGCCATTGATAGGGGATTTTGGCCATGAATAGCTTCATATGGTTTCAATTTGGAATCTCCATGATAAGTGGTTTTGTATCACCATTCAACAAGGGGTATCCATTGTTCCCATTGGTGCAATGTTTCAGAAGCGAAACATCTCAAATAGGTTTCTAGGAACTTGTTCACCACTTACTTTTGACCATCAGTTTGAGGATGATATGCAAGGCTCATATTCAATTGTGTACCTTGAATTTTAAACACTTCTTGCCAAAATTTGTTGGAAAATGTGGTGTCCCAATCTAAGACAATGAAAGTGGGCGTACTGTGTAGCTTGAAGATATGATCCATGAAGGTTTGGGCCATTGAGGAAGGAGTAAAAGGATGAGCTAGGGCACAAAAATGAGCATCTTTTGAAAGATGGTCAACAACCACCATCATGATTCATTTGTTGTCTTATTTTTGGAGTATCACGATAAAATCCATTGAAATGTTTATTTGTCCAATTCTCTATTGAGATTGGTAATGGTTTCAATACCCCTATTATCTTCCCCATCTCTCCCTTGTTTCTCTGGAAACTTTCACAGGATGCTACGAAGTCTTGTATATATGTTTTCATATTGTCTCAGAAGAATGAATGCTTAGTTCTTTCATAGGTTTTATGAAATCCAAAGTGACCAACTATCGGTGATGAATGTAGCTCCTTTAAGACTTGTTGTTTTAGGATTGAATCATTTACTAGAACAATGCACCCTTTATGCCACAATGTATATTGTTTCCATGAATTGATTTTATGTGGGTTGGGATCTACCTGAAGTTGTTGGATGAGTTTCCTTAAAGTATCATTTGTTGGCCATTCCTTGTGGGTGTCATTGGGCTTGGTAATTGTAAGGAAAATAGTAACCCATCCTCCTTGAATTGTTTGGATAAATCATCAACCACAAACTTATCTTTACTCTTCTTACACATGATCTCATAATCATACCTCAACATCTGAGTGACCCATTTATGTTTCTCTGGTGAAGACAACCGTTTTTCAAGCAAGTACTTCAGACTATGATGATCATTATTGATCTAAAAACACCTCCATATGAGATATGGGCACCAAGTCTCCACTGCATGAAGGATAACCATCATTTTCTTTCTTATATGTGAGTTTTCCCAAATTGTGGTCACACAATTGTTTACTAATGAATGCCAAGGGGTATCCTTATTGCATTAATATTGCTCCAAGACCTCTCCCTAAAGTATCACATTCCAAGACAAAATTATTATTAAAGTCAAGTACTGTTAACACTAGAGTAGTGCACATGACATCCTTTAAATCAACGAAGGTATGTGTTGCTACCTCACTCCAAAAAAAGGAATTATTTTTAAGGAGTGAAGTTAGGGGAGCTGCAATTTTTCCATAATTTTTCACAAATTTCCTATAGTAGCATGTAAGTCCTAAGAATCCCCTCAATCTATTCAGTTTTTTGGGATGGGGCCATTCTTTCATAACTACCACTTTCTTGAGATCAACTCATATGCCCTACTGACTTACAATGTGACCCAAATATTCAACCTCATGGTCCCCAAAAGAACATTTGGAGCACTTCATGAATAATTGGTTTTATTTTAAGAGTTCCAAGGAATTATCAACATGATCTATGTGTGATTCCCATGTTTTACTATAGATCAAGATATCATTGAAGAATACTAGCTCACAATTGCAAAGGAAGGGTTTGAAAATATTTCTCATCAGACTTTGGAAAGTGGATTGAGCATTACAAAGGCCAAAAGGAATCACTAGAAACTCATAATGACCCTCATGAGTTCTAAAGACTATCTTTGGGATGTATTCCTCTTTCATCCAGATTTGGTATCCTGAACGTATATCAAGCTTAGTGAAAAATTTTGCTTCATGAAGTTCATCAAGGAGATCATCTACAATAGGGATGGGTAATTTGTCCTTGATTTTCAACTTATTGAGAGCCAAAAAACAATGACACATGTTACAAGTGCCTTCCTTCTTTAATACCATGACTATTAGTGATGAGTAAGGGATTGTATTGGGATGTATGACCCCTGTCTCCAATAGCTCATGAATGATATTTTATATTTCATTGTTTTGTCCAAAAGAGTGGAAATAAGGATGTGTATTTGGTGGTTGACTTCCTAGAATTAGGGGAATGTCATGGTAATTCTCTCTTCGAGAAGGAGGTAAACCCTTTGGTGTCTAGAAGACCTGATGATTTTTTTCAAGGACTAGCTGCAAGTCTGGGTGGATTTCTTGTGTTGGGTTATCCATAACCTATATGGAATTAAATTGGGAAATAATTCCATAATGTCCCTTCTTTAATAACTTCTCCATACAAAGAGAGATGACTATTTCAGGAGATCTTACTTGAAGCCCCTGAAGGGTGTGTAAATGACCCTCTATAGTGAAACTCATATAGAGTTGTTCGAAATCCACGGTGAATAGTACCAACATATGTAGCCATTATGACCCCAATAATATATCACCCACCCATATCGATGGAAAATAGATGGGTTTTGAGTTGACAGTATCCCATCTAGAGTCTAACATTTTCACATCTTCCCCCACTTTTCATCTTACCTCCATTAGCAGCCATCATTTGAAAGTTGTGCACCGGGTGTACAAAAAAATGGTTTTCTTCTCCCACTCTTTTGTGAATGAAATTATGAGTATTGTCACTATGAACACAGACAATGCATTTCCAGTGCTTGATGCAACCCATGACTTTCAAGGTTTGTGGAGTTGAAATGATTGATAATGAATGTAGGGAGATAAGTGGTTCTTCATGAGAGAATGTAGATTTAATATCCACCTAAGTTTGAGTGTTGATTTCTTCAACTTGTAACTCTAGTGTCTCTTTGATACTTATGTCTTCAGTCAGGGTGTGATTGATCATATCAATAACAATTTATGTTCATTACACCAATGACCTCAAGCATATTTTTCATAACAATTATAACATAGTCCTCATATTTGGTAATCTTCCATTTTCGTTAGAGAAAACCTTTGTACTTTCAAGGGATGAGTAGGATTTTTTCTTGGGAAAGTACCCTATGGAGGATGAGTAAGGGGAATGAAGGTTAGTTTTTTTCTTTGTGCATCGATCACCATCTCTTGTTCTAAATCCCTCTGCATCACTTCCAACCGTGCAGTAGGACATTGCATTCTAACTTGTTCTTGAATCTCCTCCTTGATGCCACTAATGAAACATTATTTATAGAAATAATCTGTTAAGTTCTCTATGTGGATATCTAATTTCTCAAAGGATACCATAACGTTTGTGACTGGGCCAGTTTGTTGTAACTTGGTAAGCCTCCCCAAATAATGATTATCTTTCTCGAAATATGCATAGACAACTTTAACAAACTGAATCCAAGTGATATATCCCACATATGATTTTGTATTCCATTTCCATCATTATGGATATAGATATAGGACCCCCACCCTGAGTTTCAACATGTCATCAGTAATTCCCTCAAGGGAAAAGTAAGGTTCCAAATAAGTGACTCATCTTGACGGTTCGTAACCAAAAAACTTGTTTAGATACACCTTAGGAGAATGGTGCCATATGTTATTATCCATTGATCTATTGTTGTGCTGACCTGATGAGGGTTGTGCAGACCTGGTGAGGGTTGTGGGTGGCTAAATAGTCCCGAGTTAGAATTTTCTTCCTGATGTGGCTTAGTGTGTGGTGCATTCTAATGGTTTTCACCTAGTATATCATAATTTGGAATACCCATCAACTTTTTAGTCAATATTTGTTTGAAGTTGTTGAAATTCTCATCCAACTTCTCATCTAGCTAACTTTGCATTGAACCCAACTATGTCATCATGAATTTTATTAAGTTGTTCTTCCATGGATTCCAACTTGCTTGTGGTAGAGGGGGTGTTCATGTTGTTTGAAGAAGTATGAGGTGGTTTATAGGTACCTTTCATGGGTGAGCTCACTGAAAATGTTTATTGGGTCCTCAGGATAAGGGAGTGTAAGGTGCTATATCTCTATGATATGTGTGTGGGATCCAACAATAGTACTTGAACCAATATCTTAGGGAACTAACTAAGGAGACTCAACCATGCCCTTAGTTGTACTTCTCAACTACCCAGGTACTAAAGAGTGATATCCCCGAGTGTTTTTCTCGGTGTGCTATAGCAACAAGATAGTCAATTGGTTTATCTAAAGTTGGTTTCAGGTATGCCTAGGGGACTTCCTATATACCCGAGGGTACGTGGAAGTGAGATTTCTTATACAGGTACCATCTAATGTGGTACTACTCAAAGGGGTAGCAATAGAGGATACATGGGTTTCCAACAATATGATTCCACTTGTATTTCCTGTGTGTATTCTTCCCATATTGCATTTTTACCCATTGAATGACAAATCATTGTGTTACTTGAAGACGTCGAAATGTGTCTCTAAAAAAAATTAAAAAATTATGATCTTGTTAATCCTAGAAAACAACTTGTGCAAAGTAGGGCCCAAGGTCGGAAATGTAAATTGATCACAACTTAAGTTATACTTATATGAATGGCTATTATGACCCCAATTATGAAATGCCACAAATTTTTTAGATTTAATAGCACTATTTTGTCTTAAATCTATGCACTCTATCAAAAGATATTCAATATGTGAAATTCACGGCCATCACCAGAAAAAAAAAATGCAAATTTTGAATCAACAATATCTCCACTTCCCGGACTCCATTTTGGATGATTGTTTTTTTGAGATTGGGTATTTTTTAGAGGAATTCAAATATACAGATGGTTTCATCACATTCTTCACAAAAAGTTTCAAAAATTGACTTGAATAATGTCATCCCCTTTTTCCCATAAAAACTCTACAAAAAGAAAAAATATATATCCAACTTTGTGCCTATAGTATACCTAGGGAGGTAATATGGGGTACCTATGTTGGTAAACAATGTGAATGTGGTTATGCATTATTAGTGGAGGCCATTCAATGTAAGGTGGACTAGGTCCACTATATTATTAAATAAGCTCCACTATCATGGTACTTAGATATAATAAATAGGTTTTCTAGAAGATTCTTTCTCTAGAATGTTCCTATAAGATAGAAAATGATATATAAAGAAATGTAAGCAATGTATTGAAGCATAGTGAAGAATATTTTGAATGTATCAAGCATTGTTTGAGGAGTGTTATCCTTCCTGAAGGATTAATATATGGTGTTACCCTACCTCAAGGGTTTTCTCCATTTTTTGTGTTCAGTATTTGGTGAATGTTTGGATTATTTTTGTTGATATTGTGGGTTTACTTTGAGATTTATCTTCAAATATATTTAGGTACTTAACAATGCCCCAAAATTCTCCAACTTCATGCCCAAGAAAGATCTCTAATACCACTTGTATTGTGCTTAACCCCACAAATTTAGAGCATTCACATAAAATGTAATGCAAATCCCAAGAACACAAGAGAAAAGAGAGATAGAAATAGAGAGATTTGTCTAGTTGCCACTTCAAGGGGACAACCTCCAAGAGAAATGCTCCAAATACAATAACAATTCTTGACAAAACAATACATAACCTTATACTCAATATATATCTATCCATAGAGAACCTTAATTACCTTTGGACCCCTTATAATGAGGTCTGGCCAACTAATTTGGGTCGTATTACTAAAAATGACCCTTTATTACAATGAGTGACTATTAACTGACTATTTAATGGGCCTTATTCAAGGAAGGTGGCCTCCTATATTAATAAAGTATAGGGGGTTAAAGTAAGACCTTAACAATCTAACTCATGTAATGCTTTGGGATAGTGATAAGACACTTATGGTTACATAAGACAAAGAAAAAGGAGTAGGCTTATCGACAACATCTCTTAGATAGAAACTCAAATTAATGTGTGGGATTTCTCTTTCTAACAAAAAAAAGGAAAAGTACTAATAATTAAAAAAAAAACACCCCTAATCTTTGTGGAATGCTTGTGTAAGTACTAATAATTATGGAAATACCACCAATGTGATAGAACCTTTTATATTCACATTTTATCCTTAGCAACCATGATATTAACTAGAATCATTTTATTTGAATTGATTTAGCAATACCATAAATTTTAGGATTTGATTTATCGACACCATAAACCCTAGGATCTTATTGATCATTAACGCTATTGAAATCATTTGATTTAAAGATACCATAAATCCCTGTCATCGTTTGGATCCAATGCAAGGAAAATTTTAGGGGCTATAAATCGTCCATGGGCTAATTTTCCATGTTTTTTTTTCCAAAAAAACGATTCACCAATTTCCATTTTTTTTCTAAAAATTATTCACCTTAAATCTATAGAATAAAATTATTTTACTTTAAAAATAGCCTAAATTTTATAGAAAATATATAAAATCCTTAGAAATTTAAATATTTTTAAAAAAATATCGCCAAACATTTTATAGTTTGCATATTAAAAACTAATAAAATTGGTTAAAATTTCACCCACCTAAACATAATAATGCTTGATATTCAATATTTAAAAATACCATAAAAAATATGAATACCTACAAACATGATGATATTTGAAAATACCATGGAAAATATGAATATGTACATACATAATGATATAACCTTATATTATGTTAGCTCGGAATTATCTCCAGATTCTATCTTCATAAAACATAATTATGGTAATAATCATAATGGTGTTATATAAAAAATTTAATATATCTTAAGGTTAATGATTTTCACAATCTATGATTGATTGATATAATGATTTTCATAATATATGGTTGATATTTATTTGCTATGGTTAATAATTTATTATACCACATATTGTTGATTATTATATTGATGGTTACAGTGATACTTTCATGAGTAATAATGATGATGTGAGAAGTTGATAGTTACACTGATACTTTTTATGAGTAATAATGATGACTTATTTCTTTGAACGTGATAATATGCTATGTCAAATCATTAAATGACTTATTGTATATTTGA
>JZKD02S1706487.1:87687-101757 GCA_000966675.3 Picea glauca
TAGCTTGCAAATTATGAAATCTATACTTCTTAAAAGCTTCAGAAATTAAGTAAATTGGCACATAAATTAGGTAAATTAGTAGAAATATATTGTCTTTTAAATTCAGGTTGTTACAGGGGATATCCTTGAGGCAACAGTGGCCATAGAATCAGAAAGAGTGTTCTTTGTTTTGGGGATCGTTGTAATGTTGAAGGCTTTAAAATTTTCTATTAGTCTGTGCACTTCATGTTGATAATTCCTTGGGTGGGGAGAGTTCCAATGTATAGTGTTCCTTACTTGTCTAACGATGATTTCAGAATCTTTGAAAACCTTTAGTTCTTTAACATTTAAGTATATGGATTTATTTATCCCTTGTACTAGATCTTCATACTCGACGATGTTGTTTGTGCATTCAAATTCTAGTATACGGGATAGGAAATTTCGTTTACCTTTCGGATCAATGAGGACACACCCCGCTCCTGATCCTTCTTGTGACTTGGACCCATCAAAGTACAAGGTCCAAACTTGTGAGAAAAAACCATCATTTTATTTTTGCCTACCACTTTCCTCCTTTCCTCCTATCTGCTCCATGGTTTTGAACAGAGGTTCTTGACAAAAAAGGATTTCCTCTGCCGTCATCGGCAAACTTTCTTGAAAATTTATTTCGGAGTTTTGAGTAAGAGGGACATCAGATGAGAGGGGAGAGAAATTCCCAAAATCCGAGTCGCGGGAATAATTGCCTAGCACGGAGAAATCTGTCGAAGAGGGTTCGTTGACGGTTTCTAGGTCAGTGACAGTATGTTTCAGATATATTTCCCTATCGATCTTGATCATATTCATGTGTCCCTTTAATGGAAACCAAAGGTGAGCCCAGTCTGTACTAAAGTATTCGAACTTCTCAACCCAATCTCGACTAAGTAGCAATCCATAAGCTTATGGGATATCTACTACAATGATGTCAATTACTTGAACAAATTTTGGGTGAGTCATCATCCTGATCATGACATCTTTGAGCTCTCCCATAATCTTCACCTGGGTTTTGTCTAGTTGTATCACATGTTTATCACTTTTGAGAGGGATTGTGTTTAATTTCTTGCATATAGATAATGGCATAACATTAGAGGATGCACATGATTCAACCAAACAATTATGGAGGTTTTTGTTGAAGACTTCAAATTTCAAGAGGAACGGTGGGATCAAAGAATTTCCTTTTTTATCTTCAGAGAAAGAGTTCATAGTTGGTTTCATTATTAGATCTGAGAGGGATGGATTTTCTCCTTGGTCAATGCTTGTCGTAGGATTTTCTATTGACTCTAATGCTTGTAACATAAATTCCTTTTGTTGAGGGATTCTACACATGTCCATGACCGAGATATTTGCCTTCAATTTTTTCAAATCTTCTATTATGTTGTAGTCTAGCTTGGGAGATTCTTGGGCATGGATGTTTATAGGATTTCTTCGAGAGACAAAAGATTCTTTTGGGTGATTGTATGTTTGTTTTCCTCTCGAAGTGTGGGCCACAATAAGGTCATTTGAGGCTGAGTGACTCCTAATTCGCATTTTCACAACCAAGACCTCTGTGTGTGGTTCTTGAACCTCAAATAGATCATCATAAGGAATTGGTAGGTCAGGGTCCCATATCAACATAGTTGTTTCTTCTGGTGGATCAAATTCTTCCTGATCAACAATATTCATAGTTGAGCAGCTTGATTGTTCAGTAAGGGAAACCTCGTCTAGAAACCGATTGGCCATCAAATTCATGGCATGCACCCATTGTGGGTAGTCTCTTTTAGAATGTTTCTCTTGGTGGTAGGTACATAAATATTTGGATGCTACATTTCCCATATCAATGTTTAAGTTGGTTGGGGGAGGTTCAATTGATTTAAATGGTGGATTTCTTTTGAAAAATGGTTTATAGGGCCTCTGGCCTTGGTTTCCTTCCCCTGCACTTATTTTTATGTCTATGATTTCGTTTGACAACTTCTTTACCATGCATTGTAGGTATTCTATATCTCCACTTCCTTTTTCGGGAAATTTTTCTGTTTGTTTCCCTGGGGGTTTGGTCAGCAAGATTCCTCTCCTGGGAGGAGATTGAACTTCCTTCTTAACTAACGAGACCTGAACTTCTTTACATCCCTTCATTTGGAATTCTATTGTTTTGGCTTCCTCAAAATACTCAGCTAAGGTTGTTTTGGCAGCCCTCTTCACGAACATGGAAATGGAAGCTTGGAGAGCGTTAGCGTATACATTGATTTGCAACTCCTGAGTGGGTTTAGCTTTGGGTTCAAATTTTTTTAAGATGGTGGTGAATCGTTGATTGAAGTATTTAACCTTCTCCTTTGAACTCATGGTGGCAGCGAACAACTCAGCCATCAGAGCTCCTGTTGTGGTTTCTTCTGCAAAGTTATCTAGAAAATCCTTTTGAAACTTTGTCCAACTAGTTATGGACCCTACAGGCAAGTTAAAATACCACATGGAGGCTGAATTCTGAAAAGTATATGGGAAACGCCTGCATACTACATCTTCATGCTGGAAATTCATCAATCTAATAGCTAGTATGAATTTTTTGATATGGTCTTCAAGCAATCCTGAGGTTTCAAGGTCAAATTTAGGGAGTAACTTTTATGGGTGTCGGGGAAGGTTATGTACTCATCCAGGGATGGCCAGAGAATCTCTGGCCAACCAAGTTTGATTATTCTGAGGTGGGTTTCCCCTTTCTTCATTATGATCATTGTTATCTTCCATGTCGTCCGACTCTGAAACTAAGTTTTCCGAGTTAAACCCTTCCTCGTCAGAAAAATCGTTAGGTTAAGAGCAGTTACCAGCTGGTGTTTTGGGGATTAGATTAAGGGGATATTCAATTTTAGTGAGGGAAAAATCTACCAGGTCTTCTACTGTGTGAACAAAAACCTGGTCGAGGGTTTCGACCACTGGTCTACTTACTTTTTTTCTACAAGTAAGTAACGGAGCTAAGGGTATTTCTTCGATTTGTCGGGCGTAAGCTCTTATGATTCTTCTAAATTGGTTCAACTTCTCGTGGGGAAGAGTGTAAGGTATTTCAGGGAATAAATGTTCTTTCTCTTGTTGGGGTGATTTAATGATTTCAGGAGTACTCAGTGTGTGTGGGATGTCTTGAGAATAAATAGCCATGCATGTGGGTTGTTTTGAATCTACAAGCTGTGTGAAATATTAGATTAGAAATATTGTCAGCTATTCATTATTTAGCCCTCCTTCTAGGGAAAATTATGTTGAGGGGTCCTAAGTCCCTTTAACTTGACAGTAGGAACCAAACCCACCACCGAGACCCAATTATACTCTATATAGTTTTATAGTGGAAAGGTTCTCCAGATATTCCGATCTGTCCAATTAATCGATGGGCTTTACGTAGTGATTTATAGGATATCTTCTCGTGAAAAATCCTCCTTCCGTTTGAACGTTCTTTTTTTGTTTTTGTTGTCTCTTATAGGTGGGTCTAATACAAGATAGGTGTTGGTATAAACTAGTTGGGTAACAAAGGGGAAAGCTTAACTACTGAAGAAGGCTGAGTTCGGGATAACCCTCATGCTCAAGCATGTAGACAATGATTCTTACACCTATGACAAGCCTAGTACTAATAAATCAACTTGTTGGTATCTCAATTATTGACTGAGATACAATTATCGGAAGAGAACATACATGCAATAAAAATTATGGAAGGAAAAATAGTTTCCTTAGCTCTAATCAATAATCACACATTAACACAACAATTTTGTTTTCCATCATTAGAGATAAGAACTATAAAAATATTGAATCATCTAACTTATCAATAGATTTAGAAACTCTTACTCATTACAACATCCATTCATGAGATAAAGTCAGAAGTAATTCCTCTTTGTGATCCAATCACACACATCTTTGATGAAAAACAGAAACTTGTCTCTGGTCCTAAACAAGACTTCTCAATTAAGGTAGCTCCGAAATAGTTCTTTACAAATCCAAAAATGAAGGTCTTTGCAAAAACCATCGACCTTTTCTAACAGGTCAATCCTCTTATTTATAACAAATTATTAACTAAAAATAACTATCAAAAGTGAAAGCTAAGTAAAACAAAACATCGCCACATGGCAATTTCAACTCTCAGTATTCTAAGAGTCATCAAATGGTTTCACTTGAGTGGATGACTCTTCTCATACTCTGACCATTTGACGAAGCATTCCTCGCATGTGTTGGCATACAGGAATATGTGTTGGTCCATCAGGGTCGAAAGGATCTCATTTATCTCCACTACTTGTGTCTAATACTTGACTACTTTAACACTTAATTGTTGTACACTGTCTGAGCCTTGATCGGGTGCTCCATGAACTGTTGTACTTGACCTGGCACCATGTTTTCTACCTCTTCTTTCTCCACAGTCCACGATGATTCTTTCTCTACATGTAGTTTGACTATGTCATGCAAGTCGACAAAGTTCTCAGGTGTGTCGAATTATGGGAGACCGATGTCTCTCATCGCCCGATTAATCTTGGTCCGGATCCTTTTGCAATCAATCCATTTCTCTTGGATATCCAATTGAGTTTATTGGGCCGTCTTCACCCAGTATTCAGACGACTTCCTTATACGGTCGATGTTGATGTACCTTAGCACCTGAATGTCGTGCTCTTCGGTGTCTCATCCCTTTTGAATCGTGCTTATGTAATCAATTCTCTCAACTACTTGGTGGGACTTCTCATACCATATTTCCATGTCTTTGCACGTTTCCAGTGCCATAAGGGTGTCTTCCTGGAAATCGTCTATCCCTGCAGTGAAAAGGTCTCGCTCACTCGTGAATTTGTTGTAGGCACCTTGGAATTCGCTTCTAAAAAATATTGTGGCATGTGTGGAGTATTGATAGTATTTATCCAAATGGCGCAAATGCTCCAAATATTTTAATGCAACGGCCATATCCTCTTCATCTTTCCTCGCTCTATCCAGGGTGGCATCTGTGATTTTCATCCCTACACCGATAAGCTCGGACATCTTGGCATTTTCCGTGCTGATCAATTTCTCCTCTGTGGTGATGAGGATGGAACTGTCCAAATTAAGCCTCCTCTTCTTAGTGGTTCTCTTCATGATGTCTTTCCTCTTTCGATCATAGGCGATGGATTGTATGTCGGCAACCTCATCCATAGGTTCAGGGATTTGTTTCTCTCCCCAAGTAAGAGTGTTTCCCAGGCTCGCGACGGTGTATATATATTAAAGACCGAGTTCATGAACCTCTTTTGTATGTACCGATGGCTTGACCTCTATTTGTTCCTCATCGAGTGGTAAAGTATTGGTCAAAATCAAGGAATCACGCGCAGGTTCGGTACTTACTTGGTGATTGGATGTCGAGATGTCGATTTCCTGTTGTAGAATTTATCCTTCTTAGGGTTCCCGGTGTATCGAGTAGCTTAGTGTCTAAGACACTTTCGACCTCTTGGTCGCTCTGTGGAAGGCTTTGAATCAGACCATTAGGAGTTGGGGAAGATACTTTCTCAGGTTCCTTTTCCTCCGTAATCTTCACAGGAGTTACCAGGGAAACCTTCAAACTCTCCTCATTATCACAGATAGTTATTAATTCATGCAAGGGGTTTGGTGCACTAGTCCTAACTAGTGTCCTTGATATCTCAGGCTAAGTTGAAATTCCCTCAGGTGATCCAATCTGTGGTGGTGGGATTTCAGGATTTTCCGGCCCGATGATTCCTTCAAGTTGTATCAACTCTGAGCCACTTGGATCTCCTTGGCTTTCGATTTGGTTGCCGGCAGGAACCCTCATCATCTCTACAAGATCTGGGTCATTCTGCAACTGATCAATTAATATTTGTGCCTCTGCCATCAAGAGAAATCCCCTTGTCTGTGATTCTAGTGTCAATAACAAACCCCTTCTCTGCGCCTTTGTTATCTTTCCCTCTCTGATTTCTTCCATAGCTCTAAGGGCCTCTTGAGTTGACTGCTCTAATTTTCCACCTGTTCATCCACAATCATGGCCTTGAACCTGGTCATGTTTGGGTTGGCCATCCTATGAACCACCTCGTCCCAGTCTTCAGTGTTCTTTATGAAGACTTTGTCCTCAAACATATTGTGAGAATACGGCCAAAAGTTTCACACTTATGAAGCATGTTGTAGGACCAGGACTTTTGGATCGTGCTTGTGGAATTGGCCTATTGAGAACCTGAATTCGAGTTGGCTTAGCCCTTCTTGTTTGGCTTGAGAAGTATCCTTTACCAAATAGAACCCTACATGGAAATCGTAGGGCATGAAATCCCATTTCTTTTTTTTTACCAGTGTGGCGTTGTAGCCCTGCAGGATGGTCTGATAACAAATTTCTCTGATGACGAAGAGTTGGTCTGGGACATGAGCTGGTAGGATATGTGGTTCTATGGTGGCCACAAGCACCCTGATGTAGGTTGTGCTCTCTTCCAAGTACCAATGGCCTACCTTGGGTCCTTTTCTTGGTTGTCATTGATATCCTCGGGTAGTCCTTAAAAATAATAAAATATATGTGGGCAATGAATTCATGGTAGATGAGGGAGTAAGATTTATTGTACCTATTTTCCCATAGCACGTTGAGGTAGATGTGGACTGGGAGCTCTGCAACATGCCAACTCAGATTCATTCTGGCGAAGACATTCCTAGAGCACATGACATCGAGCAAGTACGAGGCAATGTAGAAAGTTTGTGCCTCTCCTTCATTCGACATCTGATCCTGCTGCAAATAGATGCTTAATTGTTTGGAGATTATTTCTCCCTAGTTGAAACTTCTCCCGATGATTGCAACTGTGTATGCCAAAGGAATCCATGCTTCTGAAACATTGGAGCAATACTTTTCTTCGTATAACCCGCAGATGAGATCCAACAAATATATATATGTCTCCCTCAGGTTGATTGTCTCATACCATCCATTGCTTTGATTGGTGAAATTAATGTCTTCCCTCTACCATGAATCCATCAACCGGTTGGTGTCATGGAATTCATAGAAATTCACCATGAAGTTCGTGTTGATCCGCTCCTCTGGGTCCTTGAGCTTGTAGTATTTTTGGACCTCTATCGGGAGGAAAACTCTGATACACCCCCCATTCTCATCATTGATCAAACATGTATGCCCATATGTGCGGTCGATGAGCCACTTCAGGACCTCTATGCAGGGGAAAACGGGGATTCTTCTCGCCACCATGAGTAAATACGACCGTCAAATGTTGGAAACACCTCGTCATCGAGCTCCCTTATGTTCGAGTCGCTATGTGGGATATACTATGGGTATTCTTCTCTACTAATCCTGTTGAAGAGATCCCCCCACTATGGGAGTGCTACCTTGTATTTTGTGCTTGCCTCTGCATTGCCAAAGGCTGGAGACTGAATGAAAACTTTCTTTTTTGTTGTTTTGACGACAGGCTCCACCCTAGGGGTGTACTTCAATTGCCTTGCGGTCCCTGGAGAAGAACCTTCGCCTATCTCTAGTTCTTTCATCTTTGGTGCTCTCGGTGAGCGTCTGGTGGTTGGATTTCTCGACGGCATTATTCCTGCAACTTGAGCATAGTTTAGAGACTGTGTAGGAAACCGGACGAACACATATAAATTATAACCAGCGAATTGAAAAAATTTGATACATACCTCTGAAGCTTGTTAAACCTAGTTTTTGATAATCATGAGGGTCAATATAGTCTTCAAGTTGCTCATTTTTCTCCTTCGAATGCTATGGAATTCTCTTACATGCAAAATGATTTTTTTCACAACGGTTCAAGAGATTTAAACAGGAAAGATCTTATTGTGTTGCATCATCCATTCAATTCGAGTTATGAGTGAAATTTCAATAAATCTGTCGTCGAATATTTAGAGGAGTTAGAACTTAAATTCATCATGGGTTGACGGCGGAGGTGTGGGTGGTGATGTGGTCTATCGTAGATTTCAAAAATTTTGTTTTAATTGGCGCACGAGGTAGCTACAAATGCGGGATCGGGTATTAATTAGTTCCTTAAATGTCCAAAATCCAATCATATCTAACACTGCAAACATCTCGTCATTCCGCTCTTTAAGTGGGTGGATCGGGGGTCGGGATTGTGCCGTGAACATTTTCGTTGATATCCTCTTGCAAAATATCTGACACTGATTGATCTTACCATACAGTGCTGACATGGAAAAGCTGACTCGGAGGTGTGACTAGGACCTAGGGAACCAAGAATGACTCAGGATAAAACTAGACAGTACAATCCTTTTACGCAGTGAAGACGCGTGGCATTCAATACTAGTGGCTTTATTTTCTCATTTCAGTCAGATTCAGGACTTTATTTAAGTCATACATTTCTAAAACCAAATCCTAGCTTATCGATGCTGAAAAGTGTCAAGGATCGATGATCGACGATAAACCTACCCAGTGCTCTCAGATCGGCTCCCTCGAAAAATTACTGATGTTGAAAACCCATCAGGGATCGGCGATCTGGGATAACTTTATTATGGTCAAAATTTGTTGTGATCCTTCTATATTTTCCCCAATCCGATAAAGTGCATCAGACATCGACTATTGGCAATTGCTTTATGTCTTTTGTTAACGTTTTTCCTCCTCGTATTTTACCGATGACGAAGGGGATCAACTATCTCTTGAAATTTTATGTGAATAACCTACGTAAACCGAAACCACCTTATGTCGATGTTGATGAAGATTGGCGATCAGTGACTATTGTTTTCGTGTGGTTCCTTTACTTTCTTGAATTATTTCTGACGTTGAAACTGAGCGCATTAGGTGCAGGATTTAGATGTCTATTCTTAATTCAGGTGTTAAGGTATTTTAGATATGAGGTTTCATAAAAAAAACCTAAATAGGTGATAAGAGTTATGAAAAAAATAAAATATAAGACATTTCCCAAAATGAAGTCGAGTCAGATAGTGTAGAAAACCAAGTGGTACCCAAAAAGTGAAAAAAATTGATAAGGCTTTTTAGGGTGTGTTGAGTGCTCAACACAATCCTTCCACTACTCCTCTCTACTGAGTTTTAGAACAATCCTGGTGTTCCCACCTAGCATGCTCTTCTCTAAACTTGAAACAGAGTTCAAGTGCACTCCTTGCACTGGCTTCACATAGTTTTCAATTACTATGGTGTGCACTCCTTGCACAAGCCTAAGAGCCTAGAACTATTCAGAAAACCATAGATAGATAGAGAAGTATATCTAATTCTTTCAAATTAAAACATAGATGCATCAATGGAATTCATAAACACACAGAAAACACTCATAAACAACCATTCATCATACTGATAAACACATAGATATTTATATGCAAGAAAAACTACTCTTTATATTAATATATGAATGTCATTTACATTGTGTACAAGAATAAACTGCAACAGAGTCTCAATTATTCTCCTCTCCTCTCTTGATCTCTCTAACTCTCTCTCCACAACTAACTAACAAATCAATTTTGATACAGTGATCTTTTTACAAAAGAGGGGCTCCTCGAGCCTTCCCTCCAGCTACCTACTCTCATTAATTTACATTTAAGAAACATCCAGTCCGGATCAGATCTAGATCCACCTACTTGTCATCCATTAAAGGAGACTCTACATATTACAATAACTCATCCTGTATAAAGACATTGGCTCATATTTCCTTGAGCCTTACAGACTTTAATTACATTGAATTTCATTAAAAATAATAATTTGGGTTCAAAATGAGAGGGTTGGTGCCTCTCTTCCCTTGGGATTCATTCCTCCTAATGCGTTGTTGTGTTGTCTTGCTGACGCGCTTCTAAGGTGGATCAATGCTCCTGCATCATAATCCCATGCTGACAAAAGTGATGATCTCCTTGTCATGGATCCCTTGTTGTTGGTGTTGAGATCCTCTAGGGTCCCAAACTTTTATGTGGATTTGTCCATCTGCTCCTCTTCCTTTCTATTTTTGTCGTTGTTGTCATGTTGTTGTTGCATCTCCTCTTCTTCACTCAGATCAAAGGGTAGATCATCTTGTTCTCCCATGTTGACTTCATCTCCTGTGGCACTAGCTTTCCACTTCACTACATGCTCCAATTATGCATTCATGCTACTTACCTTCTTCTCAGCCATCTCCCCTAACAGTTTAGCTTCTTCCAATTCCTCTACCTATTCTTGTGATGGCAAAAGTCTAGCTTTATCCAACTTCTCTTCAGGATGGAATTTATCCTCATTTTGCATGATTGTCTCCTTCGAGCAGTCTTCCTCTATCTCTATATTTCATAACCAATCCACCAGCATATTCAACTCTTTCTCCCACTGAGTGAGCATATTGTTTGAATGCTCCTCTTCTTATTTCATCACTTGGGTAGATGTCAATGTCTTCTCCTTCTCCTCCATGATAGTCTTTGTTGGTTGTCTTTCTTCTTGTGCACCTGAAATACGTGCACTGGCCTCTACTGGGATGCTTGGCAGGAATATTCTAATTTCTCCAATGATCAGAATAAATATCTGATCTTCCTATGTCAACACTCCTTGCTGATTTGAACTCACCTCTAAGTTCCCAAGACTATCATTCAATCTCATATTCATTTTTATCAACTCTCCTTGCTGATATGAACTCCTCTCCGAGTTCTTGAGACTTTCATATATTCTCACCTCCTCTGTGCCCACCTAGAAACCTATGTTTTTTGTTCTTCCCTCCTAGAAGTTTAAGGGATCTTCAATCGATATCTTCTCATTTCCCTCTTGGAAATCTGAACTTTCATCTCTTCCCTCCTGGCATTCTATGAGATCTTCAACTGACCTCTCTTCATCATCACTGAGGTTCCTTCCAACCTCTGGTTCACAAATGTAAACCACTTCCTCCTCTATGGCACTTAGGTTTTCATCATGCCTCAACCACCTTATCAACACCTTCTTCTGCCTCTTGGAAATTATCTTTTGGATGGGCCACTTTACTTTCTTCTTCAAGGGCCACTCATACCTCCATATTCAATGTGCTTCTTGCTACATCTTCTGCCACTGCAACGTTAACCATTTGAGATCCTCTCAGATCTCCTTGAGCTCTTTTTCCATTTCTTCTTGGCTCATCTGCTTTTGGTCTCTTTTCCAACCTTGCTTCTAGCCTTTAGTAACCATCTTCTCCTTTTCCTTACAAATATTATAGCCTCGATCTGATACCACCTGATGCAGACCTTGACCCACTCCTTGGGTCCATGCAACCTCCGTGTCTAGGATCATTCAAATCTGGGAGCTGGATTATCTCTCGGGCTCCTGTTGAGCCCCCAATACCAACTTCACAGGTCCTTAATTCCTCGCGCATGTCAAATGCTAGATTCATAGGTGATTTTCCTAAGCCCCTTTTCCTTTAAATCAAATTTGGTCACTAGCCCTTTTGTTTCATCCAAAATCCCATATGACTGAGGGATGTGACCAGGTGCTAACTAAAATGTGCTAATTTGGGACTCCGGAGCTTCGAGCTTCTAATCCACTGGACTTCAGGAGTTTTAACAGACAGGTAATGCATTCCTCCCGAATAGCGAATTGGCAAAGTGTCGAATTCCTTTTCAAATCAATGACTCAGAATCCCCGCTAATATCTATGGTTACGATGAGATCCAGGACTTCAGAGCTTCAGAAGTCCTGGCTGCTCCAAACTGCAATTCAGTCAAACATCCAATCAGCGGAGGCGAGATCTACCCTCCACCTGTCCCTCACAATTGAACGGATGGGATCTTCTTTGGGACACCAACCTTCGAGTCTTCTCGACTACTAATACGTCCAACCCTCTAGAGCACCAAGCCTCTGGACTTCGGACATCTCTTCCCTGCTTCCTCTCACAACCTTCGAACATTGAACTAGTAGAGGTAATATCTTCCCTCCACTTGTCCTGTCTCGATCAACAGTCGATATTTTCTCCAGCTCTCATCCCTTCAGGAGTTCTCAACACACTGCACCCTATTCTCCTCTAGAGTGCCTTGTCTCTGGACTTCATGATCCGTTGACATGTATCTCCTGCACCAACGGCCAGGATTCGCTCTATTTTTCAGAGCTTCAGGGGGCTATCAAACCTTAACCACAATTCCCCCTTCCTCCCAGATATTCGTTCTTCTAGATATGCTTGATCCGTGGACACATGTCCTTGCAAATGGACAGTCCAGATCCACTCCACTCTTTGGAGCTTTAGGAGACTTATATACTTCGTGCCTCTGTTCTCCCAAATGACTGGTCCTTTGAACCACCCCAAATTTGCTGACACGTGTCCTATCTGATCGACAATCCATATTTACTTCGGATCCCTGGTACTTTTTGAAATTCATTTCCTCCAAAACACAAACTCAAAAACCTCTAAAATTACGAAGTCCGAAGGATTATGAGGGTTAAAGCACACAATACTTTCCTAGATCCAATGATTGTAGATCCTTGTTCCTAGATCCAACGAATGATATTTGTCCTTCTCTTATGTTGTTGTCTCCTCCTTCCTTCTAGACTTTGATCCAACTGTCCAAATATTCTCTCGCAGTCGATCCAATGGCTCCTGTAGCTCCTCCTCCATTGTTTTCATTGCTTTCCCTTCAATAAATTTCAAAGGCTCCTTTTAACCTTCCTCCAAAGGACCAATGACTTGACCTCTTCCTACGATGCCTCTCATGATCTTTGAACTTGAAAATAAGTCCACTTGTGCATGCCTTGTGTTATTCCTCTTAAGCTTTGAACTTGAAACAAGTTCATCTGCTACTTCTTAAGCTTCTCAATAGTATGGAACTTGGAATATTCTCACCTTCTGCACTCCTTGCATGGTTTTGCGTGTACTTGTGCTATCTCTCCTGAGCTTTAAACTTGCTCGAATTTCTAAGGGTCTCAGTCCTTTTCTCTTTCAACGGGTTCTCACGTACTCTTGGCTCTTTTGTGCTCTTTTCCTCTAGAGCTTTTGTGGACTTGAAACCACTTGACTTATGGCGCACTCTTTTCTCTTGTCTTATTAAATTTTACCAACACTTAACAAAGTGTTGTCTCTATGCACTCCTTTCTCTTTGATCTCCTAAAAGACTCAAACTTAAAGATTTTTCTAAAAATCTTTTCGCGCACTCCTAGTACCTTCTCAATGCACTCCTTGTAGAGATTCCTCACAGTGTTCAACAAATTTGGTGTGCACTCCTTGCACTACTCCTCTCTACTTAGTTTTAGAAAATTCTTGGTGTGCCCACCTAGCACGCTCTTATCTGAACTCGAAACAGAGTTCAAGTGCACTCCTTGCACTAGCTTCACAGAGTTTTCAATTACTCTGGTGTGCACTACTTGAACACACCTAAGATCCCAGAACTACTCAGAAAACTACAGATAGATAGATAATTCTATCTAATTCCTGCAAAGGAAAACATACATGCATCTATGGAATTCATAAACACACAGAAAACACTCAGAAACAACCATTCATCATACTGATAAACACACAAAAATTTATATGTAGGAAAAACTGCTCTTTATATTAATATATGAATGTCATTTACATTGTGTACAAGGTTGGACTGCAACAGAGTCTTAGTTATTCTCCTCTCCTCTATTGATCTCTTTAACACTCTCTCCACAGCTAACTAACCAATGAATTTTGATACAATGATCTTTTTACAAAAGAAGGGATCCTTGAGCCTTCCCTCCAACTACCTACTCTCATTAATTTACATTTAATTACATTTAAGAAACATCTAGTCCAGATCGAATCTAGATCCACCTACTTGTCAACCATTAAAGGCGACTCTACATATTACAATAACTCAACCTATATAAAGACATTGGCTCGGCTTTCCTTGAGCCTTACAAACTTTAATTACATTAAATTGCATTAAAAATTTTAATTTGGGTTCAAAATGAGAGAGTTGGTACCTCTCTTCCCTTGGGACTCATTCCTTGTAATGCACTGTTGCGCTAGATTGTTGGTGTGTTGCTGAGGTGGAGCGATGCTCCTGCATCATTGGATACTTAGTATAGTCCACTATAGACCACCGCAACTCATCTCTGCAAGTGTCCTCATCCTCCTAGGTCAAATACCTCATACATTTTCTGTTAAGCCCTAATATTGGCTCATTACCCCTTAATTGGGGCATATTAGATTAGTAATGTTATTTTATTTATGTCGGATTTAGGCCATTAGTTGTAATTTAGATTAGTAATGTT
>JZKD02S1706487.1:106158-119621 GCA_000966675.3 Picea glauca
TCTCCTATATATACCAAGGAGACATTTTCATTTTGAATCATCTTGTACTTGACCATTTAAGTGGGGTAAAAGGAGGTTTCCCCCTCGAAGAGGCTTATTATCTAAAATTATCTCTGTTTCAAGGCGTTGAGTACTTTTCCTGAGGTTTTTCTATGCTATATTGATGTTTGGTTCTTAACATTTTCATACCTTGAAGACTTTATCTCATCAACTTGTGATACACACGAAGCCATCTCGTTTATGCCAAATCACCTGAGTTGCACCCATCACAACTCACCATGACAAGTCACTAGAATTTCAATCACATGGTTGGAAATATACCACACAACATACTGCTATGATCCGAGCTCTCATCCAATCCTCCAGAACTCCCAACCTTCCACACCGTCAAGTTGCAATAGTCCACAACTCCTCGTTTGGATTGCCTGCTCCATGTCTCAAATAAAATACCATATAACTTGTTTTCACCTGCAACTTTCATTGCATCATTGTAGCTCCCTCTCAGAGCTAACTCCTTAGCTCCCTCAAATATGTCAGATGTGACCTTCCCAGAATAAGAACAAAAATCCTCCAATGTTGTAGCCAAAGATGTGTCTCAAGATGATCCCCTTCTGTTCAGATCCCAAGTTTTAAAACCATGTCAATTTTCACATGCAACTCTATGTGACTAATTTCATATCTGAAAATTGCTTCCTAGTGATCTAACAATAAAACCCTAGTTGTTATCATTGAACGAATTTACACTAAAATTATTGACTAAAAACATATGCAATGGAAACACAAAGATCATAGATCAATCATCAATATACATGAGACGCAATTTCAGTTATGTAATCTTGTTAACATCATAACTCCGGAGGGAAAAAACACCCCTCCCATCCAATACAATATCACCAAAATCTGAGGACAACCGTGTCCTCCAAAGTCACCAAAATTAAGAACAACATTGTTCTACAATAACCATACAAATCTGAAAATCAAACCTCAACAATATCTTTGGGAATCTCCTATGCACACGAATATATTATACACCACATGTACAACCTGTTGACATCACCTGTTAGCTTGTATGGATTTGTACCTACCCAGAAACATAGATACATGATTCACCTTACTAGAAATCTGTGTACACACGTTGTTTTCTCTCCTGCAAAATGTGTATACCCTATACCCAATTCATCCTTCTACAACCCACAAATATATGTGCTTCATCCTCCTGCAAACCGCGTATCTTATGAAAAAATCGCTCCACAAGTGTGACCTTCTTTCCTTATATCTTCAGGACCAAATTCACCACCTTGCATACTTTCTCTTTGTTGAGATCACCAATCCTCCTTGGCACAAGTGCAAACTCACTTATGTCAACTCCATCATGTCACCACACTCTACATGATATGAAATGTCACAATGACATATCTTCTTTATATACAACCCTTAGGGGTCACCATAGAATCCCCTCCACAATTCAACATCAAATTAGGCTTTCCTTGTGGGTGTGAAGCCCAAACACAAGCCCACAAATCCCATCACCAAACCAATGAATCCCCTACTCAAATCCAGGGGGATTTTCACCAAACTTAAATTTTGATGTGGTGCCCATGATGATTCCTACATGCCCAACACCTAGGTTCATGTGAGAATACCTACCCGAAGCTACAAAAATCAATAGAGCCCATATTGGTTTAATATGGTCGGGGGCCAAATTTTATATTATGTGCATTAAAATATTTAACAAAGTTAATAATCGTTGGTTGCGATAGGAAAGGGATGAATGATGAAGGGGGGTATATTATTCCACAAGAGAGAGGGGGTCCAAGGGGGAATTACTAATGGGTATTAATCCAACCCACATTCATAAATTATTATTATTGTGCAAACTTTCTATTTGTTGTTGAGTGTTCCTAAAGCCAACCATTAAACTCATGTGAGAGGGTGGGTGTGAGGAGTCACATCCCATAGTTATTGGAGAGAATGGGAAGAAGTACAATCAGCTTGGGGAAGAGTGTAAGTCAATTCAAGCAAGCAAGTAAAGAGAGTAAATTTGTATAGCCAAGGGGGACGTATTTGCACAGTCACATTTTTTCATGGAGAGTAGTTTTTACTTGCATATTTTGGATAGCAAGAGAAGAGATGAGTGTTGGGAAGAGCATCAACCATGTTAGTCTTGAAGGCATCCATTGCTAGGTTGTGTGTTATGTTGATAAAGAGACATGTGTGCATGTAAATCGGGTTGTAATCCTATGAAGCATTTTTATGTTGAGAATATGACTCAAGATCCGTGTGAGGGTTGTTGTGAGCACTCCTGGAGTAGCTGGGAGGTTTTCTAGTCAACTAGATGCACTAGAGCCCTGGAGGGAAGTGGGAAGTCCTAAGGGACTATGTGCAGTGAAAGGGGATTCCATTCCTTGGGTTTTGTAGGTTGTAGGAAATGCATTGGAAACTATGTTTTGGGGTTGTTGTGTGTGGAGAGTGGATAACCTGAGGGTTGGATCTCCTTATGGACTCATGGCCTCAACTCAGGGGTGGCTTGTTTTTTATATTTTTAGCAACATAAAATATGGTTGGGAGGTTCATCCATAGTATGCATCCAATTGATTCATGATTAACAAATAGTCATTTTTGTTGTATTATTCATGATTATTCCGCTCTATAAATGGTTTATATGAATGTTTTGTGTTTACTGTTTACTTGAATAGTTGCATCCATGTTTTAATATATGTTGTTAGATGCATTTAGAACTTTGGTATCAATTAAATGGTTAAATATATGTGTGATTTGTAGATGGTAAACTATAAGAAATTAATAAGCATAAAATCTTATGTTTTAATGTGTATTTTGCATGTGATGTTGCTTAGTTGGGGGTTGGGTATGTTACAATATGGTATCAGAGCTTCTGATTCAACACTAGAACTGTATGCGTCAAGAAGTAGTGTGAATTTGGGAAAATTTTCTATTACAAACTTTGGTCTGAGAAAATTTGAGGAAAAACGATGGAGAACCATAGTGAAAAGCCCCAAATTTGTGGGAAAGTTCGAGTTTTAAATTACCCATCAATCATTCGGATTGCAGAGTTAGATTCCTCTTGCAATGTCAATTTTTTTTTTTTTAATGGAGGTCGATGAAGCTAGGAGAGTTTAAAGAATCGATGGCTAATATCACTTTTGATCTCGTGATTGACAGCTGAGATTCATTTTAATAAATTTAAAAAATTATGATGTTTTTTAAGTTTGACAAAGTTACCATATCAACGACTGAGATTCATTTTCACCAGTTGGAAAGATGAGGTATATCAATGGCTTGGATTCATTTTGGTTGTTGGTAGGTTGGAACAGAATCGATGAATGAGATCATTTTGAGCAGGAGATCGACAATCCATATTTGTCAGGGAATTTGGCCAAAATTTCTAAGTGTCAAAGTTTGCCAACAATATTTATCGATGGTCTCTTGTCGGGGATCGAAAAAAATTGGCGAATGTTTCATGCGTCTAAAGGGGATCGTCGATAATTGATGGTCAATGATCGTTGATCGAGATAATTTGGCAAGATTTTTCATTTGGATGAGAGAAATCATCGGTCGTGGATGGTCAATGATCGCGGATCGACATAATTTGGTGAGATTTTTCATTTGACCGAGATAAATCATCGATCATTGATGGGTGATGATCAAGCGTCGGCATATTTATCCAAGATAAATGGTCAATTTTTTATGAAGGAAAAGAGGATGATGACATTAGTATCCACATGTTATGCCACGTAAGCATCCACGTGTCATTCCATGTCTGCCAAGTTGATGCCTCAGGATGATGTGTCATGCCATGTCCCCATCCATGTGCCATGCCATGTCATCATAGTTTCCATGTCATTGAAAGGATGGTCAAGGTTCAGCAAGAGTGTGGGCAAGTAGTGGTTGTCAAGGAAATTCTTTGATGGTCGATCATCGATGGTTGGGGATTAGAGAGATTCATGGGCAACATTTGGTTTGCAAAGAGAGGTGGTCGATGGTCGATGATCGGGCATCGTGGATATCGGTGGGAAATTTTGGTTTACCAAAAGAAATATTTGATCGTAGATAGACAAAATATCAATGGTCTAGATCTCTTCTGATTTGAGATCGACGGTGCATATTGCCACATAGGCAAGACTGTCCATCAGTTTAAAAAAAAAACAAGTTTGGAGTGATTTTCATATTGTGGCCATAACTAGATAAGATTAATTCATATTGAGATGAAACTTCTAGTTTTTTTCTGCAAAGAGGATATCTACAAAATTTCCAAAGAGGGCCATTGTCCAATTTTGCTTAGATTTGTCAAAAATTGCAAAATAGTGGTTTTTAAAGATCTGGGTCCATATCATTGGTAGAGATCCAGATTAAGTTGAAATTCTTGTAGAAAGTCCAGAAAACATACATGGGAATAACCCATGAAGGAATTGAATAAATTATATGGGGATTGGAATGGAAATGCTGAAATAGGCCAAAATCCACTATTTCGAACACTTTTGGGGAATTTTTGAGATTTTTAGCGGAGGAAAAGTGACCCCAGATCAAAAAACTAGAAAACTTTATTTACTTGACATTTTATATACTCATTAGTAAAAACAACTTTGTTGTAGTGAAATTTTTCCAGAAGTGCATAGATTGAGAGATAGTCAGTTTTTCTAAAATTCCAAGTCTAGAAAGAGGGGTGAAAAATGACAAAGTTGTTTACAGATTGTTGTAGTTTTTTACTAGAGCATCGGATTGAAAATATGGGAGTTGTTATGAATTCTCTGTCATTATTTTTTCTACGGATCATAAAAAAGTTACTCTATTTCCTGACATATTTTCTTTTGCAATTAACAGAAGTTGGTCTTTCAATAAAATTACACCAGTGGAAAAAATGTACAAATGGGGTGAAAAATGGCTTTTTCGGGAAGCCATAACTTTCAACTCACAAATCAGATTAAGTAGGAGTATGGTCATTGGAAGGGTAATCTAGAGGATATCATGATAGAAGGTATAAGTTCTCCATGGGAGCATCGGATTGCTCCGTAAAGTTACAGGAAAAGTGGAATTGAATTCTATGAATCGTGTAACTACTCAATGCGAAGATTTTTCTAAATAATGCCAAAAATTCGAGAAACGTTCCCAACTAATAGAGCTAAGTGCCAAAGGTGATTTTTAGGTAAGGAAGAGTATTAAAAATCATAATAGTTCATATTCATAAGTGTAGGACCACATTTGAAGTGCAATAATTTGGAAAAGTAAAAAGAGGTTCAACTTATTAACATGGCATTAATTAATAAGCATAGGAGCACTCTAGCGGAAGTGTTGTGTGAAGTATTGCTAGCAAGAGGACAATATTTCACCAATGAGAATTGTGTGGGTATGTTATGCATTAATCCTAGGGTCCATTGGATAGGGAATCGTGTCAATATTTAACATTCGTCTGAAGCATCAAAGAGCTACAAAGGAAAATGCATGGATGCATGGTAGGTGATGCAAGGTTGACAAATATTTAAGGAAGAGAAAAGGAATATTAGTATTCAGATACTATAGAATATGAATGGTTTTCAAAGGAAAAATCAATATATCTTCTCACATAAATCATGGAGCCATTAGGTAAAGAGTTTTATTGCATGCATAAGGAGTTAAGGAGGACTCCATATCCTTGAAGGTAGAAATATAGTGAAGGCTACAAAGCTTTTTGCAAGAGAAGGAAAAGGATGTCATGAGATGAGGTGTGACTTGTGAGGTGGATGATTCATATCTAAGTGTAAGAAGAAGGGATTTTTAGATATGATCTAGCAACTCTTCTCTAAAATTACACAAGCAAGAAAGTTGTCTCTATTATCAAAGTGCACAACAAAAGCATAGTACAAGTGCAAATGAAGGAGTGCAGCATTCCATTTGGAGCAGAGTGGTATTGAGTGTCCAAACAATGATTCACAATGAATCACTTAATGAATTGAAGAGATGTATTTAAAATTGAGCAAAGCCATGGATGACAAAGAGTATTAGAAAGATGACATAAAATAATGTTGAAATGACAATCAATGATAATGGTATTTCATGACCAGTTTGGTCAAGGAAATGGGGAGTGGATAATTAGATTGCAAGCTCAGATGGATTAGTGCATGTTATAGCAATATGAATATTGGTAATTATATCCAAAATATGTTGGGACAAGTTTTCTTTCCATAAAGGAAGCAATTGTGGATTGGTAGCACTAGTGGATCTATTGGCTGGAAATTCAGAATAGCCAAGTGGGGCTTGGATGTGAGGATAAAATAGGGGCCAGTGGTGCACGATTGAGTAGAATGGAAGTGCACAGGGAAGTGATGATCTACAAGAATTCAAGGACACTCATCTACAAAAACGAAGATAAATAAACAAATAAAGTTGAAATAGATATGCATTGGAGTGCATGATAGAATTGATGCATGATACATACAATAAAGAGAGAATGCATGTGCATAAAATAGGCATGAAAGATCAAATGTTTGGTACATATTGATGTGCATTTGTGCATATGTACATGATTGAACATGCTAGTGGCATGTTTGTAGACTGAGAATAGTCTGTTGAGATATATATGAAATAATAATGCTATGGTATTTGAATAAAACTAATGATGGATTGTGTATCTAGAAAAAGTGATTATAGCATGGTTAAAAAGGATGATGATGGCGTTGCTTATGGTATCCATCCATGTGAAGACAAACGAGGATGGTGAGAATGTTGATCAAGAGGTTAGTGAAGGGAGTCTATGAGCTTCTAGAAAGTGCTAGTTGATCAGGTATCATCAAGTAAGGAAATAAAAACCGTCCAGGTGTGCATTTGAGGTTGTTTATTATGCATAAATATGGAAGGGAATAGAGGTAAGAATTCCCTAAGTTAAATTTCAATGTTTGGATTGATGGAAAGGAAGAGGACCTTGAGTATATACATATTTTTATGAGAAAATTAATTGCATATTGTGTTATGTTGGTTAAGATATCATAACCAAGACTAGACAGGAGACATACTCATGCGGTAGCAATGAATGCCATGGATATATGGTCTTTCAGAGTCAATGCAAGGATGCATTGGGTAAATGTGGCCATGGGAATTGGCGCATTGGTAATGTTTAACTTCATTATGAAAATTTTGGGTGTTGGTAATGCATATGTGAGGAATGATGGTTTCATTCCATTTAATATGAATAATAGTTAGAAGTGATGAAATTTTTAGATTAATGTAATTTTAAAAATCACTTCATGGATTGAATGCATATGTTGTGGCGGATGATAGTTCCATGCTAGATAATATTATTAATGGTTGAATCCCATTTTTAGAGTGAATAATGGTTGAAAATGATTGAATTGCTAGAAAATTACAATTCTGAGATCATTTCATGAACTACTGAAAATATGCCTGAGTGCTAACAATCTTGTTTGGTTGCAAGAAAGTTGAGAAATTGCAGGAAGATTGGTCTTGGAAATGACAGCAATGTAATCCCATAAATAAGATAGATATTTATAGCTGCAAGAGCCAAACATAATGAGCAAAAAACTCAAGCATGGAAACTTTATATACCTGTATAGAACAAATTTGAGAAATTAATGATTGAAAATTGTTATAATATGCTAACAATGTGTTTGGTTTAATTAAAGTGAGAAAACATGTAGGAAGAATCTTATTGGATATAGCAACAGTGTAAGTCCATAAGGAAGATCAATGCCTATTTTTTCAAGGGCCAAATGTCTTGAGAATAAATCTTGTGATTGGGAATCTTAGTTCCCTATATGTAAAACAAGTTTGGAAACTAATATGTAAAATTGTTATGATTGTTGGTGTTTACATGGTTCTTAGATCTTATAGTTATTTCCTTATGATTAATAACAAGATTAACTTGCATACAACAATTATCATAGAATAATTATACACTGAAAATATCAACTATAACAATGCAGTGGAAATAACAAGATCTATAAATATTAACCATGCACAGTAGACACAAGAACCCAAGAGTTTATCCTGGGAAACCCAAACTTGGGAGAAAAACCCAACAACCTTTCTCTATAAGAATTCAGTCCAAAATATTACAAGTACAACACCATCAATAGCCAAAATATCATACAGAGAATATCCTCCCCAAGGCTAGCATCACCAATACCTAGAGCCTCAATAACATGACCAAGGATAACCAAGCAAGAGCATCTCCAAGTGTGGCACACTCTCCAAGATAACCAGTAACCCAAAAATAGCGAAACTGCCAAAACTACAGTTGTAATTGCCTTGTGCGCATTGCAGAAGGATCTTCCTGACTGTCAAAATGAAATGAGACAGTCCTGTATTTATATTGATCTGGACACCATTCTGGGGTCGACTTCTTATTTCTAGGTCTTCAATTTTATTATTGTTTTTCCTATGGGGCCGACTTCTCTTATTGGGTCTTCAACTTCTTCCCGGGGCTTCTGTAATGGTGTAGATGGGTCTTCTTGTACTTTATTTTGGAGAATGACTACACGAAGTTGGAAATCTCCAAAAATCCCTCTCAACAAGGGATGCAATATCCATACTTGGATTTCTTCTGTCATAGAAATGTTGTCTTCATGAGCCATGTTGATGTGCCATATCCACACATGCATTCCATCTCGGAATATGTATGCGATATCATATTGATTCCATCCACTCCTTGACAGGAGAAGGAATACACCTAGGTCATTCACCACTAGCAGAGCCTCGTGAGTGAATGAATCATTACCCTTGGTCATATCATCACTAGCATCTGTTCATGACCAATATGGGATAATTTATTCCTGATGTTTATCTGGGCTACTCACCACTAGCAAAGCCCCATGGATGAGTGAATCATTCTCCTTTGGACATATCATCACTAGCATAGCCCCATGCATGACCAATATAGGAAGAATGTTTACATGAACCTAGATAAAATCAACATACCTGGGTCATTCACCACTAGAAGAGCCTCGTGAGTGAATGAGTCATTCTCCCCTTGGTCATATCAACACTAGCATAGTCTCGTTCATGACCAATCTAGGGAATGTATGTATGATGCTATAAAAATATCTGGGTCATTCACCACTAGAAGAGCCCTGTGAGTGAATGAATCATTCTCCCTTTTTCATATCAGCACTATCATAGCCCCGAGCATGACCAATATGGGAGAATGTCTTCATGATGTTGTAACATCAATGCTCATCACTAGACAAATTAGCATGTCTAATCCTATGTATCAACCTCCTCATCCAAATCAACATGGCCACTCTAGGAGGATATCTACAATTTTCTCATTTGTGGATAAGTATTGGAGCTTCACTACTCCCTTTTGTACCATGTCTTGGATGAATCTTCTGAGGTTTCACCACTTCACAACTTGTGATACTAGTTGTGATATACTTCGTCTATGTTGTACTTAGTTCTACAGAAGCCTACTTCTAGCTTATCATGGAAATCATCACTGATTCCAAGATGAAGTAGCACCATGAGGTGCTTGATATATCTACTAAACTCCCTAATCAATTAGAATCTATATATCTATATAGCCTCACTTCATCACCTAAGAAAAACCATATCCAAATGTACCATGATTCACTGCCACCCTCTGGAATTGCCTTGGCTTCAACCAAATATTGGCTTAGGGTGCTCACTGCAAAGCAAATATCTAGCTTGGAATTAACCAAGTACATCAAGGATCCAATCAACTTCCTATACATCATGGGATCCACCAAATCTAAATCTAAAGAAGAATCACTCAACTTCTTCATATTTTTCATCATAGGTGTAGTCATGGACTTACAGTCCATAATATCGAATATCATCAGTATCCTATGAATGAGGAATATCTCATATGATCTTGTCACACATCTAATCCCAAGAGTAGATCCATCGAGGATCCTCCATCTTGAACTATGAGGACAACTCCCTCTGTCACTGGAGTAAGTCCTATTGTCCAATCTAGCTCATTGGCTACTCCCTCTATGACTGAGAAAAAATGCATACCCATTCCTCCTGATTGGTTGCCTCCTCTTTCACTTTAGCAAGATCACATCTCCTCGAAGCCTCTCAAACCATGACACATGTCTATCAGTTCTGGAAGATGTCTCTCTCGCACCTAAATCTGAGGGGGAAATCCTTTTGAATGAATGACTCTTCCTCTGATTCAATTGATCTCTCTGAGATCAGGCTCACTCTGAGTCTATACATTCTTGGTTAAAACCAAGCTCATCAAGTATTCATTGATCCTGGAGTACCATGCTCCATCTGAAACAAGACTCCCTCTAAGTATGTACAATCGTTGGATCCATCTGCTCCCTCTGTATCGTTTGAAGTTTGATATCTAATGAATTTTCTTGGGAGGTTGCTCCTCCCTACTGGATCCTGAGGGTTGACTCCCTCTTATTTTTGGATTCCTCTAAACTAGTAATAGGTGGGGCCATCTTCCTCGCCACTCGTGGAGCCACCTTCTCCTCTCTGTCAATATCCATGTAGAACACTCTGCATCCCACAAAAGTATCCTTGTTTTGTGAAGGTTTTAACTTTGTCTTCTTCTCCTTCGTTATATGGATATATATTTTCATGTATACAACTCCATGTTTGAATATCCTACTCCATGTCTCAAACTAGAGACCATCTAATTTGTTTCCTCCTGCAACTATCACTATATCTACCTCTCAAAGATCCACCTATGACCTTCCTGGAACAAGAGAAATAACAAAGTAAAATAGAAGACAAGAACAATATTCTTATGAATAGGAAATAGAAACAAGAATAAAAAAATGGGAAACAAGAGCAACACTTTTCCAGTGTTGTCACCAATCATTCCTTTGTGGTAACCTTCCTGGAACAAAACAAGAACAGAATACAAGAGAAACACTTTTCTAGTGTTGTGACCTCCATAGTAACCTTCCCGGGATAAACAAAACAACCAAGAACATCTCCTAGAGGAGATAAATTCTATCTTGCAAACAAGTGCATAATTAGTACTAAATAGTGAGGATTTACACAATGGTCATTATACTAATAATATTCAAAACAATTGATAGAAAAATTACTTAGAAGTAATAGATCTCTAAATAATGGTGTCTTGGTTACAATATTTATTTAAGATGCAGCAATAAAAATATCAAACCCGATATGCAAACCTGGAGTCTTAATTGCTAGGGAGGGTGCGATATTCCTATGAATGCACTAGATCCAATTATCCCTTTGGGTCATTGCTTGGACAAGGTCCCTTGTACATCCCCTGCAAACACCCTCATACTCTGCTAAATGATATAACTTATTAACACAGATAAGTGCATACCTCTGAAATTTGTAGCACCATCCATCTTGTTTTCTAATATCAAGGTTTGCACAACTGGCAACTGGAAACTGACAACTGCAATTGTAACTGGCAACTGCAACTGCAACTATACAGTGGCAATATTTCAATTAGATTTGATACCATGTTGGTGTTTACATGATTCTCATATTTGATAGTTATTTCCTTATGATTAATAACAAGATTCAATTTCATACAACAATTATCATAGAATAACTATACTTTGAAAATATCAACTATAACAATGCAACGGAAATAACAAGATATAGAAATATTAACCATGCATAGTAGACACAAGAACACAACAAAGGAACACAAGAGTTTATCCTGGGAAACCCAAACTTGCTAGAAAAACACAACAACCTTTCTCTAGAAGAATTAAGTCCAATATATTACGAGTACATCACCATCAATAGCCAAAATACCATACAGAGAAGATCCTCCCCAAGGCTATAATCACCAAGACCTAGTGCCTCAATGATATGACCAAGGATAACCAAGAAAGAGCTTCTCCAAGTGTGGCACACTCTCCAAGATAACCAGTAACCCAAAATTAGCGAAACTACCAAAATTGCAGCTGCAACTACCTTGTGTGCACTGCAAAAGGAGTTATTTGAATGTCAAAATGAAATGAGTTAGTCTTGTATTTATATTGATCTAGGCGTCAGTCTGGGGCCGAATTCTTATTTCAAGGTCTTCAATTTCATTATTATTTTTCCTGTAGAGTCGACTTCTCTTCTTGGGTCTTCAACTTCTTCCTAGAGCTTATGTAATCGTGTAGATGGGTCCTCTTGTACTTTCTTGTGGAGAATGACAGCCCGAAGTTGAAAATCTCCAACAATGATGATATCTCATGATGATTGTATGTGTGTGATACATATGAGATGATGGCTATAAATATGGAAAGATTGGAAAGGAAGCTACTGATATGACACTAGAACCCTATGATTGCCACAAGTTACAATTTTCCGATGAAAATTTTGATAGTGAAATGGCGCTCCCCTTATGCAAGAACACCTTGGAAAATGATGGATCACCTAAGGGATTGTGTAGTAGTGAAGGGGATGCCTAATCCTGGAGGGTGAGGATGGAAAGGGGGAAGGAAATCAATAATGCATATAAAATGGTGGTCGAAATCATAAGGGTGTGTTAGGAAAAAAACATTGAGCTAAATTATTGTTGTGGTTTCTCATGAAATAGAGAAACAATCGTATGAAAAAGAGATTGTATTCACTATGTCAATTGTGATGAAAGATGGGTTAGTTTTTGTTTAGTACATCTTAATTTTTTTTTTCCTTATTCATTGTTGCTTATTGTTCCTAAATGAAGTTTTTGCATCTATGTTTTTAAGTGATTTGATGTTTTTGTGTGTCTGTTTCATCATCACTGCATATGTTAAAGTTGATTATGTTACGTTTTAATTGTTATGGGAAGTTGCATGAGATTGTATGCCATGTTCTATACGTTCGTTCCCCCATATTTGTGTAAGATGTTGTGCAGGAGGAACAATTGAAAATATTTGAAAGTTGGTGATTCCATTATCACAGTTGGAGTTCCTGGAGCCACAACTCAGATACCTCATGTCCGACTTGATACTGGAACCTTGGAAGTGAAGTGGTATAGCCTGAAATACTGTAGTGCAGAGGTACACTTCCTTGGGTTGTGCAGGTTGAGAGGAATGAGAGTTTTTTGGTTGGAATTGATGTGGGAATCAATATAGTATAAAAGATATTACAGTTGGAGTTCTTGGAGCCACAATTCATAGGCTTATTATCTGACTTGGTACTGGAACCCTGGAAGGGAAGTGGTATAGCTTGAAGGACTGCAGTGCAGAGAAGGGGTACACTTCCTTGGGTTTTGCAGGTTGAGGGGAATTAGATTTTTTTGGTTGGAATTTTTGTGGGAATCAAAAAAGTATAAAAGATATTATAGTTGGATTTCTTGGAGCCACAACTTAGAGACTTTCTATCTGACCTCGTACTGAAACCCTAGAAGGGAAGTGGTATAGCCTGAAGGACTGCAATGAAAAGAAGGGGTACACTTCCTTGGGATATGCAGGTTGAGGGGAATGAGATTTTATTGGTTGGAATTTTCATGGGAATCAATAAAGTATAAAAGATATTGCAGTTGGAGTTCCTAGATCTTGTAGACTTCCTAT
>JZKD02S1706498.1:0-11376 GCA_000966675.3 Picea glauca
TTCAGGGCATGGAATCTATAGAAGACTCCATGGACCCAAGAGCTAAAGAGAAACATGAGGAAGAACATGAAGATTCCAAGAAAGAAAGAAAATCCAGAACAACCAATTATTATACTGAGAATCACAATACTACCAGCTTAGTTTGAACCCACTAGAAGCAATCAAGAAGAAGAAATGGAAGTTATGATAAAGAATAGTGTATGTAAGAAAATGTGAAAAAGACTTGTGAATGGAAGCATTGCGATATTCAAAGGTTCTTTCAGAAGGAGGGAGAAAAACTATAACAACAACTCAACAATATCCATGGATTAGAATTTACATGTAAAAGATTGTTCTTCCCAAATAAAGCAAGTAAGAAAGAAGCGTATACCAGAAAGAGACCCATGTATGCAGATATAAGAAGACCTTGTATGGATTCAAACAATCTAATGCAGAGTATCTCTTATACAACAAAAGCGTAGTGAAAACTTTCTATAACAAAGATAGTGTATCCAAATAGTTACTCAGAAGTCCGAGATGATGGATTTTTAATCCATGGCAAACTCACATGATGACAGAAGAAGTGCTACCTAGATATGTTTCATTTTGAGCTTTGCCGCGATGTCATGAGCTAGTAGGAAACAAAAGTGTTGAAATCAACCATGATATATTGTAATGATCAGATCTATATGAAGCCTTCAGAGAAAACTAGTGTTCCATGACAGATCGAAGTACATTGAGATCAAACATTATATTCTCCATGTATAAGTCCAGAAAAGAGAAGTGGTTCTCCAATATATCTCCACAAATGAGCAGATAGAAGATATTTTGGTAAAGCCTCTCTCCAATATGAAAAGTTTGTGTACTTAAGAAACAAGTTGGGGCTCGTGGAGACAACTACCTTATTGAAAAAGGAAGAGATTACTCCCAGGTTGGGAGGGAGCACTGATATGTTATTGATTTATGGACAGTCATTTTTCAGTTCGAAAAATGGTCCATGATGAGCAGTTCCTTTCTAGTTCAGAAAGTGGTTTGAGATTTCTGACGGACATGCATTTTCCAGTTCGGAAAATGGTCCATATCAGACAGTCATTTTCGTAATGAAAATGGTTCGATAGATTGTTGATGTACCATAGATAATTATTCCCCTTGTGGCTAGTGTGGGGGAATGGTCTAGGAAAACCATTCTTCTTGGAAGTCACTTTGAGTAGTGGTAAAGTACAATGGTCTGCCTCGCCGGGAAGTCATTCTTTCAAAGTTCACAATTGTGAGAAGTTTCAAAGAATGGTCTGTTTTGGAGGTTGGTGTAGGACAATCATTTCCTCACGAAATGGTTCGGACAATCATTTCCTCACGAAATGGTCCGGACAATCATTTCCTAGGGAAAACTCATTCTCTCCAGGTTTGACTATGATTAGTACTGGAAGAATGGCCCAGTTAGGTGAATTGTCTAGGTTCAGCAATCAAGGACAGATATTACCTAGGGAAGACTCATTCTCTCTAGGTTGCACTATGATTAGTGATGAAAGAATGGACCAGTTAGGTGAATGGTCCAGGCTAAGAAATCATGGACAATTATTCTTCTATGCTTGAGAAGAATAATCGAGATAGCTCATGGATGATGTTTTACCTTCTGGGGCAGATACTCTTCCATATATCATAGATGTGAGTGGAAGAATGGCCTATATGACTCAGTTTGTATCATGATATTGTTATACAGGTTGATATCGGATGATATGATCATTGTGGAGATTGTATGTCTTTGGACAATAGTTGTATGCCACTGTGTTGGATGTGTTCCACTGTTTGTGACTATGTTTCACTTATCAAGTAGTCGTGTGCTACTTGGTGTGGTTGTGTACCACTGGATAGTAGTTGTGTACTACTATGGATAGACACAGTTGTGTTCTATTGAATGTAATTGTTTTGATTGCCATGAATACTATCAATAGTATTGAAAATGATTACCATCTAGATGGATAGTTAGTGTATGGTCCATGACAATTATTCTTCTAGGACGTATGTTCAGATTAGAAGAATAGTTCTTGTATCCCATGGTGTGTCTTCCAACATCTGTTGGATTAATTATTCTTCTAGGACATATGTCTGGATTAGAAGAATAGTTCTTGCATCACTCTGTGAAGTGAGTGACTTATTCAACATCATTACTCAGATGGAGTATGGCTTAAAGAGATGAGACAGTTGATGCTGTCAGATGATAATAATAGTGATAATGGTGCTCGTGATTTAATTATGAGATAGCCTGAGTGGCTATGATGATGCTACCGGTTGAATGGTATGTTTGTGCTCAAGACCATTGCCTTCAATACCTTCCTAGCTAGGAGGGAGTGTTGATATTATGGTAGCTACGGGAGGTATTAACCTCCATGTGTAACCCTGACAAGAATATAATATTCCAGGAAGCAAGAAGAAACCCTAAAGAATTGGATATAACTCTAGAAGACAAGACGGCTAAAGAAAATAATTTAATATTGAGTCTTTAGCCTCCAGAAAGAGAAGTAGGCCCAGACAACTAAGAAACAAAAGTATAAATACAAGATTCCAGAGCTCATTTGTACACAAATAGCTCGCAACTGTAGAATTATAGTGCGCACTGCATAAATTTAGTAAGTGCACAAGGATGGAGAGTAGCTGCAGCTGTAACTATTGCAACTTGTATTTTCGGATTTAGGCTTGGACTTTCTCTTGGTTATGGTTTGGAATTTCTACCTTGTGTGCTGGCTCTGGAGAGAGGTACGCAACATTGATTGGCTATTAGGCCCAGGGTTTGCTTCTAGAATTATTCTCTGTCAAGGTTAAGGTGCTCGGGGGTGGCTTCAACCTATGGTTGGGTGACAATATTGTTATATTGTCTATGGTTAAACGACACACCTACTTTTCTAACAGGATACCTAGTCTTATGATCATCATATCTCATCTTGTACATTCAATAAATTGTAAAAGGAGGTTTCCCCCTTGAAGTGGATTGTTATTCATTGATTTTTATCATTCTCAAGGCTTTGGTGCATAACAACCTAGGTAACCTTACACTACCAAAACCATTTCCTTGAGAATTTTTAGGGTCTCTAAGGTGAGTATCCATTTTATACCTTGGAGGAATCTAGTTACAATCTTATGGGGATTGAGGTTGAAGGAAATTTATACACTACTACATTTGAGTGTGAAATTCAATGTCATTTTCTAAAGTTGGAGGCCAAAATCCATTGTGTTGTCCTGAATTCATAGAAATTATTGAAAATTATTCTTTTAAATCTTTTTTTCCATGACAAACGTCATGATTTTGATGTCCCTCTAGCATGTTGAAATCTGAGGCTCAATTGTGGGGGTTAAATATTAAATGTGGTCAAATTCTTCCCAGGCTCAATTGTGGGGGTTAAATATTAAATGTGGTCAAATTCTTCCCATACTCATTTTTTTTCCTCCTAAACTCATATTAGAGGGAAATGACTTCCACAAGCATAAAAAACAGATCATAATTGAGATTTGAGCACAAATAAAAAATGTTTTTTTCCTCTACTTGGAAAATCAAGGCTACCCACATATGTTTTAGTGGGTTTTCTAAAGAAAGCGTCATAGAGCTTGAGTTGGGTTCTCTTCATTGGACAAGAAAAATAAAGGAGCATAGGAGACCTAGACTTATCCTGAGGGGTTTGGTGGTTCCAAACATTTGGGTTTATAGAAATGGCCCAAAGATGAAATGGGTCCATATGTATAGTTTTTATAGGTTATCAATGGAAGAATTAAGAGGTAGGTCCCAAGGTAAATACATCAATGGATGAATGGAACATAGAGAACACCTCTACAAACATAATGAAGACACACTTGCATACATTGATAATTCATAAAAAAAAAAGAATAAATATATCCCCATTCTTCTATAGAGAAATGCCACCCTAACTGTAATAACTACTAGGTAGAGGGGACAACCTAACCATACTAGTTTCCACAAAGATAGAAGAAAGGCCACCCCACACATATCCATTTATCTATGGATAGAGGAAAGGGATCATCCTATCCATACTCATTTTAGTAGCAGATAATGACTCTATTAGTGATCTCCAAAAATACTAAAGTGTAGTAGAGCTACATTGTTGAGTCGTCAAGTTCTTACATTTTGCGGTTTTGGGTGTTAATAATCACGTAGAGCAACAATTTTATGGAAATGGTTCAACACTTCTTTTGAGAGAGTTGGAAGGATGTTCGAGGATATGGTGGTATGTATGACATGGGTTATCTTGCTACTAGATTGGGCTTTGGACCTTCTTCATTATCTATGTCATCACAAGCCAATAGACACGTGGATAAATATTTGTACATGGACTTAGTTATAAATATTTGCACAAAAGATTCAGTTATGTTTTACTCCAAATCACTCTCAAATGAAAAAAACGATGGAAATATTAGATTTGTGTGTTTTAGGATGGGATGAGGGGCTATTTTATAGGCAAAATTTAGGGTTGTATTTTTATTTTTACTTGTACCAGAGAAATCTCACAGGGAAACCCAAGGGATCCTTCCCCACATTTGTGGATGGCATCTTTAGTAAACCCATTGGTGTAGTCTAGTGTGTCTCAACAAAGGGGGGTCGAATTGGGCATCTACTGGCACATAACTAGATCTTGAACATATCCTCCTACACTTCCAAACAACAAATGTATCAAGATGGAATCTGAATTCAGATCCATGAAGAGGTAGATCCTGGATCCTCCATATAGGTGGATCCAATAACTAATTTTAGTGAGCTAGGACACATCAATCTATGGAAGACCTCAAGCACAAAGTTTTCTCAATATGTAGGTATAAATGTTGGGGGAGAGAGGGATTTCTAGAATACCTTACTATTTACAAACCTTTCTCAAGCAAGATACACAAAGGATTTTAGAGATAGGAAAAGGTATATGTTATGACCCGAGTGAGAGTCTACCATGCATAGAGTTGTGTGCAACATGGTCACATCATAGTGGAATCTCACTCATAGTGCATTAACTATTGTGCAACATGGAAAATCATTTAACTAAGAAGGGGGAAGCATCAAACTCTCCTAAATATTTTTTGAGAGAATAGTAATGAGTACCCTTTTTATGTGGTTTTGACATCTTTTCCTTGGGTATGGGTGCCAAACCTTGCAACTATAAAGAAGATAAGTTGTCACCAATGTGTGAAAATAGTGAATCGTATGTCAAATATCCTAAAATTGAATATGGGAACATTGTTTCACCAAGGTTTCTAGTGTTACATATTCTCTACTGAATCTTGTTTTTGTAGGTGGACCAAAAAATACCCTTATCCTTTAAAGGTGGTAGTAGTATAGGTTACCTCCTTTTTAAAAGTGTTGAAGGCTATAATCCTTTTGCAATGTTGACTTGAAGATCATGGTTATCACAACATGAGCTCAAAGTTTCTAGTTGTTTTTGAATTCCTGCAACAATATGAGTTATGAAGACAATGCGAAATAACTGAATTAAGAAGACAATGTGAAATAACTTAGTTTAAAGATGATAAGATATTAAACTAACTTTTCAAAAGAAGCTTATGAATTGTTACTTTAATTGGATTCCTGCAACAATATGAGTTAATAAGACAATGCGAAATAACTGAATTAAAAAGACAATGTGAAATAACTTAGTTTAAAGATGATAAGACATTGAACTAACTTTTCAAAGAAGCTTATGAATTGTTACTTTAATTGGATTTGTGTAGCATGCATTCTATCTACACAATTTTTCTATGCTTTACAATTTTAGTATTTTCAAACATAAATTTTCGATGATATTTTCCTTACAACACTAAGGAAATCACAACTTGACAAGAGTTGCAATTCCTCTGATACATTATTTCAAGTAAAAACTTAACCTCACATGTTCCTCAGTTCTCTACCCTAACGTATTTGATTTTGTTGTTGTTATTATTTATTTTCCAATCTAATGTGATTGGAGGATTTTATTGAATGTTCTTAAAATATTATTCTTGTCTTGCTTTTGGTAGGAAAATTCTAAGTATTCGCATGTTCCTGTACTACATGCCGATCGTCATCATCATGGAGCAAATATTATTACTTCTAGTTATATGGTTAATTTGGTCCTTTTGTGTAGAAGGCAAGTTTTTTCCAAAAGTTTGGTTTTTAGGTGTTATTATATTCCCACCATAATAAGGGAGATCTTGATTGAATTTTATTTTATTATTGAGTTTAGATATGTTATGTCTTGCATAGGACTCACTCACTCAATGCAAAACTAATTGAATGTTTGAGTATGTCTTATGATCATAAGGGAGCTTATAAATTACCTTGGTTCATAGAATATTTTATTTTCGCTGTAAGCGTTTGCCATGTTATGGTTTCATGCTTTATGTGTCAAAACAAATTCTTTCTTTCTACCGAAAGTACATAGTTTCTTGCTACTTTGCATTCAGAAAAATGCAGAATACCAATAATGTCATTATGTTACTAGAAAATGCACTAAACCTTTAGGTACATTTATGATCCTTGCATGATGCACTACTTCCACTAAATATGGGAACCATTATAGCTACAAGGTATACATAATTTCTTGCTATTCTATACGAGGGAAGCACATAATATATGTCATGTCCTTAAGTCTTCTAACATTATGAAAAATTCTAATAATTTATAGTGCTCTTCCCTTATAGTTGAGGAAAATAAAATTTCGTGATCTAGGATTGAAAATATTGTGGTTTTATTCATAAAAATGTCATCGGGTCTTCCATTGTAAGTAGAGTTCACTTTATGCATGATTTATTTTTAGATTATATTTATATGATCAATGGGATTTAGAGAAGGTTGTTTTGTTGTTTGTGCATAGATCTAGAGAAAGTCCTGGAGTTGCGAGAATATCATTTGGATTGTTCAGAAAAACAACAAGGGATCAACCATCTGATCACAACTATTTTTCCTTTTCTTGTCCTAGTTATTTACATAGCATTACTGATTGGTTTTGGAAATAGTTATTGTTCTTTGTTCTCTTTGTCAGTGATCTAATCCTAATCATCGGGGACTTTTCCCCACAATAGAAATGGTGACTACATCGAGGAGAACTCTATGAATTCTTCCTATTATGGTTTCCTCCATCTATTTATTATCTTTATGGTTGGGTTTGAGTCTTATCCTTGTCATATTTCCTATTTTTTGATGTAGAACAAAGAAAATTTATGGTTTTTGGCTTGTTTGTTGCATTTTTTTCACATTTTTCAGATCATTGTGCATGATTGTTTTTAGTAATAGGAATGAGTACTCATGAATGTTGGGTTGTTATATTCTTTGTAGTGAAAGTCTAGTTGAGGTGGATCGACTAGGAGTGAAAGTCGAAGGTTGAGGTGGATCGACTGGAAAAATTAGAAGTCGAAGTAATCGAAAACAAGTCAAAGAGGTCAACCGACAAGAGGTCAATAGGTGGTCTTGTGGCAACTGACTAAAGATCGAATGAAGGTTGACTGGTAATCTGACCGGCAGTTGACTGTAACAGAATCCCGAGATTCACGGGATTTGTAGCCAATGATCTACGTGGATCTGTAACCATTTTTGGGAACCTTTCTATAGGGTTTTTCCTACTGTAAAGCCTATAAATAAGGCGTGTTGTATTAATATTAAGTTGATCTTCATGCTAATCTTTAGCAGTAGGTTGTTGGTCATGTATATATAATCCAAATTGGCTACAAGGTTGTTCTTATGAAAAGAAAGAGGGTATGATGTTGATTGTGTCTTAGGTGTAGACCAAGGTTAGGCATGTAACCTTTTATTCTCAATGAATAATACAACAAGAGAGAAAAATGCTCAAGGAATGTTGGTTTTTCTGTTTGGGTTTCCAGGGTAAAATCTCAGTGTAATGTGTGTTTTCTTTGTCATTTGTTTTCTAGTTTAAATATATTTTCCTCTCTTGTGTTAGGTTTAGCGTGGAAGTATAATTTCTTAACATGTGGTATCAGATCTTGGTTTAACAACCTTGGATATGAACTAAACCCTAGGTCTAGTAAGAGTTGCAAGTCAAATATCTTTAAAGTTATGCTTAAAGAATGGAAAATATCTTGAGAATAGAGATAAAAAAATTCAATTGCCATAATTTTGAGCTTTGGAAGCTTAAAATGGAAGATCTCCTTGTAGATCAATAACAATGGGAAGTAGTCTATCCAGGTACCATTTCGATAGGTATGTCGAAGGAAGAATGGGAGAAAGTCGAGAGAAGGTAAAGGAGTATGATTTGAATGTGTCTTGCATATTCGGTGTTGTTGAATGTCTCAGGTGAAGAATCAATCAATAAACTGTGGGACAAGTTGGGAAGCTTGTACTAGTTGAAATCTCTGGTAAATAAGTTGTTCTTTAGAAAGAAATTTTATCTTCCAAGGATGAGTGAGGCCAGTTCGGTAACTGGGCATTTAAATCCGTTTAATACCATAATAATCTAGTTATCTTCCGTGGATATTAAAATCACTAGGGAGGAGAAATGTATTATCCTATTATGTTCTTTTCCTGACTCATAGGATAGCTTAGTCGTGGCTATAGGGATTAGTGCTAGAATATGTGGTTGCATCTCTACTATAAGAAGAAATGAGAAGGAAGAACATAGAAGGATCGACCAAAGATTCTTTAATGGTGAGAGGTCGACTTGTTGATAGAGATAAAGGAAAATTCTCCGTTAGAAAGCCTAAGTCAAAGGGTAGATCTAAATCCCATGTTCAGTCAATGAGAAGATGTTGGAAATGTGATAAAGCTGGGAATTATAAAAGGGATTGCACGTTGAAGGCAATGGAAGTCAGTACAAGATCCGATGAGAAGTAGTCAACTGAGAGAAATACTACTCCAGACAAAGGAGGCCATGTGTATTTGGCATCGATCAATACACAGTCAGATCAATATGTTTGGTTGATCTACTCAAGAACATCCTATCATAAGACACCACATGGAGAATGGTTCTGTGAATATGAACAATATGAAGGAGGAGATGTGCTCTTGGGGGATGACTTGACAACCAAAATTTTCAGACGACGAAGAGTTCGATTGATACTGCAGGATGGAAGAAGTAGAACCCTTCTAGGTGTGCTACATATTCCAGGTTTGGAAAAAAAACCTGATATCTGTCAGGAAGATGAGTGATGCAAGGAGTGCATACTCTATTTCAAAAGGATACATGCAATATGATCATAGGTGTGAAGGTATTAATTAAAGGAGTTGGAATTGGAACCATATACAAGTTATTAGGTAATGTCAACTCGACTGGATGCAACAACATTGTTGTTCTTGAAGTCGACTCGAATTCAAATCCACTCGGGATGAGTCGATTCAAACCGACTCAACAAGTTTTTTTCAAGTCGACCCGACCATACTATGGCACAATCTAGGATGGGCCACATTGGAGAAAAAGGACTTCAAGTTATGTGGAATAAATGTATGGTCGAAGATTTTCTTGAATGTAATTTAGAATTTGATTTGTGTGAACATTGTATATATGGAAAACAAAGTCTGGTGAGGTTCTCATCTAGAGCGATAATGAAAAAGGGGATTCTAGGATTGGTTCATAGTGATGTGTTTGGCCCTATTTTAGTGCCTTCACTTGGTGGATCCCCATATTATTTCTCCTTCATAGATGATTTTCTAGGAATACATAGCTATATTTTCTAAGGAAGAAATCAGAGGTTTTCAAGAAATTTAAAGAGTTTAAATCTCTTGTAGAAAACCAGACAGATAAGAAGATTAAGGTGCTGAGAACTAACAATGGTGGTGAATTATGTGGAAAGGATTTTGAGCAGTTTTGAAAGAAGTGTGGCATAGCACACCAAAATACCACACCATATACTCCATAGAAAAATGGATTTGTCGAAAGAATGAACAAAACATTGATGTACAAAGAAAGGAACATGCTCAATGGTGCTAGGCTCACACAAGAATTCTGGGCAGAGGTAGTCGACATTGCAAAATGTTTGGTGAATATGTCTCCTTTGTCGGCACTAGTCAATATGACTCCACATGAGGTATGGTTTGGTAATAATCCTTTGATTTCACATCTCAAAGTATTTGGTTGTGATGCATTTGTGCATGTTCCTAAGGAAAAGAGGAGCAAGCTAGACAAGAAGGTAGTCAAGTATTTTCATTGGATACAAAGAAGGAATGAAAGGATATAAGCTTTGGGATCCCACATCAAGAAGAACAATGTACAGTTGAGATGTGATCTTCAAAGAAATCGAAAGGAAGTCCAAGTCTGAAGTGGTTCAAACAAAGAATAATCTAGATAAGGTGAGGTTTGAACTAAGGAACGAATAAGAAGATGATTCAGATGAGTTGACTGAATCAGATGAAGAGATGGAACAACCAACCTCAGTCGTAAAAAGGTATGAATGAGTAAGAAAACCAATCAAAAGTTATAGTCTACCCAACTTTCATTATGCACTTGTGTTAATTGCCACTGACGAGGATCCAAAGTCAGTCAGGGAGGCAGTCAAATTAACAGAGGATATAATCCTTACACAAGAATGGGATGTGGGATTTAGTCAAATTATCTAATGGAAGGAAGAATATCGGTAGCAAGTGGGTATTCAAGAATAATATGAACGCAACAGGTCAAGTCGAGAAATTCAAAGCTCGACTGGTAGTGAAAGGATATTCCCAATTCGAAGGAGTCGACTTCGGTGAGATTTTTCCCCTGTTTCAAAATTAACCTCCATTAGAGTATTAATGTCTCTGGTTGCAATATTTGAACTAGAAATAGAACAAATGTATGTGAAGACAACATTCCTAGATGGGTACCTAGAAGAAGAAATTTCCATGAAACAACCTGAAGGATTTGTAGTAAAGGGAAAGAAATATTTGGTGTGCAAATTGAAAATATCTCTTTATGGTCTAAAGAAATCACCAAGTACGTGGTATCAAAATTTCAACACATACATCCTTAGTTTGGGATTTGTGAGAAGCAAAGCTAATCACTACATATATTCTAAGGAAGAAGGTGGGTGTTTCATATATGTATCATTGCATGTCGATGACATGTTTCTAATTGGAAACAACATGGACAGAATAAAGGAGGTGAAGAAACAACTATCCTCCAAGTTCGACATGAAGGATCTTAGTGCAACGAAATTCATTCTCAGAATGGAGATCAAGAGAGATTGAGTTGCTAGAAAGGTCTGGTTGAATCAAAAGAAGTATATTGAAACAATTTTGAAATGTTTCAACATGCAAGATTACAAACCTATAAAGTTTCCAATTCTTGTGGGAGTAAGGCTAATTGCTTAACAATGTCCAAAGACACATGAATAAATAGAGGATAGGGCATGTGTTCCCTATGCAAGTGTTGTTGGTGGTATAATGTATGCGATGGTATGCACTCAACCAGACATTTCCCATGTAGTGGGAGTGTTGAGTAGATACAT
>JZKD02S1706498.1:11386-25510 GCA_000966675.3 Picea glauca
TTGATAGGACAAAATCAAATTTATTTACATGTACTTGAATCTGAATTGAGATCGACTTTAGTCATGGTTTACCAAACAAGATGATCCTACAAAGTGCAAATTCTTGATGGGCTTAGGGTTTGTATGATGAGAATACAAGTTTTTGGTGTCATATTTTCTAACAAATGAGACATCTTCGGTTCTTGTCCCCGAACATGAGCACACCCAAAAGAGAAAATGACCACAAACCCAAACCCAAAAGATGAGAACCATGTTAGGAATGGTTCTTAGATGGTGAAGAAGATTACAATGTAGAAAATTAACAAACAACAATGACAAAGAAAAGTATCAATACTTCTCGAGAAGTGTAGATTGAGGAATCAAATATCCCCTTAGAGGATAGAGCATAAAACAAGAACACTAGGATTTCCCCCTCAGAGGATAGAGCAAAAGACAATAATATTGATATTTCCCCCTTGAAGGTAGTTGTAAATGAAGCCTTCTCAAGGGAAACTAAGAAACTTCATTAGCCTAACCATTCTAATTTGGATAAGGGGTTGACATTACACACAAATTTTAGAAATTTGACACCTGATCTACAATTAGTCCATGTGGAACCTGCTTCAAGGGTGTGAATTTAGGTTAAAAAGAAAAAAAAAAGGGAAAAATGATAGGATCGGGGATTATTTCTCAATGGAATAGCAATTAAATGTCCATTAAATATGTAAGAGCAATGTGCACATGAAAAATGTAATTTCCATTCAATCTCTAAATAAAAATGACGATTTTTTCATTAGAAAAAAATGATCATGTCAATCATTATATGAAATTTGAACTTTTTTTTCCACAAAAAATTTCACATTATATTTATAAAAATATAATATGTTCTCAAAATAGACATTACATCATAAGATCATTTTTTCATGGGTTAATCCAAAAAACTTAGCTTCACAGAATTTTCCAAATTCCTTACAAAATATCGTCTTCTTCAGTGGGACCAAAAGAGACAATTACCAACAAGTAAAGTGTCTTTCATAAAAATTTGTATACTATAGCTACTAAGACCTCCATCTTTGAACTAGGAAACATATAATTACTCCCCCTGTAGTCTACTAAAAACCTTAAAAAAAAAAATTGGGCCCTCATGGCCTCCTTCCCATTGATTGTAGGCAATTCTCTCTGGAAGATTTTTTAGAGCCTGTTTTGATAATTTGTCCGCCTCTTGATTCTCTTCCCTAAATATGTGTGCAGAGGAAATGTTCCTAAAATGATTGAGAAGTTCATTTATCCTATCCTTCCAACCATCTAATGTAACAACCTGAAGTGCTCCTTTCCTGTTGAGCCAATCAATGACTATTTTTGAGTCCCCTAGAACATGTAAATCTGAAATTGAAATCCTAGAAGCCAGAATTAGAGTAGCCCAAACTCCCATGAGTTCAACCCTAGTATTTGTTCCTCTTCCACAATTTAAAGTCCATCTATAAGCCATGTACTCATTGATCTTTAGGACTCCACCTGCCCAACTTTGATCTCCATTCTACTGCACTGCCCCATTGAACCACCCAATGATTTTATCTTCAGGAATTTCGGAGGTTGTTAGTCTAGGAAAATATATTTTTTTCCTTTCTCTTGTGATTTCCCACAACCCCTAAAGATAGGAAAACTATATTCTGAATGGAGGGGGTCCTTGACTCAAAGATAGTCTTGTTTCTATCAAGCCAAATAAACCAACAAATAAAGGTTGGGAGAGTTGGAAATGTAAAGTTCTGTTTAGCCCAATTTTCAAAGCACTTGTTCACCGATTGGCCATCCCATCCAACTGATAGATTTAGAGCATTTTTAACTCTTTCCCAAACTAAAATCTTGAAAGGACAAGTTACAAAGAGATGTTTACTTGATTCCCCCTTTCCTTTGCAAAGATAGCAAATCCCTAGCCTCAAACAACCTCTTTTTTGAAGATTTTTCCACGTTAAAATTTTATTTTCAACCACAGGCCAGGCGAATAACTTGATCTTTAGAGGGAAGTCCCAACTCCACAGTTTTTTCCTCCAGCCGCCAATTTTAAATTTACACAATTTTGTGGCAAGGGAGTTAAACACATTTTTGACTGAGAGATGCCTTGAATTATCACCACCAGTCCATTTTAATTCATCTGGTCTCTCCACGAGTTGAATCCCTGATCCAATCAGGTTCCTCCTGTACATCTCCCATTCCGTTGCTAATTCTCCTTCCAGCCCCAAATCTGCATTGTCTAACCAGTTTTTGCAAATCGAACCTTGTGGAAGAGCACGCCTTGCTTGATACAGAAGATAAACATTTTTTAAATTAAGTAAACGGACCAGCTCATTTGATAATATGGAGTTCTTCCCCAAACCCAAAACTACATCCTTCCCAATTAAAATGGAGTGTCCAAAACCTGGGTTCCATGCCAACCAATGTAAAATCACAAGCAAAGTATTAATAATATTTTTCCATGTCTAGGAACTGTAGGACGTGATCGCAGAGGCCGATATTAACAAGGTTGACACCAATCCATGGGGTAAGTACTTATCTTTTATCACCCAATGCCAGATGCCATTATTCATCAATACTCTCCACAAATTATTAGTCTTCATAACCCTATAGAAAACAAATATATTTCTCAGACCCCAACCTCCATAAACTTTTGGCTTCGAAATTGTCTCCCAATTGCATAAATGATAGCTTTTCTTATGCTTTTTTCCTGACCAAAGGAAGGAAAAAACCATTTTGCGGATCCTATTAAGAAATGAAATCGGTATATGAGCTAAAGCCATCCAATAGACTGGATGGCTCTCTAAGACAACTTTTATCAACACATACCTCCACCCCAGGGATAGCCACCTATTACACCAGTGGCTAATCCAGTTTTCATACTTTTTGATGAGCCACTGCCAATCCTCCACTTTATAACTTTTTGGTTTTAAAAAATACCCCAGGTATCTAAATCCTTCCAACAGATCTTTAAAGGTGTAAATATGTAATTATTTTAAAACTGCTAGAGTTTCCTATTGAAGTCCAGAATGGAGGAAGGAAGACTTTTGAACATTTATCACCAAGCTCAACGCTCGACATAATACACAAAGGATATTATTGATTTCTACCCACTCTGTGACTAAAGATTTTGACATTATAAGGATGTCATCCACGAAGAGCAGGCGAAGGACCTTTAATAATCTAGATGCCTTTATCCCCGTCAATACTCCATATGCTTGTCCTTTTTTTAGTGAAAGATCGAGTCCTTCCATCACAAGAATGAATAGGAGAGGCGACAATGAACAACCATGTCTAAGTCCTCTACTGCTTTGGAAAACTTTTGTTTCCTCTCCATTTATCAAAATGGCGTAAGATGTAGAGGTTACACAACCCATAATCCAATTTGTTGTGGGGAGTCCAAAACCACATTGAAGTAGTGTTAACCGCAAAAAATCCCAATTTGTGCAGTCATAGGCCTTTTTTAAGTCTAACTTTAGAATAATTGCTTGGAGTTTTTTTGTTTTTATACTGTGTAGACACTCCTGAGCGGTGCCAATAGCATCTAAAATTTGTCTTCCCTTAAGAAATCCCAGTTGTTCCTTAGACAATGAATGGGATAGAATATGCATGATTCTCCTCGCTATAACTTTTACAATGATCTTGTAACATAAGTTGCATAGTGCAATTGGACGAAAATCACTAAAAGTGCCAGGACTATTGACTTTTGGGATCAATTCTAAGAAATTTGAATTGATCAGTCTAATTACCTCGCCTCTGAGTCTTGTTTCGTCCACTACATCAATCAAGTCCTATCCAACCAACTCAAAGAAATGTAAAAAATATTCTGCAGTCCAACCATCCGGCCCTGGATTTTTTTCCTTTGCAAAGTCATTTAGAACCTCTAGAATTTCCCCACTAGTACACGACTTTTCAAGATATACAACATCTTCCTCATTAACAAATCTAGGAAACACCCTTATTGTAGCAATATGCTCCCCAATGAAATTATGTCCTGTATCATGAAATAAATATTTAAAAAAGTTGGTAGCTTCATCCTTTATGGCCTCCTAGCCTGTATGAAGCTGACCCGCTTCATTCTTTATCTCCCAGATATGCTTTTTATTTCTCATGTAGCTTGCAAAACGATGGAAAATTTTTGTATTCTTATCTCCACTTTTAATCCATATATTCCTACTCTTTTGTCGCCATCTCTCTTCCTCATCCAACAAGAGTTTTTTTTCGCTTTGCCTCAAGTTACATCAAATGTTGTTCATAATCATCGCTGTGTAAACCTTGAGTCTTCTATTTATAGATATTATTTAAAGCATCTTCAATCTTTTCCAGATCTAATTGATCCTGTGAACGTTTTTCTTGAACCAGAGCTTAACCCGATATTTTAGAAAAGTGAGTCTCTCTACTAATCTCCTTTGAGCTCCCACAACCTATTGAAACTGTAAATCACTCCACACTTCCCGAACCATATTGGCAAAGGATTCTTCACACAACCAGGCTAGGTTTATCTTGAAAGGATGTGGGACCACCGACATCCCAAAGCCTAGTTGAAGAAGTACTGGAGCATGATTAGAAATATAAGGATATTCCACCCAAGTTCTCTATCTGAAAGATGACGTGATAAGATCCTCTGCAACATAGATTCTATAAATCCTTTTAGAAATTCCATCAACTCCAGACCTGCCATTATGCCACGTAGGAACCACCTCGGTAGGGACAACGTCCACTAGCTTATTTTTTATAAAAATCGACTTAGAAAAGGATGCCAAAGAATCTACCAAAGCTGATGCCCCCCATACCTCCTCTGAAGATGTTGTGAAATTCATATCTCCTGCCATTATCAAATCATCATGAGCTAACAAGCCCCTTCCGTCCAGGGTTTCCTAGAAAATCTTACGTTCTTGACAGGGGCCATAAACATTAAGAAAGGAAACCTTCCTTTTATCCATTAAGCTTGAACCTGACAAAAAAATACCACTGCAGCTTAGGACAGGCTCTAAATCAGAATTTTGGATCCCAAGACACCAGGAGACCACCAGACGTCCCCACATAACTTACTGCACATATCATCCACTCAGGTCTAAGAGTATACACAAAGTTTCTTTCCTTTTCCGCATCCACCATAGTTTCTTGTAGAAATATTATATTAGGAGTTGTTTTAGAGATAAGTCTTTGTAGGGAGGCCAATTTTAGAGGTCCTCCTACCCCTATGATATTGAGAGAGAGTAGGATCATGATTTATCCCTTACAAGGGTTTTCATGCCTCTAAGCACCCCCTGATCGATGTTAGAAGAAAGTTGGATTGCAGAGAAAACAATTTTGGTCCCTGCGTTTTTGTGGGAACTCCTAGTTTTGATAGGAGATAATTCACACCCCAAAACCCACGACCATGCATGTTCATTCCCTTTACAATCCCCATCACTCAAAGGAGCACTAACATCTCCACTAGATACAGGTCTGACCACAACTTCCTTCCCCAAGTAGGTTGGTATCAGAGTGGGGCTTGAAGTCTCTTTAAAAGAAGGAACCATAGCTGTAATCATCCTATCCAAAGAAAAGTCACTAGTAACAGGTTCACCATAACTTGGGTCAATGTTAGAGTCTTCCGCAGTCAAAATCTTAGGAATTACATGGGATCTCAACTCTTGTGTTGTTACATTCTCAAGTAAAGGCAATGCCCGAACATCTTGCAATTCTATAATCTTAGGGTCAGATTCCAATACCTTACCCTTATCTACCTTTGACAGATGAAATAGATACGAAAGGAATATACTATCTAAGTGATCTCTGTCCCATGCAGATAACGAAAAATACAACATAGGACAAAAGTGTTTTAACTTACCAATAAAAGTGGGGTCCGACGATTCTAGACTATTCACTATTCGCGTACCAGGGTAATCCCCCGACTCTTGAGCGTCCATCATCAGAGTGCAATTGTCAGATGGAATATCCTCCGAGGAGTCCTCCTCAACCAAAGCCCCATATATATGTAGAAATTATTTTTGTACGTGTCCAGTTCGCCTATATAGTGAGCAATGAAATGGTATGCCCAAGTAGTCCAACCTATGTACGAGAAGGTGGCCCCTCCACTTGATTTTGAGAGTTTCCAAAAGCCCCGTGTGGATTTCCACTTCCACGAGTACATTTTCCATTCTCTTATCCAGAGACTATAGTGTTTTTTCGTCCACCTTAATAAAATGAGATAAGGCATTACCAATCGCCTCCAAGGTTTTCGTATTCCACAACTGTAGAGGAAGACCCGAGAGTAGGACCCATAAGTGGCGAAAGCTAAAATACTCTGTTGCCGGATCAAATCTGATATGCCACCTCTTCAAAATCATACTCCCACCCTCATAGCCTCAAAACCTTTGTATAATCCTCGCAGAGTATTTTGGGATATTAAACAAAAAGATGAACCACCCTCTCGACAGAGTTAATACCTCAGGGGAATAACCTATCAATGGTTCCCAGTTACTGTGCATCCACTCCGAGAGTGGAAATTTGCAACATGAATGGTAAGTCAACCTCCCAACCAAAGAACAAAGTGTTATATTACACGACTCTTCGAGTCCTTCATCCATTCCCATTACCATTCTGTGTTTAGTCCATATTGGCATCCACACCCGCATCGACCGCTTAAGGCTTCCCCTCTTTCCTTTTGAGCGTCCTCCCTGTAACTCCACTTCCTGTGCTTCAGGTGGAATATTTGATACCTCCGCCTTATGCCGACCAAATTGGCTACCCTTTTCCTTCTCTCCACACTCAGACAAAAACTTCGCAGAAACTGCACTAGGTAGACAAACAATATCCCGAGAAGTATGTGAGTATGTCACTCTACTGGACTATTGGTAAAGTTTAGCACTGGAGGTAGGAGGAAATGTTAACTCCACTGGGATAGATAGTGGGGTATTAACTCTCCCATTAAGATGGAACCTGTTGCCTTTACTACTACTCAACACGTCCAACAAGGTAAACAAACCCGTCCTCTCCCAATGCTCCTCATCAACCACACCCATGAGTGTGCTGACCTCACTATCCATATAGTAGTTTCTAGAAGTTGCTTGTTCTTGCCACCTCAGGGTTATAGTGGATCTCTGTCAGTAGAGAAGTCTCGTCAAGGAGTTAAGGAACCGAGGTTCGGACAAATACTAATGGTTGAGAAGATAGAAACACCAGGTCCATCAAGGTCTGCCAGCTTTGAAAAATGTTGCTGCATTAATACTCAACTTCGCCATAAAAGAAAAGATAGTTAACAAATGTTTAATCGGAAATACAACCCACTAAAATGGGTGAGGGTGGAGAATAGTGTAGGAATATCTAAACGATTTCCAAAATAGTATGAAACCCCCTCCATAAGCACCCAAGAGCTCGATTCTTAAGAGGAAATAACAATGGGGTTTTTGTAGTTCCATCTAAGACACCTACTTAACCATAGCTCATCCTAAACTCTAGAAACCTTATATGGTGTAGGTCGACCTCCATTAAACCTGCAACTCTTGGTATGTCCTTCCTGCCTATGCCCAACTCTCTCAAACAAATGGTTATCCCAAGATAATTGAGAGTTAAGAATTTACACAATGAATACCTACATTCTTCCTTTACACACGACCTAAGCAACAAGTATAAAACACAAACTCCAAAGTAAATTTCACTATAAAGTTACAACAAAAAAAAAGTATGAATAACCACTGTTCTTGCAAAATTCCATTGGATCCAAAATGGACATAAAAGATCCCTATTTTACCTTGTCATTTAATGTTATACATTAGTCTATGAAATTTGAACTTGACCTTACACTAATAAACACTCAACATAAATCAAAATATTTGAATTGTTTCAACCCTCTTCTATGTACATGTTTTAGAGATTTTCTTATTACTTATCTTGCTTTATATCCTCTATTGTTTGGATTTCATGCATTCTTTTGTGTGTTAATATGTGTTAACATGATTGGTTCTAGTCATTCGATTATTTGAACCTCAAATCACAAACATGTCACAAAATCACATAATAAATAAATATTCTCAATGCACATTTGGTCTAAAACTATATTGGAGCCTTTTCAAGGAACTCTAACTTGTACACCATCATGGACTAGGTGAACATGAGCGTCGAGCTAAGTGAACTCACCCTTGATTTTCCACACAACAACAAAAATAATAACACTAACATTAATAATTATTATTTAATATTAATAGTAAAGTTGAGTGAGCTTAAGGTGAATAATTTAATGATTCTAAGCTTACTAATTTATAATAATTAAGATCTAAGAAAATAATTTATTCTCCATATTGATATGGCTTGAGTTCAAAAAGATTATAATGTCTACGTACAGATTCAAACCTTCAATGTGCCAATATTATCAAAACCAATAGACAAACTGTTTTTAAACAGATTGGTATTCTCTCTCATTAATGAAAATTCAATGTTTGTGTGTCAAATTGGGCGAACAATTAATAACTAACCGGATTCAAGCTGTGAGGGTGCCAAACCCATTGAACGTCCAAGGAGGCCGCAGATTCTACGACCTGCCCTTATTCCACTGCCAAAATTGCCTGTACCTGCACATAGGAGAAAGGCACAATTAGTCCTCATTATTCTAAATTCCTGAATTTCTGTAAATTACGAAATCGAAAAATTATTACAAGGAAAATGAATCATATATGTAATCATATATATTTTCCTTAGATATATCTTGCATAATAGTTATGAGTTTTATAATGTTAAGAAAAATGTATTTGATTTGTCCATGGTGTATAGGAGAACTACTGGATAATATTTACATTGGATAAGGAAAGAAAGTAAATATTTGATATATAATGATAAGAAACTTCTTCAACTCGTGTCCAAGAACTAAAGTATATACTTTTTATTTATTAAAGAATATATTGAAGTCTCAAAAATAGATGGCCTCTATTGGTTGGATTTCAAATTCGGGGAACATGTTAGTGGATCCTTCCACATATAGATTGTTCATTGAAGGAAGTGAGAAGTTCAATGAAGGCCCCTTGCATGCATTCCAGTAACAACATGTAGTTCAACTATTTCTCCTCTTAATAAATTCAATCTCACAGAGAATTCTTCATGCTATATGGATTAAATTTCATATTAGATTTCAAAATTTGATTCAAAATTTGATTCAGAGGTTCATGAACATGTTATTATTGATCTGGAACTTAGACCACGGTGGGAACAACATACCCAAAAATTCGTTAGAAATCTAGTGGGTGAACCTACCAATCCAAGGAGAACAAGATCTCAGTTTGAGGGTGTTTTGCATTCCCTGACAACTATTGATCCATTATTACCCATGCATTTCTATATGGTTCTTGCATACGATCCTCCATCCTATGCAGAGGTTGCATGAAATAATTATTGGGAAGATGCCATGAACAATGAACATAATTACCTCATTTCGAACCACTCATGGGATTTGGATCCTCTTTTCTCCAATTCAAGCAAGTGGATAGATAAGAGATTCTCACTTGTGCATTCACTTCACCAAATCCGTAAAGACATACATCTTCATCAAAACCTTCATAGAGGATAAATTTGCATCCTTGCAAGGTCTCCTTAGGGTGAAGGACATAGCTGCATACCATATGATCATGTTAGCATTCCATTTTGAGGGGGGTTTTCTTCCCAGTGGGTTTTCCCTCTTTATCTCTCTTTTGTTTTAGTTATTTTTTTGTACAAGAGTATCTAACATGGTTGAAATTACTAGGACTCATACATCCTGCCTACTTCCAGGTTGTGATTGAGGGGGGGTGTTGGAGTACATGCACAACATTCCACTTTTCAAGGGACATCCATTTTTAGTCATTCCTAAAAATTAAGGGTTGCCTATTTTTAGTAGTGCTATTTATAGAAGGTCTAACATATGGCATTGATAGGGAAACTAATATGAATTGGATGTGAATAAATTATCCCCTTAGGAAGTGCACATTTCCTTTATTATTAATGGAGTCAAACTTTACCACTTAGTGACTCGTGGTATTGTCACATGGTATAGTTAAGAATTGACTAAATCTAAATAGTGCATGCACAAAGAACCCCAACCTTATGTGCATTGTTTTTTCTCCCCAGAGAGTCTATATATTGTACAGGTAAAGCATTAATATACAAGAGAAATTCGAATTGGTTCTTCAAAAATATTGTCTTTTTGAGTGTTATTTCATTCTCTCTTCTCTCTTTTTCTTGTAATTTTGCTAGTGTAGTTTTTTTTTCTCACAACTAGATCTTGGCTTGAGCTTAAAATACTACAATGATATAGTACCTCCAAGTGACCATACAATGAGAAAAGTAGATGACTTGGTTTACACTAGTATTATAAGGCCACATATACATACTATTATTGCAAGAACTCCAATTGTGCCATGATTTGAATCCACTGGATGGGTGATACAACACACCAACATTGACAATAGGACTATGAAAAAAGATGAGGGAAGATGTATATATCCTTACCAAACACCTAAAATTGAAAATTTCTATAGGATACAAGAACCTAATATATATATGATCACTAGATTTGTGGATAAATTCCATCAAGAACATGATATCAATAAATGTTTTACTAGTTCATGGGTTGAAAATAGGACATTTTTTGGAAAAATGATTTCATTTATACTATGATTAATCTAATATACTCTTATATCTATGTCATGAATCTAATGTGCATATTATATGGAGAGAAAAATTGTGTCCATTTTAAAGATGCATGGGTGTATGCAATGCACACAATTATTACAATAGGAGCAATTTTCAACTGGGCAAGAATCCTATCACATTAATTGAATAGAGCCATTGATAGGGCCCAAAATGCCAAATATAAAACTTTTCCAATATTATACATGGCATCATATTTGATGGATATCATTTGTGCCTATAACCCTATCCCAAGGTTGAACTGTTATCAAAACATGGAAAAAACGCTAGTGCATGTACATTGCCAAGCCAAGTGGGAAAACAAGTATAAGAAAAATTATACCCAACTTTGTGATTACTTCAATCTCCTCTATATAAATTAATATTTTGCAAAATATGCCCCAGAATGAGAAGAGAGGCAATGATACTTCTAAGAGGTATAACCAATAGGTATTTACAAGAGGATTACACATATATAAGAATTCATGGAGTCACTAATTCTCTTCATCTATTTTCTAAATAGGTTTCTAACAAGATGATTCTAGGAGAAATTACCTATTAGACCATCTTATATGGATTTAATGCAACACTAGCCAAGGATACTAGAAAAAGAATCTTCGTTCCCTGTAATATGTATATAGGGCATTGTGGGCTATTGAACTCTAAGAAAGCAAGGCAGGAGGCCAATGCAATATTAGACGACAAATTTCCACAAGGCTAGCTCCAAAGACATGATCCTTTGGGATTAGTTGTTAAGCACAATTTTATGGTGTCAATAATATGGACTCATTCCGATGAACAATGGGATCATGCGATGCCATATGAAAATGCAGTGACATGGTGATCCAAAAAGGATCCAGAGAAGACTAAGGATAACTCAAAATTCACAGAAGCACCCCAAGAAGCTCAAAATGGCCTCAACAAATAGAGAAAGGGAAAAAATTCAAAGTCCTCAAAACTCATTGAAATTGGCATCATCGTGAAGAGCGTGTCGCAAGATTTCCAATGACATAAACGACTCATACAATAGAGTTACAGATCAAAAGATATTCACAGTCAAAGCTTTGGTCAACCTAGCCCAATCAGCAGGGATGAGTCAACATATGTACTATTGACGTCAGCATCAGTACGGATGGTGTCAACGTTCATACAGGGTGCGTGGCACACGCAGAGGGAAACATGTGTCATGCTAATGTCAACATGAGGTCAGCATGATGATGTGGCAACATCAGAGGCTGCCACATGTCACTCATTTTTGGACTTTTTTGGTTAGTCCGTGGACCAATGGGAAAGTGCCAAGTGGCAGTCCGTACAACCATGTGGCACTTCGTACAACCACATGGCACTTCGTATAGCCACCTGGAAGGTGACGGGGTGAGCTGACGAAGTAGGGGTGATGTGGAAATGACGGTACGGAGGTGGTGGCATAGCCCAATGAAAGGTCGCCACGTGGCCCAGTCATGGGTTGCCACGTGGCAGCGAAAAAATTCCGAAGGAGGGTCGACAACCGAATTGTTATATATATATAGGACCACCAAATCTTGCGATGGTTCCACCAGATTTGGTGGCATATCCCACCGGTAGCCAAATGTAGCCGATTTGCCAACAACACTACTAAAGTTAGCACTATGGTTAAAACGATACACCAAAATAGGGAGGCCCGCGGGTTTGGTCCCGGGACCTCCCCCCTTTACACAACGATTTGAATTAATCCGCCAACCAACATGCCAAATGACCTCGTTGTAAATTTGCCCCAATTTTTATTTAAAAATTGGTTTTTTCTAGTGCACGGGGTTCAGACCAGGAGCACGTGACTGTACGGATGGAGGCACGAAAAACAAAATGTTTTTCCATTAATTTATTGTAGGTGTAGGTACAAAAATCGAAATGAAATTTCTCCTTGGCCTGAAAGCGCTAGACTCATATTGAGGCATGGAGACAGTCATTTTTGGGTAATTCAATGACCCAGATTCAATGGTGTTGCTTGTTTTATGATCTGAGAAAAACTTCAGCATCTTAAATCCAGAATGAGGTATACTTATGTATTTTGCCAAATTATTTTGCTGAGTTAATAAAAAGGCCTACCCATTTCAGAGCAGGACCTAGAGATGTAGTCCACTAGGGACGAACTCCGTTATCAATTTTTATGTGTTGAGATCTAATGCATATGTCTCTTCATTATTGAGTTATTCCTTCTTTATGGTGCACTTCATTTTATGCTCATTTAATACAATTCTTTAATAAGTCACATCAATGAAAAGATCCCGGATCATGTTGGTATCAGAGCAGTCATCTTTGACTTGCATTGTTGAGTCTGAATGCTTACTAAGGCCAAGCATAAACAAGGTGAAGGAACTCTTAAGACTTTCAATCCTGAAGTTGGTCGTGCATCCCAAAGGAAGAAAATGGCCAAAGAGGACAAGCGTGATGAACAGGAGAAAAACTTCCATATGGTCTTCTATCGCATGTTAGAAATGGTCGAGCGAATGTATGGAGACTGTTATCACTGAAATTTCGTCCGCAACATTGCACGCAAATGGTTACAGAAATACAACAATGCCAATAGCAATTAGTTCACCTGCAGCACCAAAATGCATTTCAAAAGGAAAAAAATATACAACTGGGAAAAAATTGACATGCACAAACTCACTAAAGAAAGCTTGTGCATAGTGCACAGGCCAACGAAGCCCATAGTGCGCACATTGCACCATATGCGCAACTGTGTACGAGAAAAGCCCCACACTCCTGTGAACGACACATTTATGGTTCTTGTTTCCCCCCCAACTGTAGTGTTCCCAAGGCCGAGCCCCGTCGCAAATCATGATATATGAAATGAATTGTAAATATGTTCTATATGCTGGTGAGCCAAGTTTTGTATAAGCCGGTAGGCTTATGTGTTTGTTAGGCCAAGGAGCCTAAGTGTTGAAGGCCAGGAGCCTACTGTTGTACTTGTATGTATGCAGAATAATTAATAAAATATATACACCGCCAGGTGCAGACCAACCACGATGAATAAGTGAAGGGGACTGAGCGTCCACAGAGTGGGCAAGGAATTAGGGGCTGGAAGGTGGTGTTAGGGGTCCTATAATTATAGGCGAGTCGATTCTTCGACTGTTGATTTGGCATCTCTCCCGGTGACGAAGCATGGCTCAGGTGATTCTGTTTTCCTCCCTCCATTCTTGTCGCTCATTTCCCCATCACCTTGTTGCATCCTTCATCCGCTGCATCCTCTCCCCCTTATCCTTTGTCAGCCTCCATTATCCCGCCTTCCATCCCTGCATGAACACACTTAGGATGAACAAAAGAATAGCAATAAGGTTAGTCTAGGTTTAAATTGATTAATAATAACTATTTAATAATTAATTAATCATTAATTGATTTTTAATTAATTAATTATTAATTAAGTTAGTAATCTAGGTTAGTGATTAATTAGTAACTAGGTTAGGTTAATTAAATAAAACTATTTAATAAAACAAAATGTTAAAAAACATT
>JZKD02S1706498.1:57099-101750 GCA_000966675.3 Picea glauca
CAAAATACAAAATCTACATCGCCCGTAGGCCAGTGAGTCCCCTCACCCCTATAGGTACAAAATGGGTACCCCTTACCCTATACAAAATGGGCTCGCAAGCCTATACAACTAAAAAAACTAGCACTCATGGTGCCCCCATAGCTCCCCCCCTAGGTCCTCTGTCAAGTGGAGGTGCCCCACCAGCCGGGGGTCCTCTAGGTCCAGGGGGTAGACGACCAGTCATCGCCTCCCCCACTACAGCTGCTTGATAGAGCAAGGTCTGCCACTCTATTGGTACACCCACACACTTCTCCAGAACCCTCTCATCCAGGATGTGGGCCCACATACTCTCCGACACACCCTGAATAACCTCCTCAAACTGACGACGAAGGTCCTCCATCCCTCCTCTGACCTCTACCCACGGCTCATGCACTGTTCCAACAACAACATCATCAAATATGTGCCTCTGGATTTCCCTCGGCTGATGTGCTGGCCCAACACTAGCATCATCTCTCCTGTGCCACTGTCCTTCCCACGATTGTTGCACTAGCCCATGGCGAGCCGACTCCTTGACCATCTCCGCCTCATGGCCTCAATGCCCCTCATCTTCAAACACAAAAACCAAAGGTATATTCAACATCCATATATACATAATCATATGCTACACTATCAAAATCACAAAACATAAATGCACAAACATACCTCTCTGATCCTAGACCTCCCCAGGAGACAACACCATGTTTGGGTCATGCCGACAGTCCATCCCACCATATGGATATCATAGTATCACCTGTGACATATGACACCACACACATTCCAAAATAGTTGTGAAGTAGTGGCCACCCTCTCCCCCCCCATGACGCGCCAACACCTAGGCCCACCATATCAATCACGACTCCTCTGGTCTTGAAGGCACCAACAAAATCTTTGGGTGCAACAGGGGCACCCTCTCCAGAAACCAAGCCACCACGATGGACCCAAAAGAAAAATCACTAGATTTGGTGGTCCGACACTAGTGAATCTTCCATATCATCCTGGAGAGTAGCAACAGCCCCTAGGAAAACAATTCCTCATCCATGACCCTCTCTGCAATCCTCAGTTGACCTCCCGTGATCCGCTGAGTAGCCAAGGATCCATAGATCCTCACGAACATGGAAGCGATGCACTGAGGCAAGAGATCATCCATCACCTCGATATGGATAACAGAACCGGACATCAGGTTTGGATTTGAACAATATCATCATGCCATATCCACCAATCTCACATCCCCCAGTAGCTAGGGATCAACAGACAAGGCCATCACCTGGAAGGGGAGCCCCCTCAAAAAATACACATCCTCCATAGCTGAGAGCGTCAGCTGTTGTTCCCTAACAATGAAGCACTATAGATTAGTGGTCCACATGGATATTATATACTAAAGCAGGAAGTCCTGCGACCGTATCAAAGGGTGATCAAAGAGCTTGAGAAACCCACAGGCTGCCAAGTGTCTCTGAACTCCTGGTTGCTCTCTCACCGCCTCTCGGAGGTGCTCCCAGTCTCGCTCCCTCCAGTGGACTAGCATAGTGACTCTCCTATCACAAGATAATCACCTGCATCCACATAAAAACACTTGGTCAACCCTCATCATTCATCAAAAAAATAAAAAAAATTCAAAATTTCAACCACCCTTAGCTTCGCCTCTAGTGCATGACTTTCATCCCCATAGGTGCGCACATATGCACACCTATTCTTTGCACAACTGCGCATTAATGCGCAACTATCAGAGAAAAATTAGCGCATCAATGCGCAACTGTCATGCCAATAGATGCACACACATGCACACCTGTCCTCTACACAACTGCACATTGATGCACAATTGTCTGAGAAACAGCTGCGCATAAGGCATAACTGTAATTTTAATAGGAGAACATCTCCTATGCGCCTGTTTTTTTCCTCCCATGTGCCCCTATGCATGATTTTTTCCATCACAACCACACATTATGCATGGGATATGGAATTATACCAGTGCATCTGAGCATGGGCATCCTTCCTTTTCTCGTGCATTAGTGGGCCCACCCCCAAACCTACCCTTGTACGACCATCCGTACGACCCCTAACTCAACCCTAGGAAATTCATACTGTGCAAGAGGATGGGACCACTAACCTGACTCTCACACCTCTTGGATCGATCGACTCGAATTTCTGTAATCTACGAAACTCCTCCAAATTATCTCGTCAACTCACTATAGCTGCGGGTACAAATGAGGTGGCATTATGGGCCCACCAGCCATATATAGTCCCTTTTCCAAACTTCCACACTCCGTTATAGGAGCCCATAGCCTCCATTTCCTGATCTGTTTTTAGCCACGGGAGCAGGGTCTCGCCATCTAGACAGTCACATTCCCCAAGTCACCATATGAACTTGGCCCCAGGGGAGAATTTTTCTCACATCACATCCATGTATGCATGCTCATGTTCAAAATTATCAAATAGTTGTTATATGTTCTTTATCATCAGATATTTCTCATGTCGAGTATTTGGTTTTTCATGTGTGCAGGTACTTGGTCATCACAAGCAAAACAACCCCTTCAGGTATATGTTTGACACTGGCATGTAAACATTCCCTTAGAATATCAATTGCATATCCCAGTCACACCCTCCGACATTTATCTTTAGGGTCCTTACATCTGTCTCTGCAGTACCGTCAATTCTATTTCACTTTGGTACTGTCACCCAGTAGCATTCTCCCCCACATGATTTGTCCCATTCATAGTTCCCCTCGGAAATTTGACACTCATGCTGCTTTCACCCCTAGGGATGGGAGTCCCAATAGTCTTATGCACTTCTAATAATAATCCACATACTTCTTCTCATCACATTTCTAGATTTCCCAATGGACTCCCATGTTATCTCATCTTGATTCTATTTTGACTGCACCTCCGCAGTATCATTATCTCTCCATCTCATACACCATCATTTTTCCCATATGCATATTTTCCTCTATTCATTCACCTCATACAGAAACCCACCCATGCCCCCCCCAACCTCCACCAGTTCTCTTCACAACTTGTGCCCTCACCGACTAAGCCATCTCGCACTGGGGCACCCATTTATGTATCTGTACACTCATCCCAAATTATTATTTATTCATTTGATAATTGTAAAAATCCTTTGTTTCCAACATTTACTTAGATTTTTTTCATCACCCTTGATGACCTTCTTTTCTCGACAAATCAACCCATGTCTCCCTTGGTTGGGGCATCCACTCTCTTTTTCGCATTTTGACATTGTTCACGAACCTCGAGTATCTTAAATTCCACGTGTTATTGGACAAATCGGTAAGTGCAGACACAAACAAATCTCCCTAGTTTCACTATGAAACTAGAACAAAACAAGACAATACACTACTCTTTCCTTAGATTTCAATTATCAAATGAGAAATAGATCTAGAACATACCTTTTAAATATCGAATATCTGACTTCGCTAATGCAATCCAAGGTCCGTCACAAGGCTTATGGAGAAATATCTGCAAAATAACACAAGCCAATGAAGACAAGAATAACAAAGCCTACTTGATATGAAACTATGTATGTGATGAAGGAATCATACAATATGGACAAATACAATTCATATAGGAAAGAAAAGTGCATCTATATTAAATAATAGAAAGAGAGATTACAACCAAAGCCTTGATGTCATAAGGTCCCTTCCAACTCTCCCTTGTTTCCCACAAACTTATGCTCCACAGATTCTGAGATCAACAATTTATCTTGACAAAGCAAATCTCAAAGCCACTCTAACCAAGCTAACAATCTCAAGCCAAATTCCCAATTCACAAAACAAATAACTTTCTCCATTAGAGCTCCTCTCCTTTTATAATATGAAAATGATAAGGTGAGGAGGTTAGGATGATCCCACTAAATCAGAAAAGAGAGTAAGATCCAAACCAATTTGAGGCCACCTCAATATAGAAGCTTCTCCTTCTAGAAGCATCGAGAAGATGCCCATTTTTCCCACATACAAAAATCGTCGCACCCTAAGGGGCAATAATCAGGCATCATCACACCCTATATATAGTGCAACCTACGAAGACCTTCCTTAATAGGGTTTTTACAAAGGAAAATACAATTTCTTCTCTCAGGCAAAGTTGTTCTCCCTTCTTTCTTCAGGAATTTGGGCCACTGAGCCTTCTAAAGACAAAGGATAGGTTTACATCATTAATGGTCATAGGGGTGACTAAAATAATGTGTAACAGAGATCCCCCAAAGTATGAATTTAGAACAGAGTGATAGCTGAAATACTTTGTCGAGTGTGTGTAGGGAACAAGGAACACGTCGGTCAGAAACCTGCCAACAAACAAGGAAATACAATACAATAATATATCCTCACTGAGGTAGGCATTCCGATACTCAAAATACAAATGAATCAAAGCATAAATGATGGCATGCAAAGATCCATGTCAAGTAAGAAAAGTCATGGCCACCAAACATACATTGTGGATCCATGCCAATATGTCTCAGATCTGAACATAGCCACCGAAAATACACTGTGGATCTATGCACTAAAGACTCAAATTTGAACATAGCCATGAGACATACACTGTGGATCTATGCAACAATAAAATATGAATATACTCCAACGCAACCTGAATCTATCAGAAAATATCCAGGGTCTTCATCTCCACCACTCTATAGTATGAATCTAACCATGCGAATACACGTGCTGAAGTAGAACATGGTAGAAACCACTTGATTATCGATCATTAATGAATACCATTAACAAGTGTGAGGGAAATCACCATTAATGTCAATGACCCCCAAGGTACTCTCGTACAATCCAATGAATGTGAATTAATGAGATGAAGTGGAACACTCGACAGAATCTCCTGATCAGGGGTCAATAATGAAAACCTGCCATTGAGGCATGCAAGTTCTAAGGTACCGAATATTTTCTAAGTCTAATTCCTGGATAATGATTTGAATTGGAAAGGAAAAGACTCATCACAAGAAGGCCTTAATTTATCCTACATCAATGACATGAAACAGGGAAAAATATTTGAAGTAGGTCAGAGTAACCAATGACTCAGGACTGACTCAGGGATGGCCGATGCAATAGAAGGCTTAAGGGCTGCAGAAATGGTCGACACAATAGAAGGCTTTCCAGGTTGAGCTTCTCTTTGAAAAATCTGATGACACAACAACTGTCTTGGAAACACTGACTCAACAACGAGAGTCACAGAACAAAATGTAATCATAAAAAGGAGTATGATCAAGAGACAAGCGAATTTTCCAACCTAGACACAAAGCGAGTGAAAGGGTGTCATGTTCAAAAGTGGCTCTTCCATAAAATACATGTTTAGATACATTTCTTTCCCAATTTCCTGCCACCATTTTTGGCGAGTACCTCTTTATGTTTACACAAGCTTGAGGAGGATAACATATGCTTGAACTGTAAGCTCATCCTTCGGATAAGTCCCTTTGAGTATGTTTAACAAACCCTAGGAATGATTGGTTCAGTCCAATATGGGCCTTTCGATGTTTATTTTACGAGTCCAAAGAAATAAAACTCAGGAGGTTTTCATGTTTAGAGAGTCTGAAAAACACTTAAAGAAAAATCCAAAGTGTCTTTTTTCGTAAAGTAGTTCGATGAGACCGAAAAAGAGATAAACTACTACTCAACAGATGTGCTTTCTAATACTTTAATGAGGGTGAAAAGAACAAGATCGCTCAACAATATTTTCATGTTTAGAGAGTCTGAAAAGAGATTAAAGGGAACTCCAGGGGGTTCATTTTTCGTATACTCTTTACGAGTTCGAAAAAGTGATAAAATTTTACTCGGTTACATTCTCTTGTATTTATGAGCACGAGAAAGAACAAAGACTAAGCTCGAGATTGTTTTGACTTTTATGCAAGCTTAAAAAAAACAAAACTATGCTTGGGATAGATTTTATTTTTACACAAGCTTAAAAACTAAACAAAAATATGCTTGGACCTAGTTTCTATGCTTGGATAGACTATGCAAACAAGCAAACAAAACCTTCTCACAATGAACACACTAGTTGGTGATGAAATCCAACGTCGTGAGAACAATGTAAGAAGGGGATGAGATAGAGTGGGTGGAAAATTTACGTTGATGACCTGCTTAACGGACTTACACCTTGGTGCAAGCTGCCACACATAATCATGGGTATACCCTCCAAGGAGCCCGAGTGAGTTTGGCCAATGTCGATTCCAGGTACCATGAAGACTTGCCCCTTCACAGTCACCTCGTTTAAAGACCCTAAAGAGATAGGCCACTAAGGTTACCACTTACTCCAATGATTCCTGGGGAAACAATCGACAGTCTGATCCATGCGCAAAGGCAGGGTATCTAGCCCAAAATCAACTCGAGGAGCTCCCACACATAATTGTGGGTATACTCTCAAGTGACCCCCAATAATATGCACAATCTCTACACTAAGACCAACAAAGAAGGGTGAGTAACTCTTCCAGTCCTAACGCGACCTCGTGATTGCCCCTTGTGTTAGAAGGGCTTCCCAAGACAAAATTTAGCAAGTGGATTTTACCGCTCCCTAACTCAATATTCTATGTTTGTTTGCAACTTTGGAAATTTATGTTTCACACCTATTCCAAAGCCCTACAACTAATCTAATGTAGGTTTGCTACCAAAAAATATAAAAATGTCTAATCAATTTTTATAAGCGCTTTATTTTAAGGCTGTTGTTACTCAAGAGGAAAATGGCGTGGACTAAATGATGTTTTGACTGACTCTAAACAATGAAAAGAAATTAGAATGCAAATATTTCACTTCGATGAAAGATATATTACGAGAAGGGGAAAATGTTTATCATTCCCAGATGCACAATGTCCCAACATTTTATTAAACTCATCAATATCAAGAACTTCAAGAAATGAGCCAAAGAGACTATACACCAATACACGATTCTTGCCCCCCCAATTTTTATACTTCAAATGCAAAGATTCCCCCAATACGATGCAAAGAAAGAAATTACAATTTTTTTTTTAAATATAGCTAAAAGAAAATTCAAAGCTGTCAAGCGGACTATAATTAGACCCAACAAATCACCCCAAAACCATATCTAAGATTTGGGCAAGAAAAACCATCGAAAATCAATTTTTTTTACAATCGTCGTAGGCTGTAGACTAACACATAGCGACGGTCCCCAGTATGGTTGTCAATTTTGTTATCGGAAAAATCAGTAAGTGCGGACACAAAAAGATCTCCCTAGTTTCACTACGAAACTAGAACAAAACAAGACAATACACTACTCTTTCCTTAGATTTCAATTATCAAATGAGAAATGGATCTATAACATACCTTTTAAATATTGAATATCTGACTTCGCCAATGCAATTCAAGATCCATCACGAGGCTTATGGGGAAATATCTACAAAAGAACACAAGCCAACGAAGACACGAATAACAGATCCTACTTGATATGAAACGATGTATGAGATCTCCTCTCCTTTTATAAGACGACGAGGATAAGGTAAGGAGGTTAGGATGATCCCACTAAATCAGAAAAGTGAATAAGATTCAAACCAATCCAAGGCCACCTCACCATAGAAGATTCTCCTTCTAGAAGCATCGAGAAGATGCTCGTTTTTCCCACATAAGAAAATTGTCGCACCTTAAGTATAGTGCAACCTACAGAGATGTCGTAACCTAGATTTAGATAAGGTGGTGACAATCAGGCATCGTCACACCCTATATATAGTGCAGTCTGTGACGACCTTCCTTAATAGGGTTTTTACAAAGGAAAATACAATTTCTTCTCTCAGGCAAAGTTCTTCTCCCTTCTTTCTTCAGGAATTTGGGCCACTGATCCTTCTAAAGACAAAGGATAGGTTTACATTATTAACGGTCATAAGGGTGACGAAAATAATGTGTAACACCATGTACCCATGATCTATGAGTTTTTCCACTTTGTCAAGCCTCTGGCACAATTAAACCCCATATCTAGTCATCCCCCTGACACTAGATACAGTTTTACGGTTGCTGCCACTCCCCCTTCAAGCACACCCCCAACCAAGGGAATTGCTGAGTCTCACCGCACCTTGACTTTGTCCATGTTCCCTATCAGTCATTGATCTTATTACTATAGATTTCATGAAGCCCTTTTCTTCTTGGAGTCACGTCTCCCTTTCTGTCGACATCAACACAATTTCCAGAAGGGAAACAATATCTTGTCTCTCATTACCTTTACAATGAGGAGTCTTAGACGACACAGAGAGAACCATCATTTATTTATTATTTCATTGAACCCCATAACATTCAAATTTAGCGCAATCTCATGTTATGATGGGTCTTACTACGCGACTATTGCAGTTGTTTTATACCAGCTGAAGACCTCTGGATTTGTTAGGCCATCAATGCCTACGAGTCATCGACCCTTATTACATGCATCTTTGCCTCTTTTCAGAGTATGTTCACCATTTAGAATTGACATCTGTCGCTATCAAACCACGCCAGAGGGTGCTGCAGTTATCTACATTAACATACAACTTCAGTTACTGTCTTACATTTTGAGTTACATGACACGAGCATGGGGCATGCCCACCTTGTTTGTATACATATTTTATTTTTTTTCCCTAGAGAAAGATTTGGGTCCCACAGTTTCCCCTCTCCCTCTAATGGATCGCTCTTGTAGTTCCTCTCAGCACTCTTCATTACAATGGAACTCTCAGTAGAATAAACATTGATGTATTTTGGCTATCCGTATGCTCCTAACCTCACACATTAGGGGGCATCTATTATCACTGAAATTCCGTCCGCAAGATTTCACACAAATGGTTACAGAAATACAACAATGCCAACAACAATTAGTTCATCTGCAACACCAAAATTCATTTCAAAAGGAAAAAACTATACAATTGGGCAAAAATTGACATGCACAAACTCACTAAAGGAAGCGCACACATAGTGCACAGGCCAACGAAGCCCGTAGTGCGCACAATGTGCCATATGCACGACTGTGTATGAGAAAATCCGCACACTCCCGTGGATGATGCATTTATGGTTCTTGTCCCCCACCCCCCCCAACCACTTATGGACCAATTCCCAACTTGATTTGACCTTCAAATCTGAGTGAAATCCGAATGGGGGTCTGATCAAGGACCAAAGGGTGCCCTAAAAGGCCCCTTGTTCACACTAAGAACCAATTGAATTTTTCCTTGAAGAAATGATATAAATGGAGGCCATGGGTGCACTAAGAAACCAATATCTTCATAGTATTGTTATGCTGCCTCAATTCTCCCTTGAGGATCCTATTTTCTTCTAGGAGTATTCAAACATCATTGAAATAGACCATTCCACTCACCTCTTGAGGGAATAGGCATTGATTTTCTTCATCATTTTCCATTTTTATTCCAATGTAAGAAGAGCTATCCATTAGGGAACTCAAGAGCCCTCCAAAGGATGAAGAGGGGATCCATAATCCTCATTTTTATCTACGGTGTTTTTCCAACTAATATAGTTATCCATTGGTGGCATAATCTTGGTCATTAGTTGATTTTTTATGGTTCTAAGTTTCTTATGCATTCTAGTTTTTATTTCCTGAGTTGTTTTAGTTTGTTTAGTTGTTTATTTCATGTGTTTGACTCGTTTAATCCACTCACTAACCTTTTTATTGTCTAGCAAGCCCGACTAGGCATGCAAAGGCCATTGTTTTTCCCACTCAAGTGACGAAATAGGAACAACAGAGACTACGAGAAGAGGATGAAGAAGAAAGGAAAGAAAAAGGAAACACAAGTAGATGATATTGCTTCCATGAATCAAGAGGCTGGAGGAGACCCTCTTGAGCCTCCATCTTCACCATCAAGTTCTAGCTCTTCTTCCTCTGATCATCCTTATGGTTCTCATGTTTCTAGCCATAAATCTTGTTTTAAGAAACCATTATTAAATCTTGATGTAAAATTTTCTTTACCTATGTTTAATGGAGATGCTAATCTTGAAAATCTAGATAATTGGATCTGATAGGTTGAAGTATATTTTCATGTTCAATAGATTGATGAATAGGAAGTTAAAGTGCAATTGGCCTTTCTTCGGTTGGAAGGAACTGCTCTCGTATGGTGGGAGAGAAAACTTCAGGACATAAGTAAGTTTGGTAATCTTATTTCCTCATGGTCAAAATTTAAATCAGAAATAAGGAAGCAATTTTATCCATTGGGTTATTTACATAAAGCAATGATGGAATGACAAACTTTAAGACAAAGTAAAGGTCAAACTGTACAGAGTTTCATGAAATAATTTAGTAAGAAAGCTCTTGCATTAAACATTCCTTTAGATTCTTGTGAAACTTTAATGAACTATATTGGCGCACTTCACAATTATTGTTAGGGTCCTAACTCGCACATAGGTAGAACAATATATTAGGATGTAATAAAGGTCAATATTAATAAGGCCTTTCAATAAAATAGAATAAGTCAGATGTAAGAAGACCTAATAGAAGCTTCCGCTTCTAGAAGGATCTTTTTCTAGATGCTTATTTTTAGTATAAATAGGAGTCGAGGGCATGAGAACCCTAGCTTGGATATTATTGTAATAGAGCTCTGTTCAACTGGAGTTTTCCCCCTCGAAGAGGCCTGTGAACATTGCTTTCAGCTTCAAAGTGTTATTTCTGTTGTTATTCTTATATCATTTCAGTGTTATTGTGGTGAATGTCCTGATTATATTGCTATTATTCTTCCATTACTAGCATTTTATTTTTGTTCTGCATACAATTTATATCTGGTATATTACAAGTGGTATCAGAGCAGTTTCCTTGGCATAAAGTGTGGGTTAAATTTTTTTCAGGGTAGAGATGTATTCCAACATATTTAAGCCATAGAGATATGTCGTTACACGCATAAACCCATAGTTGAGGGATTCATACACACAGGAAATACAAGTGGTACTTAAGTGCACATATTTTGGCCACCCTTGGAACCCCTGTTGGTACCCCTTCGAGTGGTAGCACATCAGACAACACTTGTGTACGGGTTGACCTAGATTACCTGAAGCCATCTTTAGATAAATCGATCGGCCACCTGACTTCTAAAGTGTCATCGAGAACAACACTCGAGAAGATACTCTCTAGTACCTGGGTAGTCGGGTAGTACGACTAAGGGTACGGTCTATCCTTCTTAGTTAGTGCCCTGAGATATTGGGATGAGTACTACGGTTGGACCCCGCACGTATATCAAAGAGCTATAGCACAGGGAAAACCCTTTTCTGTAGAACCTTTGAATACCTAACCCTTGGGGACAAAAACATAAACAAATTAAAGCAGACAAGATCTATTGTCGCTCAACTATGTTCGGGTTTCCAAGTAAATACACATTTCTTTTTGGTTAAGCATTTGGACATTTCCTCTCTGCAGTATTCTTTAGACCGGAGTATAACTCCGTTAAAAAAAAAAAAAAAAAATTGGAATTTTTTTCACCATTATTTTAGGCCTATTCCATTGGATTCATTTCTTTTCCCTTATCACATTCATCCATATCATTTTTTTGGAATTTTTTTTTTACCCCGCTCGCCCCTTTTCAGTTCCCCCATCCTCATGGCCCATACTCATAGCCAAGACTTGGAATCTTGCTTCAACACATTGCAATCTGGTCTCATTGAGACCCAACAAGAAGTGAAACAACTTAGTGCCAATGTTTCCGCCATCAATACAACCATGTAGTCCTTAATGGGCGAAATCAAACAATACCTCACCACCCAACTTGAATCAGTCTTTTCGACACTCTACACCAAACTGCATATCCCTATAGATAACCCTTCCTCTTCCTCACCCCCACATACTAAAGGTGACCATTCCTCTCATTCCCATACCTTGCAGAACCATCACTTTCAACATGACCTACGCCTTCCACGGGTGGATGTGACCAAATTTGATGGCTCAGACCCCACTGGTTGGGTAACCTAAATGGAACATTACTTCTGTTTATACAACATTACAGATGACTTGGCCAAACTCCGATATGGTGTTCTCCATTTAGATCAAGAATGTTGGCAATGGTGGCAATGGAGAAAAAATTATTGTCAAGGGTATATTGCTTGGACACAATTTGTGGAAGAGATTTATGAATGCTTTGACACTGAAACCAACCATTTGGGCCATCTGACAAAGCTAAAACAATTAGGAACAGTGGAAGACTTTATAGCTGCCTTTGAGCGCCTGGATTTTAGAACAAAGGGCATGTCTGATGCCTTTTTCCGAGAGTGTTTTATCAGCGGCCTCAAGGATGAAATTCGGGCCCATGTCCTCATGGCTCGGCCTAGAAGTTGGGTGGAGGCTACCAAAAGAGATAAATAAGCACACCAGATGGTATCTTCTCAAAACCGCAAACCCTCCTTCATCCTCCGCCCTAAACTAGTAAATCCCACTACTCCCTCTGCTCCACTAAAGATCCAAAAATTGACCGGGGCTGAAATGGATGAACACCAACTCAAAGGTCTTTGTTATAACTGTGATGACAAATATTTCCTAGGCCACAAGTGTAAAGAAAAAAATCTTTTTATGGCCATCTCCGAGGAGATTTCAGAAGAAGATGAAGAAACTCCCTCTATGTCTGAATTACTTGAATCCATTGACATAACCCCTCCCTCAGACCCTCCCGAAGTAGAACCAGTCATTTCCCTCAATGCTCTCACTGGCTTCTACTCTCGCCAAACCCTCAAGATAATCGGTTACATCAAGCATTGAAAGGTCATCATTCTGGTTGATAGTGGCAACACCCATAATTTTATTCATCACCACATTGCCCAAGAAACTCATTTCTACATCCATGCCGTCAATAGTTTCCAAATCATGATTGCCAATGGTGGTTCCATGAAATGTGGAGGGCGTTGTGAAAATGTGCGTCTCCAAATTGGTGACCACCACCTGAAATCCCATATGTTTTCTATCAACATGGGAATTTGTGACATTGTGCTGGGTGCAGACTGGATAAGGACTTTGGGTCCCATTCTCATGAATTTTAAAGACTTAACCATGCAATTCGATCAGGAGGGCCACCAATATAAGTTCCAAGGCATCACCACCAGTTCACTTGAGATCATTAGTTCCCATTGCATGGAAAAGCTGCTAAAAAAGGGTCATTCTGGTGTTATCACCCGACTCCATGCCATACAAGCAACAGAGACATCCTCGGTACCACAAGACCTCCAAGCCATCCTTTCTAAACATCAATTTTTATTTTCCACTCCCCAAGGCCTCCCTCCTTCCCATGGTGTTCATGATCATTCCATTCCCCTTGTACCAGGAAGCCTTCTTCCCAATATTCGTCCGTATCGTCACCCCTTTTCCCAAAAAAATGAAATTGAGAAAATGTTCCAGGAACTCCTTAATGCAGGTGTTATCTGCCCTGGTACAAGCCCCTATTCGTCTCCTGTGGTCATGGTCCTAAAGAAAGAAGGTTCTTGGTGAATGTGTCCTGACTTCCGTGCCTTCAACAAACTTACCATCAAAGACAAATTCCCCATTCCTATCATTGATGACCTCCTGGATGAATTGAGTGGCGCCCAACTCTTCACTAAACTGGATCTTCGTTCGGGCTACCACCAGATACGTATGAAAGAGGTAGATATTCCCAAGACTGCCTTTAGAATGCATGAGGGCCACTGTGAGTTTTTGGTCATTCCCTTTGGCTTGTGTAATGCCCCCTCCACCTTCCAAAGCCTCATGAATCATGTCTTTCGTATTTTTCTCCGCCATTTTGTCTTAGTTTTTTTTGATGATATCGTCATCTATAGCAAAACCTGGATAGACCATCTTGCTCATGTGCATCGAGTTCTCCATCTACTCTCTCAGCACCAAGTTTTCCTGAAACAGTCTAAATGTGCTTTTGGCGCCTCAGAAGCAGAATACTTGGGTCATATGGTTGGAAAAGATGGTGTCAAGGTGGATCCTAAAAATATTGAAGCTATGCAATACTGGCCTCACCCAAAGACTCTTAAGAGCTTGCGTGGATTTCTAGGCTTAACAAGGTATTATCGCAAGTTTGTTAAGAATTATGTGAAGATTGAAACACCTGTCACTGCTCTCCTAAAAAAGAACTCTTTCACTTGGACTCCAGCTGCTGCTCAAGATTTTTAAACCTTGAAGATGGTCATGTGCACCACTCCAGTCCTCACCCTTACCAATTTCACAAAGACCTTTGTGTTGGAATGTGATGCCTCAGGGAAAGGAATTGGTGCTGTCCTTATGAAAGAGGGTTGACCTTTGGCCTTTACCAGCAAGAAACTATCTGAAAGAAATCTGGGTAGATCCATCTATGAAAATGAAATGTTGGCTATTTTGCATGTCATGGATCTGTGACGTCCTTATCTATTAGGGAAACGGTTCCAAATTAAGACATACCATCAAAGCCTCAAGTATTTTCTAGAACAACGCATTTCCTCCCCAGAACAACAAAAATGGGTGACTAAACTCTTTGGATATGATTATGAGATCATTTATAAGAAAGGAAAAGACAATGTGGTTGTGTATGCACTTTCCCAAAAATACGAAGACGAAGGATCCATTTTTTGTCTTTCATTCATTATACCAGATTGGCTCCAAGCTGTTCGCCAGGAATGGCTACAAGATCCCAAAAGTTCGTAGTTGATCCAACAATTGCATTCCAATGCTCCATATTCCCTAGGGTACTCTTGGCTCCATGAGGAATTTTGATACAAAGGTTGTTTGCATTTAAGTAAACAATCAAAGCTTAAATCCACGGTACTTTCTGAGCTTCATGCTACACCCATAGCAGGGCACTCCGGGTTCACCAAAACCTATGATAGGTTCAAACATTCCTTTTTTTGGGATGGTATGAAACAAGACATTCATAATTTTGTAGTTGAATGTGACGTGTGTCAACACAACAAGGGAGAAACAATCAAATCGCCGGGCACACTACAACCGCTCCCGATTCCAACTGCTATTTAGAAGGATATCTCTATGGATTTTATTATTGGCTTACCCAAATCGGGAAATAAATCCATCATCATGGTGGTTGTTGATCGACTTTCCAAGTATGCTCATTTCTGCACCTTTCAACACCCATTTACAACATCCACGATGGCTCAAATATTCATGGATCAGGTCTTCAAGCTTCACGTGATGCCGCAATCTATTGTTTCTGATCGCGACCCAACTTTCACAAGCAATTTTTGGTAAGAACTGTTCAAGATACAAGGCACATAATTGCATATCAACACGAATTATCATCCCCAGACTGATGGCCAAACATAAGTTGTCAACAAGTGCTTGGAAACATATTTGAGGTGTTTTGCCTTGGAAAAGAAAAAAATGGTTACCCCTAGCTGAATGGTGGTACAACACTTCATACCATACAGTTACATGCATGACTCCTTTTGAAGCGGTATATAGACATAAGCCACCTTCAGTTCTCTCATACTTACCGGGTGCCTCGAAGGTCCAGGCAGTTGACCTAACACTTACAACTCGAGAGGCTATTATCCATACCCTCAAAGATAATTTGGTCATGGCACAAAATCACATGAAGAAACAAACAGATCAAGGTCGCTCTGAACGTCAATTTGCATAAGGGGATCAAGTGTTTCTTCGACTGCAACCTTACAAGCAAACTTCCCTCAAGGTCAAGCATTGTCAGAAGCTAACTCCCAAATTTTATGGTCCTTATACCGTGCTCAAGCATGTGGGACAAGTTTCCTATCAGTTAGCTTTTCCCAACCATTCGAAGCTACATCCTGTTTTTCATGTTTCATGCTTAAAGAAGGTGATTGGAGCTAAGTGCCAAATTCAAACCAACCTTCCAGAGTTAGCTGAAGAAGGATCCATTTGGCTACAATCAGAAGCAGTTTTTGACCAGCGTGAGCATCACCTATGTCAGAGAACCATCAAGGAAGTGCTAGTCCAGTGGAAAGATACAACTCCAGCAAACACCACTTGGGAACCAACTACAATTCTACAACAATTTCCTCATCTCAATCCTTGAGGAGAAGGTTATTTTTAAGGGGGCAGACATGTTAGGGTCCTAACCCGCACATAGGTAGAACAATATATTAGGATGTAATAAAGGTCAATATTAATAAGGCCTTTCAATGAAATTGAATAAGGCAGATGTAAGAAGACATAATAGAAGCTTCCGCTTCAAGAAGGATCTTCCTCTAGATGCTTCTTTTTAGTATAAATAGGAGTCGAGGGTATGAGAACCCTAGCTTGGATATTATTGTAATAGAGATCTTCTCAACTAGAGGTTTCCCCCTCGAAGAGGCCCATGAACATTTATTTTAGATTCAAAGTGCTATTTCTGTTGTTATTCTTATATCATTTCAGTGTTATTGTGGTGAATGTTCTGGTTATATCGCTGTTATTTTGCCATTACTAGCATTTTATTTCTGTTCTGCATACATTTTATATCTGTTATATTACAATTATATTCATCATACTTTACTATTGTTTAACCCCACCAGTCTTGACGAAGTTTGTGTGCAAGCCACTCACCTTGAGAACAGGGGAAAGCATGTTCAAGAATATCCCACAAAGAAACCTTCCAATTTCCCACATAAGCAGTTTAAAAATTTTAAAAGGAAGGAAAAAGAAGACCGCCACTGTAAAGAGGGAAGAATGAAAGCCATATTGCACTCATTTCAAGAAGAATGGTCACAATGATGAACATTGTTGGAAATTACATCCAGATAAAATACTGAAATAGTTTCGTGGAAAGTGGAAGACAAAGACTGTTGCTATAGTGCAACAAGATCTTGGTTCCAGTTCGGGAGACTAAGAAAACATCACAGTGGTTGGAGTAAAATGTAAATATTCCCTTCATTCTAGTTCAAATTCCAATAATGAATCTCATGATGATGAAATAAAGAGGAACAAATTATTTCACATAAGGGTTGTATCTAAGCACACTAAGATAGATACATTATTTGATCTGGGTTCCCAAGTAAACTTGATATCTGAAGCACTTGTCAAAAAGATGGGTCTTGAAACTAAACCACATCCAAAGCCTTGTCCTCTTGGTTGGGTATGGGATAAAGAAAAAATTAATGTCACCAAGCAATGTAGGGTCATATTTTCTATTGCTCCAAAGTTGATTGATGAAGTGGATTTGGATTTTGTATCACTTGATATATGTATTGTCATAGTGCTAGGGAGTGTTAGAATATAATGGATGTGCTCGTTTTACCATTGAAAATATCTCTATTGTCACCCAACCATAGGCCGAATCCACCCTCTGAGCACCTTAACCTTGAAAGAGAATCACTCTAGAAGAAAACCCTAGGCTAGATATCCAAACAAAGGGTAGTGCACCTTTCCCCAAGAATAGCGCACCAACAAGAGCTGATCAGATAGTCCAAACCCTAGCCAAGAGATATTCCAAGCCAAAACGTAAATTCTAGCTGCAGCAGCTGCACCGACATCTCTCCTCAAACCTGCGCACAAAACTGGGCACTGTAGTGCACACAAGTGCTTGTCTGCAATTCTAATACTGCCTGCCAAAATGAAGACTAGCCTCCTGTATTTATAGTAATTCTGGCTAACCGCCTGGGCCGACTTCTCATTCTAGGTATTTGTCTATTCAGTATATTATTATTTCTTATGGATGACTTCTTCTCTTGGAGGCTAATAACCTAATACAAATTATCTTCTTGAGCCGACAAGTCTTCTAGGGTTATTAGCCAACTCATTAGGGTTTCTTATTGCTTCCCAGATTATTCTATTCTCGCCAGGTTTACACGTGGAGGTAAATACCTCCCGCAACTACCATAATATCAATAGGGAGTCCTTATCTTTATGATAGGAAAACAATTTTCTTTCATCATGAGAAAAAATATCATCTTACTAAAGGGGGAGTGGAATATATTGTTAGTGCCCATAGCATGAGGGTAAACACAACACTTGTTAGTGCAGGATACATGAAGAGACTCATAAACACTAATAAGAGATATGTACTCATGGTCGTAAGGGAAAAGGATTTCAGAACATCTGATGCCTTCCAATGATGTGATCCTTCTCATAAGAAAGAATTAATTGATATTGTTTCTAACTATGATGATGCTTTTCAGGAACCAGATGGATTATTGTTGTCCCTCGACCAAGTTTTGAGGAAACCTTGGTCAGGTTTGGACCACCTTTTGGACTTCGAAGAGAGGGTCGAAGATGGAGTTCCATGGTGGAGATGAGATCGTGGATCTCACTCGTTTTGCGGGCCATGTGGACCCAACAAGGGGTCCCTTAGGGTTTTTGTAATGGGTTATGATATGTCGGCCCATGGGTTCTCCCATGTTTAGGCCTTTTTGTAAGGAATTGTAAAAGTATAAATAAGTAAGAATGTAATGTATAAAGGAGTCAATAGCTTTCAAGGCTAAGTGAAAGTAGTTCTGAGTGCTTTGTGCAACAAAATGTGTATGTAAGGTTTTGTGCTTGATAAAGAAGTGGGCTTTGTACCGTGACCTAGTTTTGGGAAGGAGGATCTGGTGCGCAGTGTGTAGATCTCCTGTCTGATGCGAAGCTCAGCTCTGTGTCTTAATGCACAAGAGTGAAGGAATGTAAGAGATTAAAGAATAATAAAGAAGATGAAGCAATTGGTGGACGTAGCCCCACACTGGGTTGAACAACGTATATCTTGTGTCTTTGATTTGCTTTGTTCTTTGTTGGTTATGTTATGAATCTTCTTAGTGATTTTCTTATTATGTATGTTAGATAGATTTGTTGATGCTTAATGCTTAGAATGAATGAATGTTAGATCTAAATCAGTGCTATGTGATAAATGATTGAAGTATCTTTATTGTTACTGCACCGATTTATCTTAGGGTTTGTTCTGAGATTTTAATGAAGCTAATGAACTAATGCATGTAATATTATAAGTGTTGCTAGAGTGCTTTGCGAAGTATTATTATCACAGATATGTGTCCCAGCTTGATTACAGATATATGAGTCCTGTAACCACCCTTGCTTCTACGTCGAGTGAGACTTCGCCTGCTCATAGGTGTTGCCTTAAGGGCTGTTTAGATACATTTCTTTCTCAATTTCCCCCCACCATTTCTGGCGAGTACCTCTTTATTTTTACACAAGCTTGAGGAGGATAACATATGCTTGAACTGTAAGCTCATCCTTCGGATAAGTCCCTCATAGTATGTTTAACAAACCCTAGGAAGGATTGGTTTGGTCCCATATGGGCCTTTCGATGTTTTTTTTAGGAGTCCAAAGAAAGAAAACTCAGGGGTTTTTCATGTTTAGAGAGTCTAAAAAACACTTAAAGAAAACTCCAAAATGTATTTTTTCGTAAAGTAGTCTGATGAGACCGAAAAAGAGATAAACTACCGCTCAACAGATGTGATTTCTAATACTTTAACGAGCGTGAAAAGAACAAGATTGCTCGGCAATATTTTCATTTTTAAAGAGTCTAAAAAGAGATTAAAGGGAACTCCAAGGGGTTCCTTGTTCGTATACTCTTTACGAGTCCGAAAAAGTGATGAAAGTTTACTCGGTTACATTCTCCTATATTTACGAGCATGAGAAAGAAAAAAGACTAAGCTCGGGATTATTTTGATTTTTACGCAAGCTTAAAACAAAACAAAACTATGCTTGGGATAGATTTTATTTTTACACAAGCTTAAAAACTAAACTAAAATATGCTTGGACCTAGTTTAATTTTTTCACAAGCTTGAACTAGAGGAAACTATGCTTGGACTTCCCAACGCATTATCCAGGGATGGTTGGTACTTAGCCCCCATCTTAAGAAATTAGCGGCTTAACTTCAACATGAAGACTAGAGGCTGAAAGCATTGCCCCCCAAGCTTCGTCTCATCCAACAAAACAGATGGATGAAATGAAGCTTCAAATACTAGACAAAGGACTTGACGCAAACAGAGAGGGGGGAAAAATCTGTTTGATTTTTTAATGAGATTGACACAGGAATAGGAACTATGCTTAAGAATCTAAGTTCAATCCCTAGACCTCTGTTTCATTTTTTAAATGAACTTGACACAGAAACATGAACTATGCTCGTAACCTCTATTTCATTTTTTAATGAGGTTTCCATAGAAACACAGAAACTATCCTCGTAACCTTTGTTTCCTTTTTTAACGAGGTTGCCACAGAGATGCAGAAATTATCCTCGTAACTGGTTTCATTTTTTAACAAGCTTGAAATCATAAAACCATGCTCAAAGCTGGTTTCATTTTTTAATGAGCTTCAAATCAGAAAATCATGCTCAAAGCTGGTTTCATTTTTTAATGAGCTTGAAATCAGAAAACCATGCTCAAAGACCTCTTCTTGATCATGTCTTCCAAGAGGAAAATGCTCTGGAAGGACACCATGTCAAGGGACATAACTCGGTCATGGCCTCCAAGAGATCTTCACTCAATGGAAGAGACACACTCTGGAAGGAACTCATGTCGAGGGTCATGATAGGGGTAAGGAGGTTAGGCTCCAATAGCCCTACCGAAGAGATCACCATGTCAACTATCGGATCCAAGTCATAAAATATTGAGCTTACAGAGAGAGGATCATATTCATCGGCAACTGAAGACATGGGAGACAACACCACATAATTTACCTATGGCGGGGGATATAATGATCGCATATATGAACCATTCAGGGAAGTCATTAAGTTGATGATCAAATCAGGACTAACAAACGAAAGTTGATCAATAGTCACCACTCATTCATCATGCGGGAAATATATCACATGAAAAAGAGTGGACACAATAGGTTTCATGGCATAGAAATAATCTCGCCCAAGGAGTAAATCAAAATCCAAGGGGTCTTGGACTACCATGACGTCGATAAAGATAGTTTCCCTCCCAAAGTTACAGGAAACTGAGGAAGGATCCCTAAAGGGTGTCTGGTTCTTTTGTTAAAAGATAACAAATTATGTGTAACCGACGCAAGTTGAGGATAAACCAAAGATTTCCAAGCATTAGAGGACAAAATACTAACAGATGAACCTTCGTCTGTCAACGTTTGAAGAACGTCCCGACCACAAACCTGTACTGTAATCTTCAAAGGAATGTGGGAGGGAAGATGAGGTCTAGTTAGCACACCCCAATAAAAAAGGATGGCCTCATTACTTGGAGGGGGTTCCACAGGAGAAGGAGGAATGCCCCCTAGCAGGGTAGTTTCTGTATCAACGAGAAAAACGTGAGCGGTATCAGATTTACTCTCTAGCAGGAGAGTATGATCGACCAATGACAGGATCAGATCGACCAGTTGGGTTGCATTCTACAATGGAAGAATGGGGTCGACGGGTGGAAACAGATCGACCTCTTGGGTTACACTCTCTAACAGGAGAGGGGGATTGACCGATGATGGGATCAGATCGACCACTTTGTCAACAGGATCAACTAAGGACGTGACCATATTGACTACATGATCAACCAGACTGACTGATGAAGGGACCAGATTGATCATTCCATCAACTACAGGTGGGTCGAGAGTAAGCTTGTGATAAGCAACTGGAAGTTGAGGTTTTGAAATAGTCATGTCTTCCAGTAATTTCGAGGCTTTGTCCATACGAGGTAAAAGGTGAGTTTGATGACTCCCACTGCATAACATACATGGGAACTTGACTCTACTTTTATTTTTCTCAACGATATCTTGACTAGTTGACGAGAGGTCATTATCATGTTGTTCAGAGGCTGACAACATGGGTTGGAGAGGGTGTGTAGACCATGATTCTATAACCTTGGATAGACCAGGGAAATCCTTAAGAAGATGGCTACCCTTACAAAGCCTGCAAGGGTACTTGGGCTTATGGGTTTGGGTTGTCCTGGCACCATCAACACTCCCAGTACGATTATCAGTAACTGGTTGCTTTCCAACGTGTTTGGCAATGGTTGGTATTTTGGACCCTTTCTTATTTTTCTTCTTCTTATTCTTCCTTTTCTTCTTCTTCTTATCCATCGAGTTACTAGCTTCATAGCTTTCACTCGGCGAAGAAGATGAAACGAAAGAATACCTTACAAGTGAAGAATGTGAAGAAGATCTTACTGGTGAAGAAGGTGAAGGATAAACATGAGGTTGATGTTCTTGGGGGGAAGTGATTATAACCAAAGCACTTGCTGCATTTAGGATTACTTGAATGGAAAACAACCATACTGGTAATCCAATTGTGAGACCTAGAAGGCTCGAAGTAGCGATGTGAGGAGGACCAATTTTTCTATTAGAAGGAAAAACAAAAGGTTCCCCTGGGAAATGGGTTCCTTCATTGGTCATTCTGAGAACTGACACCATTAAATAAATATCAAACCTAGAGTCTTCTAGGGAAAACAAACAACACGCTAAAAATCTAGGAAGCAAACAAGAAACCAAAACCTTCTCACAATGAACACACTAATTGGTGATGAAATCCAACATCGTGAGAACAATGTAAGAAGGGGATGAGATAGAGCAGGTGGAAAAGTTATGTTGACGACCTGCTTAATGGACTTACACCTTGGTGCAAGCTCCCACACATAATCATGGGTATACCCTCCAAGGAGCCCAAGTGAGTTTGGCCAACGCCGATTCTAGGTACCGTGAAGACTTGCCCCTTCACAGTCACCTCATGTAAATACCCTAAAGAGATAGGCCACTAAGGTTACCAGTTACTCAAATGATGCCTGGGGAAATAGTCAACAGCCCGATCCATGTGCAAAGTCAAGGTATTTAGCCCGAAATCAACTCAAGGAGCTCCCACACATAATATTGGGTATACTCTCAAGTGACCCCCAATAATACGTGCAATCTCTACACTAAGACCAACAAAGCAGGGTGAGTAACTCTTCTAGTCCTAATACGACCTCATGATTGACCCTTGTGTTAGAAGGGCTTCCCAGGACAAAATGTAGCAAGTGGATTTTACTGCTCCCTAACTCAAGATTCTATGTTTGTTTGCAACTTTGCAACTTTATCTTTCACACCTATTCCAAATCCCTACAACTAATCTAATGTAGGTTTTCTACCAAAAAATATAAAAATGTCTAATCAATTTTTATAAGTGCTTTATTTTAAGGCTGTTGTTACTCAAGAGGAAAATGGCATGGACTAAATGATGTTTTGACTGACTCTAAACAAAGAAAATAAATGAGAATGCAAATATTTCACTTCGATGAAAGCTATATTATGAGATTACAGATATCACTCATTTTGTGGGCCATGTGGACCCAGCAAGGGGTCCCTTAGGGTTTTTGTAATGGGTTATGAGATGTCTGCCCATGGGTTCTCCCATGTTTAGGCCTTTTTGTAAGGAATTGTAAAAGTATAAATAAGTAAGAATGTAATGTATAAAGGAGTCAATAGCTTGCAAGGCTAAGTGCAAGTAGTTCTGAGTGCTTTGTGCAACAAAATGTGTATGTAAGGATTTGTGCTTGATAAAGAAGTAGGCTTTGTTCCATGACCTAGTTTTGGAAAGGAGGATATGGTGCATAGTGCACATATCTCCTGTTTGATGCAAAGCTCATCTCTATGGCTTAGTGCACAAGAGTGAAGGAATGTAAGAGATTGAAGAATAATAAAGAAGATGAAGAAATTGGTGGACGCAGCCCCACACTGGGGTGAAACACATATATCTTGTGTCTTTGATTTTCTTTGTGCTTTGTTGGTTATGTTATGAATTTACTTAGTGCTTTGGTTATTATGTATGTTAGATAGATCTGTTGATGCATAATGATTAGAATGAATGAATGTTATATCTAACTCAGTGCTATGTGCTAAATTATTGAAGTATATTTATTATTACTGCGTCGATTTATATTAGGGTTTGTTCTGCGATGTTAATGAAGCTAATGAACTAATGCATGAAATATTCTAAGTGTTGGTAGAGTGCTCTGCAAAGTGTTATTATCACATATCCGTGTCCCATCTTGGTTACAGACATATGAGTCCTGTAAACACCCTTGCTTCTACCTTGGGTGAGACTTCTCCTGCTCACAGGTGTTGCTGAAAGCGTTGGTAGTTAGGGTTTTGTTGGTGCGTTGAGCCCTGGGTCTGCCCCTGTGCCAACAAATGGTTTCATTGTCAGGACTTGAAACTATGATTGCTGGGAACTGAAGTAAAGAAAAGAGAATCTCTGTGCGTAGATCTGTTGCTGAAGTGCGTAATACTCTATTTGACTTGAGGAGCTTTGTGCTAAGAAATAAATATGATCTAAAAAAAAGAGGTAAGATCTTAAAAGAGGTAAAGATTTGTGCTTTGATAAGAGTAAGTGATTTTTTTTTCGAAAGCATGAATTTAAGTCTATTTAATCAATTATGTCCTAGTCTGAAAGCTAGGGCGCAATTGGAAGAAAAATTTGATCTTAGTAAAGCTAATAGAAATGAAGAAAGATATGTTATTCCTATACATAGAAAGAATTTTTGGACTAATAAGTGGATGCAGGAACCTAGAAATAATTTTTGCAGATTGTAGGTCCAACATTGTGATCCCAATGCACAGTACATGAGAGGTTGGGGAACATTCAAGAGAAAGCGAGGATTGACACTATTCTATAACTGCATAAGACTGGGACATCTTGCTAAGGAATACCCTGGTACATGTCCTATTTGTCTTTGTTGTAAAATTGTTGGTCATGAGGTTGAGGATTGTCCAAAGATTATTGCTAAAGTTGAAAGAATGAACATAAGACAATAAAACTATGAAGGAAGTCAAGAGACTAAGAGAGTTTTAGAGAATCACAAGGAGAAATAATCATAGAAAGTTCAGACTACATTAGTACAGTTAAAAGACATGATGGATGTTCACAAAGATGTTTGTTTCCCAGAGATCCTAAAAGTAAAACTACACATAAATGAAAGAATAGGAGACTTTGACATAGACTGTGTCTTGGACGAAGAAACACAAGTAAATATTATGAAGGATATGAATGTTTAAAGGAAATATGATAACCCTATGTGGAAGAGTTACTAATGTACCTATTATTGTTCATGGAACATCGACTGAAGAGGAATTTGAAGTCATTAAGTTTGTTAAGAACAATGCCCCTTTCCCACTTTTTCCCACTTTTATTAGGAAAGACTTGGATTGAGAAAGATCAGATCATAAGGAAAGTAGAGGAAGGAGCTATAAAAAATAAAAAGAAAGAACTGAGGGATTTCATAGCTAGAAAAATAGACCGACTAATAGAATAATGAGAAGATAATTTGAAGCAACAGAGGGAAAGATAATTAGCTGTCGAGGTTGAAAGAAAGCAAGAATGTTTGAAGGACCTATCCATGCAACAAAGAAGAATACCCACCCTGGAATTAATAAGAGAAGGGATATTGAACCCTTTGAGAGCACATCAACAGTGCAAAGATAAGAATAAAAATGGAAAGAGGAATCCATAAATAGTTAGAGAAACTCAAATTATAGGAAAGAAGGCAAGGAATTTCAGTAAGAAGAAATCCAAGTTAGAAAATCTACAGGAAGCTACAAAGAACAGATGGAAGAATTCACAGACTAGAACCTCGCAGGAGGTAGGTTTGAAGGATTTGAACCTCGTCGGAATAGAAGGACCACGCAGAATGGGACTTCACCTTGGAGAAGATATATGACCATTGAAGGCACCCCGCCCATTAGAACAATGCTCCAGAACGACTAGAAAACAAATTTATGAGATTTTGGATGTTGAGACCGCGCCATAATAGACATATTCACATTGATGGAAGCATTCCTGCCTGTTGGAAGAATCTGTTATGATGATCACTTATTTAACCCATCGGACGTTGTGCCGGGACCACTTTTTTCCACCTGTGATTATATGAGTCAAGAAGAGAATTGATTATGTGTCAAGCTATGTTATCAGAATCTAGGCATCGCCATCCATTTGTTTACCCTACCTGTCCATTCGCCTACCCCAACCTGCCTGTTTAACAGTGAGAATGTCGGTCGAACACACCGAGTTAGAGAATTCCATCGAGGAGGTTCTTAAGAAGTTCATGGATGATAGAGCTATGCCTGAAGGAGTACAGGTGTCGTTGACTAGGGGACTGCAGGCTTCCCCTTCAACTGGACAACGTTCTAGCAGTACCAACCTCACGACTGAGAAATGAAGTAAGCATCATGACGATCTGGCTAATGTGAAGCAAATCCTGTCTATCTTACCAGAGTACATTTCATCATTGGGTGGCGTGGTTAACTGAGATAGTATCCCACGCACCTATGAGTACACTTTGATCACTGTGTATATCCTGAAAGGAATACACATAGTTGGGAGCTAGTTAGGATAGATACCACTACTGATGAACAATGACTTCAACCTTGGAGATAGAAAGAACTATGCTATGATCGCACCCCATAGATACTTGATGAAGACTACTGGGAAGAAGCCTCGCTTGGTCTCCCAGCCATGGATTAAGGAACTCACGCAATCCACTATACTAAATGTGATGAAGACTCCCCATTTTGGCCGTCACTAGGAGGTTAACGCTTGTGTTAAAATCCAAGGAAGGCATCGAATTACTCCCTGTCACAACGCATCAAGGAGGCATACGACGCAGTCAAAAAGGGAAAGCGAGGCTACAAGTTAGCCTCTATCTAGGATGGCACTGTGCACCTCACTTTCCAACTCATAGCTGACAAGGTCGTAAGAAAGAACCGCCCCACACAGGTCACCGGGTTCGTGTTGGACCTTGCAGGAAAATGTGTAGAGGGAATGCAGATTAATTGGGAGAGTTTCCTCATCAATGAACTCGAAAAAGACTGCCACAAAGCTCAAGATCAGGGATATGAGTTCCACTTTAGCCGGCTTCTCATGTTGATTGCATTTTTCGCTTGGAAAATGCCTAAAGGAGCCACCTTTCTGGATATTGAATCATCAAAGTCGTTGGCTGCTAGGTTCTATACCTTGTGGTACACCAACGACATATCAAAGCAATGGCAGTTGAACACTACGTTCCATGCCTATGATCAACAAATGAAGGTTTCTATTGAAGCATTTCTGTGCATGACACCACGTACCCTACACCAGTATAGACCACTAGCTAAGTTCTACACAGATCGACATTTTATCTATATCACTACGTGTAGATATGAGAGCAAGGAAGAGTTACAGTCATATTGCAAATTGATAGATGAGGACATGGAGCAGATCACCAAGGAATGTCCGGAGGAGTTCCTTATACCAGTCAATGATGAATAACTCTCTGACACTGACATCATAGGAAGCCCCTTGGTCACCTAGGTCGAGCATGTTGGACAGTCCAGTAGGACGACGAGGAAGAAGAAGCAGGAAGACATCCAGAATATAGAGACCGATGAGGAGGACATCGCCTCTGAAGAAAATGGATCTGGCTTGCCCGCAGGAGGAGGAGGAGGATAAGACCAAGAAGATGGATAAGGAGGAGGGGATGAAGGAGAAACTAAAGGAGAAGATGAAGCTACACCACCGAAATATCCCCCTACTGAAACACCGCAAAAGAGGAAGTTTTTGCCGCAAAAACCTTCAGCAAGAAAGAAGACGTGCACTAGCAAGCCCCAGTTAGAGGCCACACTCACGAAGGATGATATTAGTCTAGTCCGAAGAACCATGGAGGATGCTTTAGAAGACATCCTTCAGAGAAATGGTAGAAAGTAGGAAGAGCTATATGTCAGGATCGAAAATGAATTAAAGGAAATCCAACAAGTGATTCATTCAGTTTGCGCACTACCTACTGCACCCTCCTCACCATAGATTGGAAAATTGGGGGATGAACCAACCCAATTAAGAATACTTGTAGATGTGACAAAGTCCTGACTTCAGAAAATCCAGGAAGAGAAGGAGAAGGCTACAGAAGCTTTGAAACAAGAAAAATATGAAGTCTTAGAGAAATTACGTGTAGCACGGTACTGTGTAACCACCTATGAAAATGAGAAAGAATAATTTCAGGTGATGGTCCAGGAGGAAAAATTCCAGCTACAAAGAGAAAAGGAGTAGTTGCTGGCAGAACAAGCCATGGTTAAGGAAGCTATGAGTAAATCATGTTGCTCTGTGCTGGGTTTGGCACAAGAGGAACAAGATTCAGTCAAGGCTCAAGTGGTGAAGCTCACTGAGACCATCTAACAACTTCAAGTGTGGATAACAGAGTTGGAGGTCTAAGAAATACTGAGCACCCCGTAGGAGGTGCGTTACTAGAGGGAGGAAGCCGCTAAGAACATAGTAATAAGGATTAGATCCCTCACCTTAGAGTGAAAATAGTTTAGTGATAGAAGTACTCAGACTTATGAACGCCTTGCAGAGGATCCTTAGCTAAGGAAGTTGGAAGCAAAATTAAAGGAGGCGCAACAACAAGCATCCTCCGTGCAGGAACATATGAAACTAATCACTTCAGTTGAGAGAATGAAAATATCACAGGAGCAGTGTGCGGTGCAACAACAGATCACTGCCATCCAGGGAAGAGTAATGGAATTCGCTCAGAAACTACAACTTGTGTAGGATGAAGCATTCAAGGTGTTTGAAGAAATTGAAGGAAAAGGATCGCAACTAGACCATGTGGTTGCAACAATGGAACAACACCTGGAAGGGCCTGTTACAACCCAGATGATCCAGGAGCTCACTAAGTAGGAGTCTCAGGTGAAGCAACAAGTATAGGCAACTCGAGTGAAGCTCAAGGCCTTCGAAGCGACATTGCCCAGACCTGAGTGACTCGGGACATAGGCAGCTCGAGTGAAGCTCGAGGCCTTCGAAGTGGCATTGCCCAGACCTGAGTGACTTGGGACGAGTCACGGGTGAGTGTTGGGGGCCTGTTGGCCCTCGACCAAGTTTTGAGGAAACCTTGGTCAGGTTTGGACCACCTTTTGGATTTCGATGTGAGGGTCGAAGATGGAGCACCACGTCCCGGATATTACTCATTTTTTGGGCCATGTGGACCTAACAAGGGGTCCCTTAGGGGTTTTTTAATGGGTTATGAGATGTTAGCCCATGGGTTCTACCATGTTTAGGACATTTTGTAAGGAATTGTAAAAGTATAAATAAGTAAGAATGTAATGTAGAAAGGAGTCAATATCTTGCAAGGCTAAGTGTAAGTAGTTATGAGTTATTTGTGCAACAAAATGTGTATGTAAGGCTTTGTGCTTGATAAAGAAGTCAACTTTGTGCCATGACCTAGTTTTGGGAAGGAGGATCTGGTGCACAGTGCACAGATCTCCTGTCCGATGCGAAGCTCAACTCTGTGGCTTAGTGCACAAGAGCAAAGGAATGTAAGATATTGAATAATAATAAAGAAGAAGAAGCAATCGGTGGACTTAGCCCCACACTAGGGTGAACCACATATATCTTGTGTCTTTGATTTTCTTTGTGCTTTGTTGGTTATGTAATGAATATGCTTAGTGATTTTCTTATTATGTATGTTAGATAGATCTGTTGATGCTTAGTGCTTATAATGAATGAATGTTAGATCTAACTTAGTGTTATGTGCTAAATGATTGAAGTATCTTTATTGTTACTGCCTCGATTTATTTTATGGTTTGTTCTATGATGTTAATGAAGCTATTGAACTAATGCATGTCATCTTATAAGTGTTTCTAGAGTTCTCTGTGAAGTGTTATTATCAGAGACCTGTCTCCTAGATTGGTTACAGACATTTGAGTCTTGTAACCACCCCTGCTTCTACCTCGGGTGAGCATTCTCCTGCTCGTAGGTGTTGCCGAAAGGGCCGATAGTTAGGGTTTTGTTTGTGCGATGTTGAAGCATTGAAGCCTGGGTCTGCCCCTATGCCAACAATTACCTCCTAAGAGGGAAATCCAACATGAAATACATCTTCAACATGATTCTCCTCTTCCTAATGTGGGTGTGTACAGGATGTTAGTTGTAGAGATGACATAGATCAAAAAGTAGGTACAAGGCTTATTGGATCAAGGGGTCATTAGGCCTAGTTCATCTCCTTGTGGTTCTCCGATCGTGATGGTGCCAAAGAAGGATGGCACATGGAGAATGTGTGTCGATTATTGAGCCTTAAACAAAATCACGTTGAAAAATCGATACCCTCTTCCCCATATAGATGATTTACTTGATCAATTAAAGGATGTTGTTTATTTCACTAAGTTGGATTTGTGTAGTGGATACCATCAGATCAAGGTTGTAGAACATGATGCATAAAAAAATGCCTTTAAAACCAAACATGGATTGTTTGAGTGGTTAGTTATGTCGTTTGGGCTTTGTAATGCTCCGAAAACCTTCATGCGTGTGATGAATGATGTATTCAGGCCATTTCTAGATGATTTTGTAATTGTATATTTAGACGACATTCTTATATTTAGTGGGACTTGGGATGAACATGTAAGGCATGTAAAGAAAGTATTAGATACTTTGAAAAGGGAAAAGTTGTATGTAAAATTTTTGAAATGTGAATTTGGCAAGACTGCACTTGTTTGCTTAGGTCATATTGTAGGAGGAGGACAATTGAAAATTGATCCTTTCAAGATTGATGTAATTGTTAATTAACCTGATCCAAAAAGTGTAACCGAAGTAGAAATATTCTTAGGTGTAGTCCAGTACCGAAGGAGATTCATTTCAAACTTCTCATTTATTGCAGCTCCTTTGCATGCCTTAACCAGTGTGAAGAACACTTTTCAGTGGGGAGGAAAGCAACCAAAGGCCTTTGACACTTGGAAGGAAAAGATTAGTACCACACTAGTATTAGCACTGTTGAATCTTTAATAGCCTTTCGAGTTTGAGATAGATGCCAACGGATAAACCATGGGTGCATTATTGATGAAATATCATAAGCCTATCTGTTACCACTCCGAAACTTTTAACCAAGTTGTTGTTAACTATTCTACATATGATAAAGAGTTGTATGCATTAGTTCAAAATGTAAAGAAATGGAAGAACTACTTGTTAGGGAAGGAAACAATCATACATACATATCACCAACCCTTATAGTATCTCCAAGCAAAAACCAAGCTACAACAATCTCGACATTACAGGTGGATGGGTTTTGTTCAATAGTTTCATTTGGTAATCAAATACAAAAAAGGTACAAGTAATAAGGTAGATGATATTCTTTCTAGACCTCCTATTGTTGCTTCTATTATTTTGAAGAATGTTTATTTAACTCATGATAGCTATGTGGAACAATATATTGTTTATGAATATTTTAAAGATGTATTTGAGAATCTAACCCATGGTACACAGGTAGAGAAATATTTTCTGCAGGGAAAACTACTCTACCATATTGGAAATCTTTGTATTCCTACAAGTGAACGAGTCCATGTAATACGAGAAGCTCACACTTCTCTTGTGTCTGGGCATTTTTGGGGTAGGAAAAACTATGGCTCATTTGCAAAGGTTTTGTTACTGGCCTCAGATGAAAGCAATTGTAACTAAATAAGTAAAGGGGTGTGTGATGTGTTCTACTCGTAAGCCCACTAATAGAAAATTGGGGCTATAATCACCACTTCCTATTCCATCCCATCCATGGGAGAGTATATCCATGGATTTTGTAGGGGGGTTACCAATGTTGAAAAGGTGTTGTGACTATTTGTATGTTGTAGTGGATAGGTTCAACGAGACGTGTATATTGTTTCCATGTAAAAATTAGATCACTGCTGAGAAGACTGCTAATATTTTCTTTCAGTATGTTTGGGTTCACTTTGGGTTACCCACATCCATTGTCTCCGATCGAGATACTCGATTCCTTGGATATTTTTGGAAAAACTTGTGGAGATTGATGGACACCAAGTTGAAGAGGAGCACTGCTTTCCATCCACAGACTGACAAACATACAAAGGTTGTTAACCGAACAATGGTACTTTTTCTTCGAGGCTACTACAACAAGAATCCAAAGTTATGGGATGAATAGATACACTATGTACAACATGCTTACAATCAAGTCTTACACTCCTCCACTCAGTTTTCACCATTCGATACATGTTTTGGATATTTACCTAAGGTCCTTGTGGACTTGATGTATGGGAGAGATGTCGATTCAAATGAATAAATAAATGAAGACAAGGCCTGCAAGTTCATTCAAATGATCCAAAAACTACACCAAGTAGTCAGGGAACAAGTGGATAAACGTCAAGCACAATATAAAGCTCAACATGAGAAACACAGGGTTGATCATCAGTTCTAGGTTGGAGATTAGGTATGGCTTCACATCAACAAGGAAAGATTGAAGGGTGAAGGCAAGAAACTCAAGCCCATCCAATATGCACCCTTCACTATTTTGGAGAAAAGCGGAACCAATGCTTTTCGTTTAGATATTCCACCATATATGTAGATTTACTCAGTTGTAAATGTGGAAAACTTGAAATTTTTTTAGCCTCCCATGATCATGGATCAGGGTGAGGAAGTTTCAATACCATCAGTTGATGAGTTTTCTTCTGAGTACTTGGACAATTTGAAGGAATATATCATCCTGGACAGAATGTCGAGGACTTCATGTAGGGGTGATGTTGATTATCTTCGAGTGGGATTAAATGTCACACATCCAAACAAGACAAAGTGGATTGAGAAAGACAAGGTGAGGGAAATATTCCCTCACTTATATTTTGATTGATGAAAGATTTTGGTGGTCCAAAAATCTCTCAGTGGGAAGGCATGATCCAAAAAGGATCCAGAGAATACTAAGGATAACTCAGAGTTCACAGAAGCACTCCAGGAAGCTCAGAATGGCCTCAACAGACAGAGAAAGGGAAAAAATTCAAATTCCTAGAAACTCATTGAAATTGGCATCATCGCAAAGAGCACATCACAAGCTTTCCAACGATGTAAACGAATCGTCAAACGAAGTCACAGAGCAAAATATATTCACGGTCAAAGTTTTGGTCAACCTAGACCAGTCAGCAGGGATGAGTCAACATCTGTGCTTCTGACGTCAGCATCAGTATGGATGATGTCAACATCCTTACAGGTTATGTGGCACATGTAGAGGGAGACATGTGTCATTCTGATGTCAACATGATGTCATCATGATGATGTGGCAGTACCATAGGTTGCCACATGTCACTCATTTTTGGAATTTTTCGATCAGTTTGAGGACCAATGGGAAAGTGCCACATGGAAGTTCGTACAACCATGTGGCACTTCGTACAACCACTTGAAAGGTGATGGGGTGAGATGACTAAGTAGGGGTGACATGGCGATGAGAGTACAGAGGTGGTGACATGGACCAATGAAAGGCTACCATGTGGCCCAGTCATGGTCTGCCACGTGGTAGCGAACAAACACCCAAGGAGGGTCGGTGACCGAATTGTTAATATATATATATACCAAATCTGGTGGCGGTTCCACCATATTTGGTGGCATATCCCACTGGTAGCCAAATGTAGCTGATATGCCAACAACACTACTAGAGTTAACACTATGGTTAAAAAAATACACCCAAACGGGGAGGCCCATGGGTTTGACCCCAGGACCTCCCCCCTTTACATATCGATTTGAATTAATTATCCAACCAATAGGCCAAATGACCTCGTTGTTAAATCTTCCCCAATTTTTATTTAAAAATTTGTTTTTTCCAGTGCACGAGGGTCAGAACAGGGGTGCACAACTGGATGGACGGAGGCATGGAAAATGAGATGTTTTCCCATTAATTTATTGCAGGTGCAGGCATGGAAACCGAGACAAAATTTATCTTGGGCGTGAAAGTGCCAGACTCAGATCGAGACGTGGAGACAATCGTTTTTGGGTAAGTCAATACCACAAATTCAATGGTGTTGTTTGTTTTATGATATGAGCAAAGCTTCTGCAACTTAAATCTAGAATGAGGTATACTTATTTTTTTTTCCAAATTCTTTTTCTGAGTTAATAAAAAGGCCTACCTATTTGAGAGATGGACCCAGAGACGTAGTCCACCAGGGATGAACTCTGTTATCAATTTTTCTTTGTTCATATCTGATGCATATGTCTCTTGAATATTGAGTTATTCCTTATTTATGGTGCACTTCATTTAATACAATTATTTAATAATTCACATCGTTGAAAAGATCCCGGATCACATGGGAAGAAGTGCAATTGAGGCTTAAATTAAAAGACTTTACTTCTACCCATAATATGACTTTATATGAGAAAATGGAAAGAATAAAACAAAAATTGGCAGAGGTTGAAAGACTATTGAAAAAAGAAGATGAAGATAGAATTAGAGTTGAAGAAGAAATATCCAAACATGAAGACGAGAAAACAATAAAAGTTGAAGAAGATAGAGAGAAGGAAATAAGAAGGAGAAAGTTTAAAGGAAAAGTCTAAAAAAATAAGAAAAGAAGAAGAACAAAGTTTGAAAGAAGAAATAGAAAAAATTGATAAGTCTAAGTCAGAAGATGAATAAAAGAAGAAAGAGGAAGAAGAAAAGGATAAGAAAGAGAAAAAAAAATGGAAAAGTATAAAGATGAAATTATAGGAAACACAGGGGATCACAAACACCAAGTTGTTGGTGAAATATCAAAGTGAGAAACATAGCAAGTTGAGCCTATTGGGTTGTTATATTCTTTTTAGTGAAAGTCAATTCAGTGGGAAATTCAAGGTTGAAGTGATAAAAAAAAGTCGATAGGTCAGTTGACAATAGGTTATCAGGGGGTTGAGTGCCAATCGAATGAAGACTGACTAGAGGTCGAATAGCATTCAATTAGTAATCCGACTCCTAGTCGACTATAATAGAATCTTGAGATTTGGGGCATTTGTAGCCAATGATGCATATGGATTTGTAACCATTTTGGGAGCCATGATTTATTTTTCTTCATACGATAAAGCCTATAAATAATGTGTGTTGTAGTGATGAATAAGCTAATTGTTAGATCAATCTAATATAGGTTGTTGATCATGTATATGTAAGCCAAATTGACTGTTATTGTTTCTTAGGGTGTATACCAAGGTTAGTCATGTAACTCTTTATTCATGAATGAATAAGACAACAAGAGAGCAAGAATCTCAAGGAATGTTGGTTTACCCATTTGGATTTCCAGGGTAAAATCTTTGTGTACTGTGTGATTGTTTTGTCATTTATTTTTTCATTTGGATCTATCTTCTCTTTCCTAAAAGGTTTAGCGTGGAATTCTATTTCCTAACATTTGGTATCAAAGTTTGATTTGTAAAACTTGGATCTAATCGTGTCAATTAATTTATAGGTATAAATTTTGGACATTAAATTGTCAACCAAGGTGTTCATAAACTTGTGATATGTCCACAAAATATATGTAGGATCAAGAAACTAATTATGCTAAACTATCTAATGAATTAAAATCCATTTTTCTTAGTAAATCATTCCCATGAATCAAACTTAAATATTCATGCTATAATCATTTATTTAGTTTCATTCTCTTACTTCAGTTAGAAATATTCCTACAACAATATGATTCTGTCAATTATTCAAGTGACTCATGTATCTTACCAAGCATCAAATAAAATAAAATAAATCTTGCAATATGAATTAAACCCAAAAAACCTAAAGTTTCAAGTTTAAGTCCAGTAGCTTCTGCTTTGTCAGAATTCTTGTGTCAACAACTTGTTGAGATTTTTTGGTAGCACACCACACTCGGTCAATAACAAACAAACATGAATTTAAAGAGAATAAAGGAATGAACAATAAAACATGAATAAACGTGCAAGATTAGTTCTTAATCTATGGACATACTTGCAATTAAATTTAATCAAAATTCTATAGAGGTTAATTTGGTCATTGGACTTATGTTTTTGAAGGTACTTTACATGCATCAATTACATTTATTTGTTTGGAATCGAGGCATCAAATGGTTTTATGATTTCTGGAGAAGCACTTTTATTCCTCAATATTCAATGCCTAAATTTTGTAGTGGAAATCCACACTAAATAACTTATTAATCTCTTTTTTGCAAATTTTTTTTTTTGTAAAGAAATAAATATTAACTATCACACAAACCAGGACACACAACTATGAAAAAGGAAAATAATAGTGGCATTTATCTTGAGATGAAGGGGGCCCTCCTTCATTCATAAGAAATCTGCACACTCTTACTCATAACTCAGATGATCAACGTGTTATCACTCTGTAAATTGCCTTGGCTGAGGAGGAAAATCACAAAGGTAACCATAGACCAACTTGAGGCTGGAAGCTAGCCCTTCCAACCTAGAGGGGGATCTCTCTCTTCAAATCAATCACTGAAAGGATTGATTTGGTTTTATGCTCAAAGGATAGATCTCCAAGATAAATATTGGTGTATAGTGTTGGTGGCAATGTGGAAAGAACATTCATTGGGAAATGGAGTCACAGAGAATTCATAAATCAATGAAGGTTTATTGGATGCTTGGTAAATTGAAAAGTGACTTATCAGAGGTAAGATAGAGAGCACCGCTTTATGCCAATTATATTTTGTTGTAGATATAATATTACAGAGAAAACAAATAACCCCTTAGGGAATCTAACAAGGACGAATCCCAAGTTGATTATGGTAGAAGGACAAATGAAATTACATGCAACAAAGCATTTGATAAAGATGAGTTATGATACATATATTTCATATTAACACAAAGAATAAATCATATAACATAGATGCATTTAGACTTGAAGATGAAAATGTAAGATCACATGCATAAAGTATCACAATCACATGTATCTCTAGAGTCAAATCTCAAGGACTTCTGATCCAGTAATTTAATTAATATCAGAGAGAAATTACAAAAAAAAAAAATATTCAATAGTCTCTTCATGAAATATATATAAAAAATGTTCCTATGCTGCCAAATTCAAATTCTAATAGCCTTCCTAAGTTAAGAAATAGTTACAAATCTCTTGGCAACAAAATCTGAACTAACTGCTGAAAAAGAGGAGTCAAAGTTGATTCATTAATTACAAGATAATAATAGATAAATCGACTTTTGAAACCACATCCTGATGATATTTGACCTCTGGAATTCGTTGTATATGAGATGCCACACTTTCCTACCCTTCCTTTCTGATATGGAGGCATTCTAGAAGCTCTGTCATAGTTATGCAACAAGTCTGTTGCACAACAATAACCTACAACAAAAACACAACAGATTGCATAGTAGACTAAGAAAATAGGGGTCAAATATGACATCATATCTCCTGAATAAAAATATATTTTTTAAAACTGAGAGAGTTTTTTGTATATGAACCCCTTCTTGAGAAAAAACTCTCTCATATTTCTAAAATTCCTCTCCAAATTCTCGGTATTCGTTCCCAAAGATGTTGACCAAAACATTAAATGCTTAAATATGGAAAAATGGGATGTAAAGATTCATTCAAATATCACAAAATATGACACTTGTTTAAAATATGAGAGAGGTTTTTATTATTTGGTTTATCCTTGACAAAAACCTATCTGGGATTTTCCAAAATACTATCCAGTTGGTCAAAAAGTGCTCTTTAAGTTGACCACTAAACCAGTCATCTAAGCAGTGTGCCCTGCAGTCTGTGCACAACAAAATCTTCTACGCAATGTGCATCAAATGAAAGAAACATCCTTTGCACAAAAAATGAAAGAAACTTCCTCTACGCAACAATGAAAGAACCATACTCTGTGCAACAATGAACAAAAATGTCCTCTGCGCAACAATGAACAACAACGTCCTCTGCACAATAATGAACAACATCCTTTGCGTAGAAATGAACAACAATGTCCTCTTAATACTCAATTTGCACACCATTAGGAGGTTGTGCAACAACTTGTGCAGTGCTATACTTTCCTTGATGTTGCCACGTGCCTTCAACGGATTTGATCTTATGAAATATTTAGGACCATGACAAGACTGACTATAACTGATTTGAATTGACCTCATGATCTTTCATTATGACTCTTTACTGATATGAAAACCCATACCTTTGGCACCGATACCATATGTTTCATGAATAAACTTTATTTTATGACCTTACTCAAACACATTTATCAATCACAAACCCATCAATTCATAACCTAAGAGAAATCATTCCATGGTATTTATGAGACCAAAGAATGACTTTACCCTATCATACATTTTTTATTCGCATCCTAACAACCTATTTATATGACTCTAACACAATGTATTACTTTTGAAGGAAGTGATTTTTCATTCTAGATTACCAGGATCACAAAATGTCTTAGTTCTTCTAACAGTCTTCAGTTTCTTCCTTCCTCTTCCTTTATGTAATTTTCTATTCATTTATACATATAAAAAACAGAGTAAATTATTGATATAGAGGATAACATTGAATATCTTGCAATTCTCCTTCCAAACTATGAATAAAAAAATAAAGTACATTTACAATCTTGTGGAGCTAAAATGCAATCAAAGAAGATCATTGAACTGTTACAACTGTTCAACTGGATATTCCAAAAATCAAAAAGTATATTTTAGTGTTCCCATTCTTGGAATCCATGTTTTGACCATGATTTCATGCAAGATCCCTTCAATTGTGTGGGGGTGATAACATTGGAGCCACCACCATTATCTAATTGCATGACATGCAAATTGATTTGGTTACAGATTAGGTCATTTGCTTGGCTAAGTGTTTAATTGGGATGTTGACCACGAGCTAGAGGTTCCCCTGATGAGGTTCGGGCTGATCTAAACAATAGAGAACAATATAGGTGCATATCCAAACGAAACCCATGTGCTCAATTTGGTCCTTGAAGATCGTAAGTATCATAATCATCGGGGTAGCTACCGGATCTTGTCATGTTTCTATAGGAACAAATTCCAACAACTTCATGAAGTAAAAACAATTCAAATTCATTTTATTTACCAAAATAAGGAATTTAAAATTATTAGGCATGAATGTTACCTCATGGACCCATAATAGAGTGATTGTGGCAAAATGAAAAATAATAGATCAATAAGGATGGTAGAATGAGTGAGTAGTGAGGGATATGGTCAAAATAAGGGGATATAAAAGTCACCAGACACATAAAAAAAGGATACCCTACATATCCTCCAAACTTGAGAATTTGCATGTTCTCATGCAAACTGAGACACCTGTTAGCTGCTCTTCAAAATTGATGGAAAATTTTGACACTTCAAAATTTCTTGATGTTTGTCAACTAGTGAAAAAACTGAGTTATGCATATGAGTTTATATGAATGAGAATGTTCAATTTGGACCTCATTGGCTGGAACCTTTTGAGCTTACCTTGGAGTCTTTTATTTTTCAATTGAAACTTTCTAGACTTCTAATACCATTTCCCAGCTACTTTAAGAATTTTTTTTATTATTAGCTTCAAGCTGTTCAATCTCCTTCTGAAACTTTAACACTTGAAACCTTCAGGGATTCATTCTTCTATTTTTATATGCCTATATAAGATCTTCAATTCCTTTATGTTTCTCTTCAATTTATTGATATTCCTTTTCTTTTTCATCAATTTAAGATCAATATATAGAATTAGGCAATTCAGATATTTGATCAATCTCAGTACAATCACTTATAAAACAAAAATCGTCAGCTTGTGGATTCTTAGCTTGTTCCCATGACTCTACATCAGTAATTTCTCTCACTGGATTAACTTCCTCTAGCTTATCCCATACAACCAATGATTTATATGAGACATAATTTTAGGGGCTATATATCGCCCATGGGCTAATTTTCCATGCTTTTTCCAAACAAAGATTCACCAATTTCCATTTTTTCTAAAAGTGGTTTGCCCAAATTCTATAGAATAAAATCATTTTACCTTAAAAATAGCCCAAATTTGATAGAAACTATATAAAATCCTAAAAAAATTGAATATTTTTACAAAAATATCACCAAACATTTTATACTTTGTATATTAAGGACTAGTAAGATTTGCCAAGGTTTCTACATTCTAAGATAAATTTCCATCCTTAACATTATCCTTGAGACACATGTTTTTTGTTTTTTAGATGGTTTAATGAAGCTTACCTCTTTGTTTCTCCTCAAGAATTGGATTCAATTCTTCGACCATCTTTGAAACATTCTCGACCATGGTGGTGAAACTTGAACCTGCTCCTTCCTTGGCACTTGTTCTCCCTTCTTCTTCTAATTTGTAGAAGTTCCAACCACATGAACATATTCATATCCCTCTCAAATTATTGTATGTTCTGATGTTCCTCTTCTAATTCATGTACATCCTCAGGTCCCCTATCATATTCCTGTTGTACACCCTCGATTTCATGATTGAAATCCTATACTACTGCTCCAAACCCTTTGACAACCCATTGCGAATTAAAATTTGTTCCAAAGTGTCCCTCCCTATGAATATTTCATCTACATTCATGATATGCATCAAGGAACTCAATTCAATATGGATATTTTCTTACCACACTCCCCTATTGCTCTTCTCATATTGTTAGAGAAATGTAGTGTTTTTTTTTCTACATTCCGGTTCTAGCCAGGGTGGTGTAGGAAGTAAGTTTTGAATGACAGGGAGACAAAGGTATAATGGTTAAGTGGATAAGATCGTGTGGGTGAAGTCAAGATCATGATTATAGGTGAAATCGTGATCATGACGATTACTCATCATCTATTCTTGATGGTGATCTTATTTAAGGAACAATAGTCAATGCACATTCTCCATCTTCCATCTTTGTTTGGCACCGTGATGATGGGTGCACCACATGGTGATGTACTGGGTCTGGTGACTCCCTACTATAAAAAATGTTGCATCTGCTTCTTTACATAATTTTATTCGATGATGGACTACCTGTACAACCCAATGTTAGTAAGTGGTGACTCCATAAACAACTGAATCTCATGTTCAACCACTCTCTTGGGTGGAAATCCTTGAGGCTCTTGAAACACTTCCATGTAGGATTCAATCAGTTGTTGTATTTGTTGAAGCTACTTTCCACTACATCCTTCCAAGGATGCCTTCATCTCCAACTTTCTTCCTTCTCCTTGCTGTTTTCCTTCTCTCAGAAACTAAAAGACAAACTTCTTTGTACTACCCATGATTCTTTTTTCCTGATGAGAACTGATCAGAGAGAGATTAGCTTTGTCCTGGTGTGCATTTATGGCATAAGATTTTCCTTCCTTGACTAGCCTATATTGGTTCACTCTCCTTATGAAAATGAAATCCCTCACATACAAATATCGTCTTCCCAAGATGACTCCACATATTTCTAGAGGAACCACATCTGCGACTACTTCATCAACAAAGTTATGATTGATTGAAAACTTAAATTTTCACAGCTTGCTCACCTTCAATTCCACATCTTGCCTTTCCTATCCCAGAGGGTATGTATGTGGATTATATTGAGTCTCCAACCCAAGCTTCTCAACCAATTGCACAAATATCAAGTTGGATTTTGAACCTGGATCAAATAAACAGTCCACCTTGCTTTTCTTCATGTGGATTTTACTAGCAAAAACGTTTAGTCATCTCCTTCTCCTCCTTCTGACTGCAACTAACTAATGCTATATCTTTCTGAAGGTTAGTGAAATTAATATTCACTTCTGGGTCTGATGTGCTCTCCACCCGTTCCTCATCATCCATTGATATTAATGCCTTTTTTTTTTTTTTGCTGAAAACATTTGGGGTGCTTCTCAGGGTGAAATTTCCAACAATTCTCCTTAGTGTGTCCCTTTCGATCACATCCTTTACATTGTTGTATGGAAGGTGTTTTTTCTTGTGATGATTCCATGATCTTCTATGGATAATTACCATACAGGTCTCGCTGAATGCATTCAAACTTCTGCTCTGATACCATATGATTCGTAAATAGGAGGATTATATACTATATGTCTCATCAACATGGAATTCTCTGTAAAAAAATTATAACCTTAGCTCTTTGGATGATGGAAAAATTTTGACCAATCAAGCCACAAGTCGAGTTGGGTACAAATGAGTCGGGAAGATGCAAGTTAGGTTGGAAGTAAAGCAAATCAGCCAAAGTTGAGTCAACCAAGAGCTGTGTTGACCAAGTCAAATTCACCCAAGTCGAGTCGACCAAGAATCCAAATCAACCAAAAAAGAAGTATCCAGTTGAAAAGTGGGTGGATTATGTCAACTAGGAAGGATTTCCAATCAAATGAGGAAAGGAAATTGACTAAGAAAGAGCTTGGTTAGATTAGGTCGACTTAAGGTTAAAATAAATAGTTAAAATGTGAATTTGGTGGCCAGCAGTGAAGGGGAACCTTCTAAAAATTGGAACTGGTGACTAGTAGGATTAGAAGAAACTCTAGGGGAGAATTTAGTCACCATTGAGATAAAAAATATTTTTGGGATAAATTTTGATGAGCCATGATGCACAAAAAATGTGTGGAAGTTGATTGTGTCATTGACGGATAGAGAAAATGTTTCAAAAGTCAATTTGTCATTTGAAGAGGGAGGAAAAACGTTTTGGGGCGAATTTGATAGTTGACGAATGGGAAAAAACATGTATATGGTTCGTGGGCAGATAATAAGCACCTCGACAATCCCAGACTTTTATATATATGACGTTTATGCTTTGTGGGAAAAGGAAAATGCCCAGCAAAGTAAAAAAATGTGCCCAACGACTCTAAAACTAAAATTATAAACCCCCAAATGAATAACAACGACTTTGGAAGGAGGTTTGTCGATTCCAAACTAAAAAATTCAATGCACGACTATCGTTAAAGAGTTGTTAGTTTGTGTTACACACCCATAAAAACCATATTCATATAAAACAAGCTTAGACAATAAATCGTACGAAATTCATTTGATAAATGGAACTCATACAACCGTAAAGTTACAATGAACACATTAACCATTCATGAACAATGCAAACACAAAGGAATCACCAAAAATAAACTCATAATTTACCCTGGAAACACAAACGAGAAAACCAACATTCTTTTGGCTTCGACGAGGCTCTTACTTATTCAACAATGGGAAAGTTACAGTATATATAGTACATATATCTTCTCCTCAGTGTCATTTGGACAACCTTTCTACATCATTCATAGCCCAAAGAACCCATTTCACATTGTGGGGATACATGATATAGAATGTTGAGTTGAATAAGAGGATAGCTAGAAGGCCATGCATCCCCAATGCTTCAACTTCTCTCCAGTTTGTTTTCCCTTCATTTCTTTATTTCCTTGTCCTTTATCCCATGTGGGAAAGGTATTATGAGAGTCTCGTTATTCCTTTACATACAACAATATACTGCTCGATTTTATATCTATTACATACAAAATGGACATCAAGCATGATGTCATGGGGCCCTTCATGCCAACAAAATGATTTCCTTTATCATCCATAACATTAACAATGCATGTGTTGATCATGTTATAGTCCCGTGCCAATAGCCAATTGTTCTTGTCAGATTTGATTCGGATCATAAGATGACCAAGTGAACATGTCAAAATCCCAGATGAGGGTGTCCAAACCAACATGCAACTTATGCCCATCTAAGTTCTTTATGAGAGTCTTCAATTTATATTCTAACCATCTATTTTTCTTCCTTAATTTATAATTCTACTTATGAAGAGAAGAATTGGAAGGTCTTGTGTATATCTTACCTGGTAAGAAGATAGGAATCCTTTTTCTCATTTTCTTGTTAGGGATACAAAATGATCTCCATCAACTTTTGTAGTCATGATTTATTCTTCTAAAAAATTATGTAGAGAACTATCAACCAAATATCCACCCACTTTTATGACATTTTATTGAAAGTTTTGAGGAGAGGTTTGTTGACGATAAAATTCACAACGAGGATTTCGCCGGAAAAGTATTGCTAACACCTATTATTTAAACTAAGATAATGATATGTAATACTAGTAGGTGGGACCCCCTTGTAGATTGGAGGATCAGAGATAGTCTTATTACACATTTTATGCTGTTGTTTCGATACTACTTACAAGGTTCTACATGATTGATGATGAAGTATTGTTTTTTTTTTCAACATAATGGCAAATGGATAATGCATTTTATGTGTTGATTCCATTACTCTAAGCTCTAAAATCCATGTTATGAATGGATTATATTAACTATTATTACATTTCTATTGTAGCCATGATTCATTACCTGTCACACCTGCACAAGATACATGTTGGTAACAACAAGAAACAAGAGCAATGGAAAGGAACTTATAAAAAAAATCCAAGAAGGGAAACTATGCTATGCTATATTATGTGTAATTGAAATTTAAAGAAATTGATGTTAGTCCTAACTAGCAATGTTAGTGTCTATATGATTTGTACTAAGTTATATTGGGCACATTTGATATATATATTTGTATGGTTTTGGAAATGGTTAATATGGATTGGGTGGTGCAATTGGCAAGCAATGTGTGAAAGTTTCGATGCATGGATTAATGGCATGGATTAATGGTTTGGATGGCTGTCGTGTACTACGTAATTGAATGATATGGATGGAAGCGATGTGAAATAAATGCATGTCACTCCATACTTCTCTGACTAGGCCATCAACCTAGCATGGTTATTGTTCATTTTGTTTTTTCTGTGGTTAAGCTCCAAGATTGAGGCGTGGTAGTAACTGCTTGACCAAGCTCGCATTTTTAATGCCATTGGTTACAGGTATGGTTCTTTTCTCCCATCCATGAATTTGCTTTGTGTATGAAATGAAATGTTGCTCGATAATGTGTTGGTCTGTGTTTTCTTGAGGTTGGAAACTATGTAAATGCATGGTGTTTTCTCTAGAATGACTGTTTGTGTTATTTGTTGGGAAAAATTGATGGTTGAAGTTGTGATTTCATTGGTTGTTTTGTGTGGTGGAAACCGTGATGGCTCCATGTTGTCTTTATGGGTTTTTGTTGGAGGGTTTCATTCTGTTTAGACTTGTTGGCCATCTCCTCATAGTTATGGTAACCTGTTGGCAGCCAACCCAATTTTTTTTCGATTACTCTCGAAAGCTGCCTACACCCCTTGCGGTATCATGACAAATCATTGTCGCATTGTGTTAATGGACATGTGTCTCGTTT
>JZKD02S1706498.1:117262-133584 GCA_000966675.3 Picea glauca
AGGGGGCAACCTCCTTTTACCCCACTTAAATGTTCAAGTACTAGATGATTCAAAATGAAAATGTCTCCTTGGTATATATAGAAGACTAGGAGGTATAATTACAACTAATGGCCTAGAGTCGACATAAATAAAATAACATTACTAATATAATGTGCCCCAATTAATGGGTAATGAGCCAATATTAGGGCTTAACAGATGTAGGCAATAAAGAGATACATAAAGAAGAGGAGTCGAAAAGGAAGGTGGGTGAAACCATCTCCTTGAAAATTGGGATACTCGAGTCTCCAAAGAATGTTAAAATAGGTGCCCAATGTTCTAATGAAGAGAAAATGAAGTTTTCCAAGCTACTTGATGAATTTCAATTTTTTTTTCTTAGTCTTACAAGGATCTGCGTGGTTTCGATCCTGCTCTTATACAACATCCCATTCCCATCAAGGAAGGCATAAAACCAGTTAGGAAAAAACAAATACCTATCAACTGTGCATTGGAAGCAACTATTTGAAAGGAGTTGGAAAAACTCTTGAAAGATGGAATCATCTTTTCGGTCAAATATTTTGAATGGGTTTCCAATTTGGTTCCTATTTGGAAAAAAACCGGTCATATCGTATTATGAATTGATTTTCGTTCATTAAATCGAGCTAGTATAAAAGATCACTTTCCTCTCCCTAACATGGAAATGATTTTGCAGCAAGTTGTAGGGTCACAGATGATGTCCCTACTTGACGGGTTTTTCAGTTACAATCAAATCAAGGTAAAAAGGGCAGATAAATATAAAACCACATTTTTTACTCATTGGGGTACCTTTTCTTATGAACGTATGCCTTTTGGCTTATATAATGTAGGTCAAATAGCTATGAAAATAGATTTTGATGATTTGATCAAAAAGATCATTCAGATCTACTTTGATGACTTAACGATGTACTCTAAAATCTGATCAGATAATTTTGGTTATTTGAAAAGAGTTCTCATGCAATGTAGGAAGTTTGGCATCTCTCTAGATCCTTCTAAGTCCATTTTCGGTGTTACTGATGGAAACATCCTTGGACACATTGTCTCTGATTCATGAATAAGCATTGATCCTGAAAGGATTGTTGCCATACTTAATCTGCTTGCTCCCACTTCCAAGAAGGAGGTTCAATATTTTATGGGGCTTATTAACTTCGTCCGTAGGTTTGTTCCATATTTTTCTATGATGGCCAAACCAATTCATAATCTTCTTAAGCAAGATCGTTCTTTTTCTTGGATAGACGATGTTGAAATTCCTTTGTAGGAATAAAAAAAGAAATCAGCTCCGCACCGGTTTTGGTGAAGCTGGATTTTGAGAAGGAATTTATGATATATACTAGTGCCACTGAGGAAGTAGTTTCTTCTTTCCTCATGCAAAATGATGACCAAGGTAATGAAAAACCAGTGGCTTACATGAATCAAAGTTTGTCTGATTATGAATTTAAATATTCTTTTATTGAGAACCATGCTTTCTCTCTTGTTAAAGTTGTTGAAAATTTTCGCCACTTCATCCTAGGTAAGCATACGTTGGTAAAAGTCCCTTTACCTACTGTCAAGTTTTTTCTCTCACTGACTTAGCTTTCAGGGAATCTTTCACATTGGCTTGCCAATATCCAGGTGCATGATTTGAATATCGTGACTTCTACCACTATCAAGGGACGTGACTTAGCCCTTCACTTAGCTCAACATGTTGAGAACAATGAAGAAATTGATGAACATGATAGTTCCTTATCAACACTATTCTACATTGATAATAAGATCCTTCTCATGTCTGAACATCCTTGGTATATGAATTTAGTTTACTACTTACAAAACCAGATATGCCCAGACAACTTAGACACTCATCAAAGAAGAAGACTTTGTTTGGAATTTGCAAGATACATTATTATAGGAGACCTCTTGTTTCGAAGATCTGCTGATGGTGTGTTGTTGCACTGTGTAAACGATGAAGACGCACAAAAATTGTTGCAATAAAATCATGGTTCTTTAAATTATGTCATTCATGTAGGAGGCCATTTTTCAGTTCAAACCATTGCTTTCAAGATTATTAGAAAAGGATACTATTGGCCTTCAATCTTTCGTGACTCTTATGTTTTTTTGAGATATTGTGACAAGTGCCAAAAATTTGTTGGGAAAGAACACCTTTCAACCATGCCATTCCAACTTGTCCTACTAGACTTTCCATTTTCAAAGTGGGGATTGGATTTGATTAGTCCTATTAATCCTCCATCTTCAGCAAGAAATTTTTTTATTTTGACAACCACAAAATATTTTACAAAATGGGCTGAAGTTGTCCCACTTAAGAATTCAACAGATGATCAGGTAATTTCTTTCCTTGAAAATAATATCTTTTCCAAATTTGGTCTTCCATTGGAAATGATTACAGACAATGGTCCCGCTTCCATTTATGCTAAGTTGACCCAATTTTTAGGTAAATTGGGGGTTAAACATTTCACCTCATCATCTTATTATCCCCAAGGGAATGGGCAGGCTGAGTCTACCAAAACAAATCTGGTGAGAATCGTCAAAAGGCTCATCGAAGATAAGCCTCGTCAATGGCACACTCTCCTCACTTATGCCCTTTGGGCATATAGAAATACCACCAAGGTAAGCATTGGTTGCACTACTTTCCATCTTGTGTATGGTCAAGAAGCCATCCTGCCTACTGAGTTGGATCTCTCATCCTTAAGGCTGATGCTACAGATCGAACAATTAAATTCTTCTGATGTTTCACAAAGGATAAATTCACTCCTATCTTTAGAGGAGAAAAGGATGTTTGCCTTGGATAATATAAAAAGAGACAGTAGATTGTTAAGAAGTATTTCAACAAGAGTGTCAAAAATGTCAAATTTAAAGTCAACGAGAAGGTATTGTTGTGGGATTCAGCGCACGCTGATAGGGGAAGACATTCAAAATTTCAAAAATTATGGTTGGGTCCTTTCAAGATCGCTTTTGTCCTGGTTACTAACTCTTACATTCTAAAATATTTATAGGAGTGATTGTTTTCCTACAACACTAACGGTTCTCACTTAAAACACTACATGGAACCAACTTGAAAAGTTTTAACGCTGTTTGGATTTTCTGTATATTAGTAGTCTAGTTTTGCTTTAATTTTCACCACTGTTTTGCATTTATGCTTTTACCGTAGTTTAATTTCTTCTTTCCTTTTAAATATATTTCATGTTTTTTTTGCAATTTTTTCATTTTATTTCCGTTGTTTTAAATTTTGCAGTCCCATTTCTGTCATGAATTTTATTTCTTTTCATATTTTAGTTTATTTTTGGTCAAGAATAAATTGTTGGATCAGTTCTGCCATAGTGACACTCCTTCAAGGTATTGTTAATCAATAAAAATTAAGCTTACACAACTGTTACGATGTCCCCCCTGGAAGTAAATTGACTTTGTTATCTGCTTTCACTGCTGTGTTATAAAAGAATTGGTTACCTCTCGCTTTTGCTTTCCATTTCTTCATCCTTTTGAGAGTTAAAAGAGCAAGTCCATAAATTTTTCTCCTTGAAGTAAGAGAAAATTCTGGTTGAATGATTATGCATACAGGGATAAACCCCCTCATACTTAACATTTTTCATGAGTTATTCCCAAATTCCCGGTCATTTTTCCATTAAATCCGCTCACCCCCCCCCTGTTGCATAATCATTCTGGTTATATCTTCTTGATCCTCTGTTCTTGGTCTGTGAAACCATGTGTTCTGAGTTCTTAATCTATTGGAAACATATTTCCCTATGGAGTCGCCAGTTTGTTTATGATAAAAATCACAAGGAGGATTTTTCCCGCAAAGTATTGCTAATGCCTATTATTTAAACTCAGCTAATGATATAAAATACTAGTAGGTGGGACCCCCTTGTAGATTGGAGGATAAAAGATAGTTTTATTACACATTTTATGTTGATGTTTCGATACTTCTTACATGGTTCTACATGATTAATTATGAAGTATTGGTTTTGTTTGCAACATAATGGTAGATGAATAATTCATTTTATGTGTTGATTCTGTTACTCTAAGCTCTAAAATCCATGTTATGAATGGATTATATTCACTGTTATTACATCGCTATTGTAGCCATGATTCATTACCTGTTACACCTGCACAAGATACATGTTGGTAACAACAAGAAACAAGAGCAATGGAAAGGAACTTATAAAAAAAATCGAAGAAGGGAAACTATGCTATGCTATATTATGTGCAATTGAAATTTAAAGAAATTGATGTTAGTCCTAACTAGCAATGTTAGTGGCTATACGATTTGTATTGAGTTATATTGGGTGCATTTGATATATGTAATTGTATGGTTTTGGAAATGGTTAATATGTATTGGGTGGAGCAATTGACAAGCAATGTGTGCAGGTTTTGATGCATGGATTAATGTCATGGATTAATGGTTTGGCTGGCTGTCGTGTACTACGTAATTGAATGAGATGGAGGATGGAAGCGACGTGCAGTAAATGCACGTCACTCCATACATTTACCATTGGGTTGTCACCCTAGCATGGTAATTATTCATTTTGGTTTTGCTATGGTTAAGCTCCAAGATTCAGACGTGGAAGGAATTGCTCGACCAAGCTCTCATTTTTAAGGCCATTGGTTATAGGTATGGTTCTTTTCGCCCATCCATGAATTCGCTCTGTGCATGAAATGAACATTGGCTCGGTAATGTTTTGGTCTGTGTTTTCTTGAGGTTAGAAACTATGTAAACACGTGGTGTTTTCTCTGTAATGAATGTGTGTGTTATTCGTTGAAAATGGGAAAATCGATGGTCAAAGTTGCGATTTCATTGGTTGTTCTGTGTGGTGGAAACTGTGATGGCTCCCTATTTTCTTTATGGGTTTTTGTTGGAGGGTTTCACTCTATTTATCCTTGTTTTCCGTCTCCTCACAGTTATGGAAACCACATCCGGTTGTATTTGGTGCTATGGGATTGTTGTGTATGTTTTGAACCACCTTTTGGTCACTACATATCTTTTTCACTTGGTCATGGGCTCATTTTACATTATTAGTATCCGCACAGTTGGTTATGGGGTGGATATTATGCCAAGAAGCATGATTTAGGGTTGTTGGTAGTACTCGGGCTATGCACTTCTATCAAAATTATTCGTCTATTGGGGAAAAAATGAGGGTTATGCCTCTACGTGTTCTTGGTGTTAGTTACTGGCTAGTAATTAATATTCGCTCCTCTGCATCATGGTCTACCCTACCTGGTGTCGAACTGTCACCGTATATTACAAGCTAAAGGTTATAAGGCTTGTGGTTCCACTCTGCTTGTCTCAAAGGCTCTCACCTACTGTCGATATGGTTGACCTCCAGTCTCCCTATGTTTGGTTCCACTAAGCGAACCCTTGATTATTTTGTTCATTAGTTGTAGAGCTTGATTTTGATAAACTAAACCGGACGCACCCTGTCAGGAATCTTGTTGATTGTAATAAGTTGGTTGAGTAGTATTGTCAGTGGCTTTTATTGTTGGCTCATCTCTAACTGATCGGGTTTATTGGAGAGTTGTAATTGGAAATGATAATGGGCATACAGTCGCTACCTCCTTTTGTTATGACAGTTGAATCGATAACTCAACATTGTTATAAATGGTCTGATTGGGAGTAATAGGATATGTATAGTTAGAGAGATTCCTCTTTGTGTTATGCATTGGTCTGTGTGTTCCTACAATGTGGTATAAACTGAATTTGGTGTTTGTTGCGTGTTTAATTTGTCTTGATCGATATTGTTGCAAGTTGAGGAGTTGATAACTGTGGCTTGGTTGTCTATTGTGTATGATTTCTGTAGACATCATGCTTCGTTTTGTTTTATTGCACCATCAAAGATAAGCATGGGGTTTTGGTAGTATGGTTTCATTACGAATTTAATTTTTAAATTTGTTAAAGGAATGAAATCGGTCATGTTTTAAAAGAGTTTGTTCAACTCAGGAAAGACCCGTGTCTATGTTTGATTTGAGAAATTAAATTATGGGCAGTGGTTGATGTTTTTTTTTTTTTATGCTGAACAGAGTTTAAGCAATATGACTATGTGTTCCTTGGATTTTGTTTAAATATGAAAGGAAAGTGAATGAAAAGAAACAAAATTCTTTAACAAGATGGGTGAAATTCATGACAATTTCGAGTATGATTATACATTATGTTAATTGAAAGTTTTTAAAGAAATTGAATGTGGGACAACGAACACGTTTTAACATACAATAATTGTTTAAGTGGTCACAGTAATTGTTTAATTGGGGCTAGAATATTTGTATTGAATACAAAACTATTTTTATGGATTACTAAATTGGTTTTTGAACAATATTCGCTCTTTTCCCCTACCATTATTTCACTTTTTGCACATTACAATTCCCCCCGCCTTCCCATATTCACTATCCACTCCCTGTTCCTAAAATTTAATTATAGTAAGGATAATTTCTATATGATGAAAATTAAAGGATCGAAGGGATGAATTACAATGATATATTCTTTTGGGTTACGATACAAATGATTTTTTGATGTCTGTGAGTAGTAATCATGACCTTTTCCCCCTCATTTTAACATTTTTCTCTCAATACAAATCCTCGCATATCCCATAACCCTTGTTCATCCCCTGCTCATTGACAACTATTAAATGATTTGTATGGATTGGATTGCATGAGTTTGATATGTTGTTGAGCCAAATTGTATTTCATATTTAAAAGAGTTGTCATGTATGGTTGTTAAGGAAACTATTTGCTAATCAATTATGCATATAGGAATGATCTTTTTCAGCAGAGGTAGCCATGGAAGAGGTAACCAAGGAAGAGGAGAATAGAAGGAGAAGCATACTAAGGTTTGCTCTGTTTGTTTTGTTTAGATAATTCAGTTTTCATTCATTCCTTAATTCATTAGAAGCCTAATTCTTTTTTATGATAGCAGGGTCCTATTGTAGACAACAAGATTCAGGGATGAATTACATCATTTAGACACTTTTTTTTCAGAGGTGTTGAACTATCTTTGATAGTCTATGTAGACTTGTCTGTTTGTGAATTAGATTTCATGACTGACAAAGGCTATTGTGCAGAGTCGAGTGGGAAACAATCTGTGGCAAGCTGATCTAGCTTTTAAAGTTCAGTTTTTTACTTTCTGTCAGAAGTCCTTTGTATGTTTCATCGGGGGCATCTATGTTTGACTTTGGTCCAAAAATTCCTCAAGAAATTTTGTAAAGAGAATGATTATTTTGATGAATTGGAATGAAATAAACGATTTCTTTATGTCTCATCTATTTTGATTATTGACTTGGTGTCTTTACTTCTATCTCTATATTTATTTCAGCATATGTTAGGTTTTGGTTCTTGTGTAGAAGCACTTGCTTATTTTCCCTTATCCAATGTATTATCTATGTAGTTAACATAAGTATCTATAGTTGGTTCTTGTGTGATAGCCACAAGGATTTTTTGGTTTGGTTCTTATGTAACAACATCAATTTTGTTTGGAGCGCTTGTTGTTTCTATTGCAACAATAAATATGTTCCTCTTTTTCTTTAGAATGGATATTGAAATCCAATATGTTGTGGATCTTGTGCTTTTGTTTTTTGATTATATTTTTCTCATGGTATTAGGAGCTTCATCAATAATCAAGCATGGATGAATCTTTTCCCTTGGAGGTTATTCACTAGCAATATCAACATCTCTATCATCCTAAAAAAAAATTGAGGGATGCACTCCCTACTTAGATTGATAAACAACAATGTGATGTTGTTTGATAGTCTCCTCCTTTAGTTGTTTAGCTTCTTCCTCCTATTTTGCATCTGCTTCTTCTTCTAGTTTTTCTTCTACTTCTTCTACTTCTTCTTCATGTTGTTCCTCTATTTCAATGCTTTTCACTCTTTGTGTTTTAGGATCCATTTATAAGAAAGATTCACATTTTTTGTTTTGTTTGGATAAGGCATCCAAAACTAGTAGTTTTATTAACCCATCATGGGTGGCTCTTGTATTAGAATCTTTGCTGCCTATGAAATTATGAGATGATAATTATAGGATCTTTAACAAAAATTAGGTAATATTGATTAACCTCTGGTAATGTAGGTGTGAAATAAACTTGAAGTTGTACCCAAATAATAGGTTGTGCCTCCCTTCATAGGTCAGGTACATTTAAAAAAAATATGTTATAGTTAGCCATGGATGAGATAAGGAAAAGCATTGTACACACTTATTCCCAAATGTGGCAGTCTCATCACTGATCAAAACATTAAGCCGAACTTGATTCAACACAATCTTTCTTCAAAAACATATCTCACCTATCTTTGGTAGGCCCATGACCCTAACAATGTTTTCTTAATTGATTCTTAGATGAATCCCATGCAAAATGGTAGTGGAAAAGAATTTTTTTTGAGAAAACACTAATGCAATAGATGAATCAAACCCTTGAAACCTCTCAAAATATGTTATCCAAACTACTTGGAGGAAAAATTGATATACCTCTAGATTACTCTACAACTGAGCAAAACTTAGAGGTTTGTATCACATAATAGAGCCTCCCATGGTAGAGTAGAATTGTTTAGCAACAAACATATGAAAGTAACAACAAGCATTGTCTTGGAGTAGCAACAAATTAACAATGTCTCAAAATAGTAACAACCATGCACATAGTGGTCAATTTATAGGAATAATAGAAAAGGGTTTACCAAAATAGGAACATAAATTAAAAATGGAAATTTGGAAGCCCATAAAGATATCGGTAATTGTTGGCAGACCCAAGGTTCAACGCTATAACAACACACCAACAAAACCCTAACTACCAGCCCTTTCGGAAACACCTGCGAAGCAGATGGAGTCTCACCCGAGGTAGAGGCAGGGGTGGTTGCAAGACTCAGGTGTCTGCAACCTTAGATGGGAAACAAGTATGTGATTATATCACTTACAAATCACTTAGCATAGATCATTTATCAATATTCCACTTAGGTCTACTTCGCCGACATAACATAGCATCACAACATTCACTTAGGTTTGGGTTATTTTAGCACTTAGTAACAACAAGACAGATCGGATCTGGTAGAGCAAGCACTTAGCATATTCATACACATCAAATTTAGCATTCATATACATCTCTAGCATTAAGCATAAGCAATTCTATCTAATCACATCTAAGCACTTAGCAATACAAAACATCTAAGAATAAGAACAAAGCACAACACACGGTATTTACATGAACTCTTCTTCTTTATTAGCTTCAGTCAATCCAGTTACAACACAGAGTTATCAAAATCCTACTCCGCATAGGACAGGAGATCTGCACGCACCTCACTAGATCTTCCTTCCTCGAGTAGATCTAGCACAGAGCCTCCTTACAATCTATGCACTCAATGTTTACAACACTTGTAGTCAGCTCTGCAAGTCAATCACATAGATCAATTCTAGCACTAAGCCCTTGGCTAATCTTCTCCTCTACTTACATCACCTAGATATCTATTTATACACTACATAAGTGGGCCTAAGCGTGGGTAAATCTATGGGTTGACATCCCTTTCCCATTACATATTCCCAAAACCCAAAAATTACCCAAAAAGGGGGTCTAGCTGCCGCAATATCCACTTCGCTTCGTCTTCGACAGGTTGTCGAAGTCCCAAAAATGGTCAAATATGACCAAGTATTCCTCGAAACTTGGTCAAGGGCCAACAGGCCCCCAACACTCACCTGTGACTCGTCCCAAGTCACTCAGGTCTGATCACTTCTGCCTCAAATTCCTTGAGCTACTTTGACCTACTACCGTGCTACAACCTCTTTCTCGGTGAACTTCTGGATGAGTGTGTCATTTACTGGTTCGTCGAGGAGCTACTCTACTGAGATGACAATCTGTTCTATCTCTATTCCTTTTGTCTTGATCTCTGAAAATAACATGCATGTCTTATCCTGCATGGGTTGGATTCTCTAAGTGACCTCCATTACTTTACTTTGAAGCATGTGAATCTGCTGTTGGGTGGTGCATTGCTCGTGAGACCACTTCATTCTCTCTACAGGTGATAGGGCCTTCAGCTGCAAATGTAGATTTTCGGTTTCATGCTTCGCCTCCTGGATCTGCGACTCCAATTTATGCAATTCTGGATTCTCATTTAGGTTCTCATATATATGCACACTTATGCTACTTAACTATTTGCATTCCTCAGTGAGTGCTTTAATCCCTTCTACTATGCTTCGGGCAGTCATTTTTCGTTGGTTGCGCACTTCTTGTGGGGTACTTGGTATGGTCTGAAGGTCTAATTCCACGACTCTTTGTTGAATTTGTTGAATAACTTCAACAAGCTTCATCACTTGGCATTCTATGGGTTCTTCTACCTTCTGCTCTAAGCTGGTCACAAAGAAAAATGCTCTATTGACTGCTTCTTCAATCCCTATCTTCTTCACGAGAAATTGCTCTTTCTCTTTTTGGATCTTTGCTTCGTCTTCTTCAAATTTCACTTGGAGAGTGTCCTTCTCTTGTTGCACAACTCGACATTGTTTGATGAATTCCTCTTGTGCTTTCTTTAAGGCCTGGGTGGCCTGCGCTGTTTCTTCCTGTGCTTTTTGAAGGTGTAATTCGACTATGTCAAAAATATTGCGGAGTTGAACTGGTTCATCTCCCTCTTCTGTTGTTCCTTCTGGCAGGGGCACAATTGAGATTGCGTGACTAGAATGAAGTGCCTGCTGCACTCCTTGGAGCTCGATCTCAATTTTGTTGTACATTGTCTCTTGCTTAGCTTCCTGTTTTTCTTCTATCTCTTCTATAACTTCATTCATAGCTATGATGAGGAAAATGAAGTCATCTGGAGTGAGCGTGGTCTGCAGCTTAGTTACGGGTTCTTTTGATTTCTTCCAGGAGGAAGGTTCTGGAGGCGAACCCTTCCTCTTCTTTATGAATTCTACTTTGTCTTTTGGTCTTTTTTTGAATTCTTCTAAAACTTCGCCATCACCTCCTTGATATTGTGTAATGGAAGCCATCCTCATAGATAGGCTGTCTATATCCTATACTTCCTCAACCTTCCTCATCATATTTGTTTTCTTTGTCTTACTAGGCCCAGGTGTATCTTGCATAACTTCTAGGTTGTTGATGTAGGACATTTCTGTGGGTTCTGCTGAAACAAGGAAGTCCACTGACCATTCCTTGGTGATCTCCTCCAGGTCTTATTTTGTCATCTTATAATAAGACTGAAGTTGTTCCTTGTGCTCATCAGCACGTGCTGTAATGTATATGAAATGACGGTCTATGCTAAACTTCATCAAAGGTCGAAACCTGTGTAAAGTATTCGGGGTCATGTGAGGCTCGGACTGGATGGAAAGATTCAACTGGGTGTAGTAGGTATGGAAGATGGAATTGGATTGCCACTACTTATTCATATCGTTTGAGTACCATAGTGTACTAAACTTCGTGACCAGTGGTTTATGGGGGTCGATGTCCAGGAAGGTTGCACCTTCCGGTAGCTCCCATGAAAAGAAAGACATAAGTATCAAGAGCCAGCTAAAATGGAATTCATGCCCCCGATCCTAGAGTTCTTTGCAGACAATCTCTAGTTGATTCACCAGGTACTTCACCCAGTTCATCTGTAGTCCCTCTGTGCACTTCCCTACGAGGTCGACTACAAAGCCGGATACTTGCATGGGTCGATTCTTGCATACCAACTTCCCTGCAATCAATTGACAGGTGAGGTACACTGTGCCACTTTCAACAGAAGCTACCTTATAGCGTCGTGTGCCTTTCTCAACATCGCCATAAGATTCTTTGATCTTCTGAGCAAGAGCGTGATCCGCAGTCTTTACAGAATAGTAATCATGGGGATCAAGGCTCTGCATGCTAAGCCCGATGATCCATTTGATCAGTGTTGGATCAACTGTTATGCGATGGTTTAACCATAAGTATCCTCCATGGTAACTCGCCAGCAGCAGATTCACACAAGAATTCACCTCCCGGTGTCTTCCGAAGTGCAATATCTTCATAATGTTGAGTAGAGTGGACTACGTGAGGTTCATCGTCCATTGCTGAGGGACGATCTTTGAATTCTTTCCATTGGTTCTGGTTAGGTACTTGTACAGGGAAAGCATGCTATAAACTTTACAATCCCCCAGGTTGAAGTCACTAAACTTCAATGCTACAATATTGTCTTGATCTACGTGGACTGTACATACCCCTTTCGATAGGTACACAGTGACTAGAGTGTACTCAAAGTCTCTAGGAACACTGTCTCTGTTGATCGCACCGCTCAGAGGTGGTATGTAAGCAGGTAGGATGGATGGAAATAACTTCGCGTTGGCCATATCGTCTTTATGTTTAGTTCTTCTTTCTACATCAGCTTAGGATGTTCCTGCTCAAGCAGTCGATGGGGAGGCTTGCACTGCTCTCATTGATGATGCCTGTAAACCTGTAGACAATCCTCTCTCTGACATGACTCTTTTGGATCTAAGGCTAGAGAGTACCTCTCTTACAAATTCTTCAGCTGCGCTAAATTCATCGGACATATACGCTCAGGATCAATATCTCAGGTTCACAAAGTAACATAGGTACTGTAAAGAGTAAGAGTGGAGTAATCACTGTTCACAATTCATGTATTCTGCGGGCTAAAATTTGCAATTAGAAAAAATGTCTTCCATGCATGGCACGATGGAATAAGTAAGTAACTCTGTATGGGATCATTTGTAACGGAGATGGGGCTTCATTAACTCTTTTTCTATCCATTATGGCACGGTCTAACGGTTTGGTGATGAGCCATCAATGCTTTTCGATCCGTTCGAAGCGACAGTTGAACGGATATATTGACTTCCAACGACTATATTTCTTTTCCACGACGAAGTGACCCATGTCGTTGTTCTGATATCCCGGCAAAGCTCCAATTTTACAAGTTTTCTTTCTGAGATGTTCCCTCTAGAACCCTCTAGAACCCTCTGTATCCTGTCAATATTAGCTCTCTTTTTACTTAGCTTCGTAGCCTTCTTTCCCATGAACTTTGTCTCGGTAGTTCTTTTCCTGTTCTGATTTTTCTTGGGCATAATCACTTCACGTTGCTAAGGTTCTCTCCCAAGACTCAGGGGTACTACTTCATCTATATCTGATACAGATACTCCAATCTTCTGTGAGTCCCCTAATGATTTTATATCTTTGAATCTAGGCTTCTAGTGTCAAATAGCTTTGATTTGTTCTCCTTTTCTTCAATCAACTGCACAATCCTTCTGGTCATGCAATATTTTAACTCTTGTCTCTTCTGTTCTAAAACATTTTCTTCTTCCTTCTTCCTATCCTTATCTCTTTCAATCCAAGGTTTTCCAAGTAACATAGTAAATGGGGTGTTGTCCTCAATAAATTTGATAATCTCAAACTCTTCCTCTGTCGAAGTTCCATTGACATTCATAGATATCTGAGTGAGCCTTCCACATAGGTTTACTAGTTTCCCTTTGAATAACCCTATTCCTCTTAGTGAAGGGATCATAACAGGCCTTCCTATAGCTTCCCAAGTTCTCTTTGTGATAACATTCACATGTGTTTCCTCATCCAAAACACAGTCAATGTCGAAGTCTCTTATTCTTACCTCGATGCATTCTTTTTCGTTATAGACTTCTGATAATCTAACATGTCGATGGTCATTCAAGGTGTATTTCATCTATAGTAATATCTTTTCTGATTCTCTCTGGGGTTCTGCTATTTCTGGATCTGCCTTAAGGTTTTCTTCAGTCAGATTCATTCTTTCATGCTTATCAATCATTCTAGGGCAATCCAATACTTCATGATCCAAAGCTTTGCAACAGAGATAACTATGTCTTCCACCAAGGTATTACTTATCAATATGTCCCAATCTTATGCAACTATAACAAAGGGTTAATCCTCTCTTTCTTTTACATGATCCCCAACTTCTTCTATACTGCACACCAGGATCATGGTAGCTAGCCTGCAAAAAAATCTTTCAAGGATCTTGCATCCATTTGCTAGTCCAAACATTCTTTCTATGCATATGTATAACATATCTATCATTATGCTTATCAGATCTGTTCATATCAAACTTTCTTTCGTCTATTAGAGCCCTAGTTTTCAACCTAGGACATAGTCTATCAAATAGACATAGATCCATGCTCTAGAAACAAAAATTTCCACTTATCTTACTTCTACAGAGCACAAATCTTTCAAATCTAAGAACTTTTAACTATTCTTACCTTTATCAGAGCACTCAACTTACAAATCTTACCTCTTTTCTTTAGAAACTTCCACTTTTACTTTTCTCAGAGCACAAAGCGTTCAGATCTCTCTTATTTTCTTCAGATATAGCCTTCTCTTTTCAACACAGAGCTTTTCAAATCAAGTAAAATAGTGCACACTAGGGCACAGATCCATGCACAAATCCTCCACAATTTAAAGATGAATCTTTGCACAAAGTATCTTCTCCCTTAGTTCCCAACAATCACAGTTTCAGTCCCAACAATGGAACCATTTGTTGGCACAAGGGAAGACCTAGGGTTCAATGCTATAACAACACACCAACAAAACCCTAACTACCGTCCCTTTTGGCAACACCTACGAAGCAGATGGAGTCTCACTAGAGGTAGAGGCAGGGGTGGTTGCAAGACTCAGGTGTCTGCAACCTTAGCTGGGACACAAGTTTGTGATTATATCGCTTACAAATCATTTAGCATAGATCATTCATCAATATTCCACTTAGGTCTACTTCACTGACATAACATAGCATCACGAAATTCACTTAGGTCTGGGTTATTTTAGCACTTAGAAACAACAAGACATATTCGATCTGGTAGACCAAGCACTTAGCATATTCATACACATCGGATTTAGCATTCATATACATCTATAGCATTAAGCATAAGCAAGTATATCTAATCACATCTAAGAACTTATCAATAGAAACCATCTAAGAATAAGCACAAAGAAAAACACACAGTATTTATGTGGTTCACCCCCACCCTAGGGCTACGTCCACCAACTCTTCTTCTTTATTAGCTTCAATCATCCAGTTACAACACCGAGCTATCAAAATCCTACTTAGCATAGGACAGGAGATATGCATGAACCTCGCCAGATCCTCCCTCCTTGAGTAGATCTAGCACAGAGCCTCTTTAAAATCTATGCACTCAGTACTTACAACACTTGCACTCAGCTCTGCAAGTCAATCACATAGATCAATTCTAGCACTAAGCCCTTGGCTAATCTTCTCCTCTACTTACATCGCCTAGATATCTATTTATACACTACAAATATTAAGCCCCAATATTGGCTCATTACCCCTTAATTGGGGTATATTATATTAGTAATGTTATTTTATTTATGTCCGCTTTAGGCCATTAGTTGTAATTATACCTCCTAGTCTCCTATATATACCAAGGAGACATTTTGATTTTGAATCATCTGGTACTTGAACATTTAATTGGGGTAAAAGGAGGTTTCCCCCTCAAAGAGGCTTATTATCTAAAATTATCTCTTTTTCAAGGCCTTGAGTACTTTTTCTGAGGTTTTTCTATGCTATATTGATATTTGGTTCTTAACATATGGTATCAGAGCTCAAGGTCTTGGGGTTTCACCGCTACATCTGAGATACCTTGGAATTTTGACTATAACTTTTATTCTACAATGTTTTAGAAGGAACGACTTGGAGGATATTTAGTAGATGGATCAAGGTACTTTGGGTTCAAAATTCAACTCCTGAGGCCTTATAATTTCGGAGATATAGCCTATACAAGATAGGGTTCTAGAATCATCTTGAACTAAGTCATTGCGGAATTTTCTCTATAAAAACTTTTCTGTAACATTTCAGACCCTAAAATATATAGGATATTTAAAGAAATTAGTAAGGTATCTGTGGTAAAAATTTCAACTTCTGGGTCATCTTAAATTTGTAGATACACCCTATGTAAGATAGGGTATCTGACTAGTCCTATTGACTAGTCTCAAGAAGGTGTTCCAGGTAAAACAATCACAACTTATTCCTAGAGTACCCAAATTGAGTGGGACTGGTTTCATTGGATCGTGGACAGTCTGTAGTATTTTTGGTGTGAGTTTCAGAATTGTATATCAATTATTTTGTACGCGGCACGCTATACATGTGAGATATCTTGGAAAGGACAAAAATCGACAAGTTGTGGTGAAGTTACTATAAATTCCACTTGGCACATCCAATTTTGATCAGACCTATGGCATTGCAGAGAATAAATATTAGAGAACTACATAAAATAAATTTTCATACCCAAAAGGGATGAAACTTGGGAGATACAACAAAATAAATATTGTCTAGCAGAACCACCTCAAAATCAAGGTTCAAAAGTGATACTTGGCCAAAATGCCACCAAAAAAGGGAACTTCTACACCAAATAAGCCTCCAGAAAATCCTACT
>JZKD02S1706498.1:156038-175016 GCA_000966675.3 Picea glauca
ATGCTTGTCATAAAAGGTTTAAAGTCTACCAAATGGATGTCAAGTCAGCCTTTCTAAATGGAGATTTAAGTGAAGAAGTCTATATGGAACAACCAGAGGGTTTCAAATTGTCTAATAACCCTAACTTAGTATGCAAGCTGAAGAAATATTTATATGGTTTAAAACAAGCCCCTCGATCCTGGTATCATAGAATGGATACGTATCTCAAAGACAAAGGGTTCAAGAGAGGAATAGCTGACAACAATCTGTATATTAAAATAGAGGATAATGATTTTCTCATCGTATTGGTCTATGTAGATGACATCATCTTTGGATGTAATAAGGATTCATCAGTACAATGGTTTGCTTCTGCCATGGAGTCTGAATTTGAAATGTCTATGATAGGAGAACTGCCATTTTTTATTGGTCTGCAAATTACTCAGAGGTCCGAAGGGATGTTCATTTCTCAAGAAAAATATCTAAGAGAAATGCTGAAAAAGTTTCAGATGGAAGATTCTAAACTTGTGGGTACACCTATGGTAAATGGATGTAAATTAAGAAAGGATGATGATTCACCTGATGTTGATCAAAGGTCATATCGACCAATGATAGGCAACCTGTTGTACATCACAACATCTCACCCAGACATAATGCATGCTATAGGAATGGTAGGAAGATATCAGGCTGCACCTAAATAGAGTCATTTGCAAGCTATCAAAAGAATATTCAGGTATTTGAAAGAAACAATAACTTATGGTCTATGGTATCCCAGAAATCAAAATATTCAACTGACTTCTTATTCAGATGCAGATTGGGCAAACTGTGTTGATGACAGAAAAAGAACCAGTGGAGGAGCATTCTTCCTAGGTGACTCCTTAGTAGCCTGGCTTTGTAAAAATCAAGGTTCCATTTCTTTATCAACCACAGAGGCAGAGTACATTACTGCTGCTACCTATTGCACTCAGGTATTATGGATGATTCAAACACTTGCAGATTTGGAGGTAAAATACACTGCACCGATCCCAATTCATTGTGATAACACTAGTGCCATCAGTGTGTCTAAAAATCCTATCCTCCACTCCAAGACCAAGCATATTCCCATAAAATATCATTTTCTAAGAGAGTAGGTCACCAATCAGATTGTTCAGGTCCATTACATTTCCACCACATAACAAATTGCAAACATCTTTACTGAACCCCTAGCCAAGACACCATTTTAATATCTCAGACAGAAGCTGGTTGTCATCTCGTCTCACATATAAGAGAGCCTATCCTGTTAGGGGGAGTCCTATATTGGTTTCATATTTGATACCTCCTAAAATTAATAAAACACCTCAGGGGGAGCGTGTTTTCTTTGACATTGATGTCAAAGAGGGAAAAAAGAACCTGGGTGGATTTGTTGCCATCAATTCCAAGGGGGGAGATTGTTGGCATGTTTTATAGGCAACGTATGCTTTTTATTGATGACAAGTACAATATCGATGATGAACAGTGCAGTGATAATCGGGGAGGAGCTGCAACAGTGATCGTTGGATCAACAATTCAGAATTCCCGATGGCCATTAGATCTCAATGTAGACAAGGAGAGCACACAGATATGGAGGATAGATCTTGGGCGTTAGATCCAAGCATGAGGACCGACCATCGTAGGATCCAGGAGAATCTGCATGATCTTTAAAAGTGCAGGGTGAAGCGAGTTCGTGAATCGGATTTTCGCAACTCGCAACTTGGAGAGTCAAGAAACAATACCACAGGAATGCTGAGATCGTGATATGAAAAATCACGACAAGATATTGACCGATGATCAAGAGGACGTGTGGTGAAAGATCAAAGCACCACAAAGACTCCACTTCAGATTTTTGCAAGTCGTGAAATTCAAAGGAAAGAGATTCAAACTCGCGATATGCGAGATCACGATAAAATCTTGACCGTTGATCCAAGAGGGACACGTGGCAGAATATCAGAGCATGTCAAAGAATCCATTTCGGGGTTTCGCGTATCGCGACTTGGACTGACGAGAATCTCCATCTAAGAAATCGTGAGATACGATATCGCGAGTTAATCGCAGCCGTCAGATCAAGGTGTGATCTGGACCGTCGATCCAACTTTATTTCGAAATATCGCCTATCGCAAGTCGGAGTGACAAGAACATCCATCGAAGAACTCGCGAGATGTGAAATCACGAGTTAATCACAGCCGTCAAATCAAGATCATATCTGAACCATCGAATCATAGGACAAGTGGCATGCAATTAGAATTTCGCTGACTTGGGGTCAATGGAGCATGGTGTGGAAACTCACGAAATATGAAGCGCCTTTTTGGCACAGTCTATGGTCACCGCCGGTGGTCATAAGAATATAAGGAGTCAATCCAGATAAGCTCCATTTCGAGGTTTCGGAGATCGCAACCTGGAGAGCTGAGATGCCTCATCTCCAGATTCATGAAATGTGAAATCGCGAAAGCGCTTTATGCATAAGGCTGTGGTCACAGCCCTTGGTCACATCGGCGAGAGATGGAGGAAAGAGCTAGAGAAACCAAGCTCCTTTTCGGGGATTGTGACTAGGAGTGTTTAGACACATGGTCACACGAATGTCGAATTGTCGAATGTCGAAATGCCGAAATAAATGAAAGATCCCATGGGGCCAATCCAATGGTGCAGGTGAATTTGAACAAGATCAGAGGGCTACTGTAGCACGATACAGTGTAACTGCCAGAAACCACTGATGGCTTCTACTAGAGGACTCGAAGACACTTCGGGGGTGATTGAAAGAGGAGGTGAAGAGTCTTTGGGAATCTTCAAGAAGGATGAATATGTTCATGGAGGTGATTGACAGCTGGATGAGCATTGAGGCCTGCAATTGGAACAGAAAAGGTGAGCTCGACTATCATAGATAAGACAAAGAGTCTCAAACTGCCAGAGAGGCTGAGGAATCTTAGTATAACATACAGTGATGCTGAACGAGTGGAAATGGCCAGAGAAGCTGAAGAGTCACGATGATGATCAGACATAGCACTCGAGATATGGAGGAATTTTGTGCAGAGTGAGCATGCTGAGGCATTGCGAATATTGCATGCACAAAGACAAAAGAGACTATAAGAATGCTAAACAAAGAAGAGATTTGTGGTTGTCGCTATGCAGGAGAATTCAAGGGTGTGCAAGGAGGCAGAGCGCAGGAGAAGAAATGCACAGTAGAGGAATGTTGCATTGAAAGGATATGGCACATAGAGCATAAAAGGCAGAAGAACAGAAAGTGCAAGGGGTGTGCAGAAGACACTGATGCAGACAAGGAAAATCAGTGTAACAGAACAACGACAAGGCTGGTAAGCCATTGAATAACTTTATATCACTGTAATAAGTTTTAGTAACAAATAATTTATAATTCAGGGTGGTTGGGAGGTGCTAGGGAGGACTAGTGTCCTCATATGTTCAAGTGGGTGCTTGAACACAGGGTGTTGGTGCTTCCTTCTAGTTGGTGCTAGAGAAATCAGGGAGTTGGTGCTTCCTTCTAGTGGGTGCTAGAGAAAATAGAGAGTTGGTGCTCTCAGCAAGTAGCAGCTTGCAAAACTGAGGTTGTAGCCTCATTATGAGTTCGTGCCCATATGTATGATAATGTAAAGAATGTAACTATCACTTATCATATAAAGAAAAAGAGGTTTTTACCCTGTATGGGTTTTCCTTGGGAAATATCTGTCTATGTGTTTCTCATATATGTGACTGATGTTGAATGTGCCATTGTTTATTTCCCTGCATTATTGTCATCATCATTGAATGCCTTGAATTTTTTTTAAAAGAAGCATGATTGTTTAAGCACGGTAACAACTGATTCACCCCCCCCTTCTCAGTTGTGCAACACTTTGTTCTTTATTTTATGATTCTTTAACCACTTTGACCCTTCCTCAGTTTGTCTTTCTTCTTCCTTAATCTTTTCTTTGTTGCTTAATACATGACCAAGGGCCAACATGCCCCCAACACTCACATGTGACTCGTCCCGAGTCACTACAGGGTTGAGCCCTCTGTATTACTTGGACTGCAAACCATGCGGAGCAACTTGTGTTTTCTTCTCTGTCTCTCCCTATCGTGTGCAGACTGCCTTTTCTGTGTCTGGTACCCGATTTCAACTACACCTGGTACCTAGAACCTTCTTCCTTTTCTTTTACTGAGAGCTGCGAGGCAGCTGGTTGTCACAATACATATTCAATCGACTCCCATTTACTAAACCATCCTTCCATTCTCCATTAAGAGCATTCAACCGTGTAGCTCCACCTTCTGTAACATAGACAACCTTGAATGGTCCAAGTCAATGTGTCCTGAACTTTCCTGGATGCTTCATGAACTTGTTGTCATATAAAATTACCAAATCTCCTTGTTTAAATGCTTTCTTCTTGATATGTCTGTCATGGTAAGCCTTTTCTCATTCTTTTTGTACATGATGATGAAATCCTACAATGAACCTATCTTCCTCTAGTTCCATCAACTACATGAGCTTGTCTTGAACAACGTCGGTGTCATCCATACCTGTAAATGCTGCAATTCTTAAACTAGGAACCAAATATTCCATAGGTACCACTGCTTCCAGGCCATAAACTAACTTGAATGGGGCATGTGTTGTCAAATTTTTGCAATTAGTTTGATAATCCCATAACATAGTTGGAATTCTCAAATCCCAATCAGCTCTGTTAACACTACAAATCTTAGTCAGCGTTGTCTTCAAAATCTTATTGAAAGCTTTGACTGTACCATTCTCTTGCAGGTGATATGGTGTGCTCTTTTGATGGTGAACTTCGAACTCCTGAGTCAAGGATTCAATAGTTTTGTTAATGAAGTGTGTGCCTTGATCACTCATAAGGATCTTCAGGCATCCAAATTTGGTTATGATATCATCAAATATGAACCGCGCAGCTGTAGCTGCACTATAGTCTTTAGCTACTCTTATTTCTACCCATTTGGTCAAATACTTTGTAGCAGTGATGATATATCAAGCTCCTGTGTGCTTTCTTGGTGGGTTGATAGGTCCCACAAAGTCAATAGCCCATTTCTCAAATTCCTATAAAGTCAACTATGGTGCTAAAGGCATCTCATCCCTTCTAGAAGGCTTCCCTACTCTTGGACATACATCACAGGCTCGGTAGTATTCCTTAGCATCCTTATGTAAAGTGGGCCACCAGAGGCTAGCTCTGAGAATATTTTGTGTTGTTTCTTTCCCTGCATAATGTCCTCCTGCGATGCCTTCATGTTCTTCTACAAGAATCAATGGTCTTTCTGACTCCATAACACATCTTCTTAAGATCTCATCTGGTCCCATGTTATTTAACTGTCCAACTATAAGTTGAAAATATGCAGCGCAGACTACCAACTGTTTCTTCTAAATAACTGTGTACTCATGAGGTTCCATTCCTATGGACAGGAACTGGACTGTCTCGACAAAGTGATCATCAATTTTCATGATGGCCAATAACTGTGCATCTAGTAGTGTATCATCCAAACTAGTAGGTTCCTCTCCATGGTCTAACCTATATAAGTGGTTATCGTATTCATTCTTCCTGGCTTGACCACAATATCAAAGTCATACTCCTGGAATAATAATAACGATCTGCATATTCTTCCCCCCAACACTATCTTATTGACTAAGTAATTCAATGCAGAATGATCTGTAAACATCTTAAAATGTCCTCCCAACAAGTAGTGTCTAAACTTGTGCAATGCATATACCATAGCTAATCCTTCTCTTTCAGTGGTAGTATAATTCATTTCAGGTGTAGAAAGCTTCCTTCTAGAAAAGTCTATAGGGTGGTCAATATCTTCTACACATGGCTATGCTAAAACTGCTCCTAATGCAATGGATGAAGCATCGACATGAACATGGAATTCCTTACTCCAATTTGGAAAAACCTAAATAGGCGCAGTGATCATTTTCTGCTTTAATGTGTCGAAGCTCTATTATCATTCCTCTATCCATTGAAACTTACTATCCTTCTTTAATAGTATCCAGTGTGTCCCAATGCAGTGTGCAGCTAGCTAACCAAAGTAGGCGAAGGTAGATCAATAATGATAACAATCTTGGAAGAATCTACCAACAACCCCTTCTTACACACAATGTGTCCTAACAATATTCCAAAAGGTGAAAATAAAATACACTTCTTCAAGTTCAGGGAAATATGACATTGCCTGCAATTATCCAAAATTAATCTCAAACATTTAATATGATCTTTCAGTAGACTAAAAACAGCCGAGTCATCAAAGTATGCCTCCAAAAAATTATGTAAAAATTCCTTAAATGCTTCGATCACCACCCTGGAAAATATGGTTGGTGCATTATTCAAACCAAAAGGCATTACACTGTACTGAAAAGAACCCCATTCTGTTGCAAATGTAGTCTTTTGTATGTCCTCCTTAGCAATTTTGATCTGGTGATAGCCTGAAAATCCATCTGTGAATGAATAAACTTCTTGTCCTCCTACATTATCTAGAACTTCATCAGTAAAAGGTGTAGGAAATGGATAATGTAAACGTGCATCATTCAATTTCCTTAGATCTACACAGATTCATATTTCTCTTGTCTATTTATCTTGGACCACCATAGGGCCGATCCATTCAGATTCTTCATCTAGTTCTATAATTCCTTCTTCGAGCATTCTATCTAATCCAGTCTTAACTTTTTTCTTGTACTTGGGATTCATTCTGTAAGGCCTCTGCTTGACAGGCCTTGCATCTTCTTTCAAGGGAATCTTCATTTCTCCCATGGGCCCTTTAATTCCCTTCATGTTTGTGAAATTGGTTGGAAACAAGTCCTAATACTTATGAAAAAGTTCTGTAATCTTACCAATAGTAGCATCATCCCAATAGTCTCCAAAATTTTCCAACTTAGGTGCTTTCTCTATTCCAATATTAACTTTCTTGATTTTAATAGGCTTCCTAACAAAAGGCAATTCAATCCCTAGCCCTTCTATATCTCTTTTTCCTTCAATTTCTGAAATGTTCACATTCCTAGGGTCATCATCCTCATCAACATTAATATTATAACAACCCTGTAACCGTTGAAGAGGCGCAATCAATTCATCTTCTTCTTGTTCAAGAGGGGGGTTAAGTGCTTCCTCAAAGACCTTCCTTCTTACAATTTGTAAAGCCTAATCTATTGTGGGGTACTGAATTTCAAATAGGAATGTAGCTATAAAGTTTTGGGTCATACCATACCAATCTATAATGACTAAGCACAGTTCTGCTTGAAGATACCAGTTGGTAGGCGTAGTATCTAAGGTGTTAATGAATTTATGTACCCATTGTTCTTTAGGAATGTTGCTCCAGGCTTCCTCACAACTTCACACATGGTCCTTAGGAAAAATATGACATGTGTATCAAAATTCACAACCTTCAACTTGGTCTGAAAAGCGCACTTTCAACAAGGTGTGACATTGTACCCACTCTGCGATGTTCTTCTTGTTTGTTCCCCACCATTTAGATGGCGTTACTTTCAAGGCTTCATCTAGTGCCAACAACCTTTGTTGTACTGGTACAATTCCTTCAAATTCAAATAGAAATGTCTCTAAATTATTCAAGCCATCAAATGTAGGAAGATTACTTACTTCTATGCCAATCCACTGAACTGCCTTAGTCAATCTGGTACACCTCCGCGCAGAGACTTCATACATTATGTTCTGCCAATTTTCCAATGCTTTTTTTGAATCTGACAAGCATGCACTTTCACTTCGCCAACTTAGATTTTCATCTGTTGTAGGATTAATTTAATCCTATTGTCCTGCTGTCAGTTTATAGATGTTCTCTAGCTCATAGGCATGGTCTTCTTCTCTTATATGTTATGTGTATCTGCGACCCTCATCGGGGTCAAGAGGTGCAATGACCTTAAGGCCATCACCTTCAAATGTCATTCTTCTCTTTTTCAGGTCAATAATAGTCAAATTGGTGAAATCCCAATCAATACCCAAAAACACAGGATAGGGACAACTATCATCAACAATCTCGATCACTTCGAAGTTTGCAAATGTCCTCACTTTGTCGATCTCCACAGGGACATGCTCCAGTCTTCCAAAGGGGATCAACACCTGTTGATTCTCCATCCCGAGCCTAATGGGAGAGTAAATCAATTTAGATTTTCCCATCAATTCCCAAGTCTTCTTCGTCATAACATTTACTTCTGATCCCAGGTTGAGGACCACATATTCCATGTCGTAGTTTCCAATCTGAGCACTAAGATGCAGTTCCTTGCCTGTCTTCCTTTTTCTAGATACTTGATTCACAACTCTACTCAGTAGAGGATCTACTCTTCCAATTCCATATTGTCTTATCAGGTGTTGTAGTTCCTGCACAACTCTTTCACATTTAATCAAATCAATACAAGTATATAAGAAGTCCATAATCTTGCTTACCTCTTTTCCTTTTCTAGGTGGGGTAGACTGATCAAATGTTGGAGGCATTTCAAATTCCCTTACTTCTGATTGTGCCTTAGATGAATAATCTTGTTCACTTACAAATTCTCTTCTTGCTTATTCAAAAGTATGATTTTATTTCCTTGGATCAAACAATGGCACCTTCTCTGAAGCTCACCTGATCCCTGATCCATCTGTATTCTTTCCTAGAGTCACCCTATATTCTCTTGTGACAACACCTCCTCTAGTAATAATAATGACTCTGGGTTCCTGATCGCAAGGTTTAGCTTTTATTTTCTGTACTTGCTGGTTTTCACCTTGTCTTTCCTGAACTTTAGCTAACAATAATGGATAGTCTTCAATGAAACGATCAAATGAATTACAGTAGATGCAAGTAGTAAAAGGGTTATGACAATCCCTTTCCAAATGACTTGGCTGGGAAAAGTTATAGAAAATAATCTGACCTCAACCTTGACCCATGCCTCCTCTTCGTACTCTTCCTTTGAACCCACCACGAGGGGTGAAGCTTCCTCTTCTTGGGGAATTGAACTGCGTAGCATTCCCTTCTAGCGGTAATTCTCCTTGAATTATATATGCATCCCTTTACCTTTCATGCATGAGGTCATAAGCCCTACAGTCCCTCTCATCACGCCCCACGAATTTACAGAATGAAAAATAAATATTGGTGGGTATCTGGACATATTTATGCATATAATAACATTCACAAAGGTGATGTCTAGTTCTACATACCTCTCACCATGGTAAAGTAACCTGCTTCAAAGGGATAGGGGCTCCAGAGGCCAAGTATTCACTAAATAAAGGACAATTCTCTTTGTCATGGCCCTCTGCTTTACATCTGATAGACCAGTTGTCTCCTCTTTTCACTTTCCCTTTGTATTTATTCATGTCTTCAACCTGTAAATATAAACTAGTTAATTGATTCAAAATTTGACTCATACCTGGAATGGATTATCCTACAGGGGCTGCTTCTAGTTTCATGGCAATCTCTAATGCCTCAGCTTGCGAAGAGACCTTCTGTTGCATTATAGGAACTCTAATGTGTGGAAGGAGGGAAGCGATAAAACATTCCTTGTGCTGTTCATCTAGAATCTGAAAGCTTAAATGACCTGTCAAGGTCTTAAACCTCTGATCAAATTCCCAAACCGGTTCAGTCACCTTCTGCTTGATTTCATTTAACTTTGTAATGCACTGTAATTCCCACTTAGGCCTCTTGAAATCTGCACTTAACACAATATTAATGTTATTTAGTGCTTTAGGTTGTACATATGCTTTAACAAAGTTCATATACCATCTCAGTGCACGGTCCCTCAAATTAGTACTAAACTGAGCTCTCTTAACAACTTCGTCGGTGACTTGATTAATGCTCCATACAGCTTCGCATAGGAACCAATGCTAGTCAAGATCCTCAGATCCATCTCCTCTGAAAATAGGTAACCTCATTTCATCTGCCATTGACCTTCCTTGGTTTCTCGACTGAGTATCTCCTAAACTGCTTGTGACAGTACTCTGAGTGCTCTGATTACTTTGGTTACTCTGGTTACTCTAGTTACTTAGTGCTGCTAAAACAACAAGAGGAGTAGTAATACTTACTTCGACAATAGGTGTAGTACCTGAAGTTCTTGTTTATTCTCGGTGATATTCTTCAGTCTCTTCTTCCTCTGCCCTTGCGAATTATGAATACTCTTCGTCTGATTGCTCTACTTCTTCTTCATTGTAGAGAACTTCATCTTGTGCTAATGGCCCGTAAATCTGCTTGAACAAGTTCGCAAGAGGAATATTTATGAATGATCTCCCACTGCATTTGTGTCCAGCCTTTATGTCACTGTCGTTGTCTGAATTATTAAACATTAGCTTTAAAATACAACTGATTACTGTATCTCCAAGATATTCTTCTCATGCAATAACATCTTGTTAGAAACATTACTTGTCTTCGGCATCGGGATATCCAAGTTTGCAGGTTACATGAGGAGCACCCAAGCGCAACACAGAAGAATTCCTTTTCGGACTTAAAATCAAGCGAGCAGGCAAATTTATGGTGTCAACGGTCCGGATCCATCCATATGAGCAGATCAATGGCTGGCGGGAAATCATATATAACGAAGTTGCGCCGAGATTAACGCAGTGGATAGTGCTCATATTTTGTGTAGGAATGAATGGAAGCCGTTCATCCCAAAGGACGCGTGGCACGAGATTGATCCGTCTCGGTGTTTCTCTCATCACGATTTCAAAAGTAGGGATTATCTCCTTCCCATTCACGAACTCCGAAAGCGCCTTGGGAATAAGCACGTGGTCATAGCCCGTGGTCACGTCGGCTTTTCGACAGTCATGGGTTCAAAGGGTGAAGGTTTTATGTCATTGTACATCTCTAAACCTCGAACCTCGAAGTGCCGATAGCGCCCAAAGTTGGGCCCACAATATCGGGGGACAGTCATAGCCGTCCATCTGAAACGGACACCTGGCGCGCGTTTAGGCTCCCCGCCTTTTCTCCCATCGCGGTTTCGAAGCGCAAAGAGCAGCTCCATCATATCCCCGATGCACGAAGTAATGAGAACATCTAGGATACGGGGCCCACGACAACGTTGAGTGAGTTTAGGACCGTCAGATTTGAAGAATGCGTGGCACCAGATTGAGCCGTCTCGACGTTTCGCTCATCGTGATTTCAAAAGAAGGGATTAGCTCCTTCCCATTCACGAACACCGAAAGTGCCTTGGGAATAAGCATGCGGTCACAACCCGTGGTCAATTGGGGAAAGAAAGGAGTTGTGTAAGGAAGGCCAAAGGCACCGAGTTCAGTTACAGAGGGGATCATCGCAATATCCAGGTACCATCGGATCCGATCTTAATACTGTTTCTCGCTTGGACTAAATGAAGGCAAGAGCGGGTGGTTGAAACCTCCTTTCATTCATTAAGTGTGAGGAATGGAGGGTCTGGCAAGCGGTCTGCTCAAAGAGGTCCTGTGTATCAAATTTTTCAAAGAAACCATGCCGAAGTCCTCGACTCGACAGAGAAGTCTGCGCATGCTAGCCCAACACTTAATGGCTCAGCTACCCTCCTTACAGGAGCCATGCATAGTTAAGGTGGCGCTTAAAGAAAGATATCAGTACGAGTTTGACTGAAGGGACACCAAGCTTTGGGTGACTGGACATGCCTTTGTGAGGTGAATTTTCCTGAGTATATAGACTCAATCTTTGTATTTTGTAAAGCATCGATGGTTGAGCAAAGCTCCCGATTGTAAGTTTTTGATGAAGCGCTAGTCGCTCTGGTTAATGTATAAGGAATTTGAGATTTCTTACTTTATGGATGTCAGCTTTCCTTCCATCTCTTTGTTTACTGTGTTAGAACAACTCGGAATTGGAGGATCCAGTTGAATTGTGGCTGTTATAGGATGATGTAGGTTGGATCACTGTAATAGTTACATTGTTTCTAATCGGGTCTTGTGATGTTCTCAGCGCTGAAACGACTTGGAATTGAAGGATTCAGTCGAGTCACCCCTCAGCTCCTTGAATCTATGGACCAAGAGGATCTTGGCTTCTGAGTTTTTCATCGTCAAGCTTCTGAAGGCCTGTTGCCTGAGGCAGTCTTGCTCGCCCTTCTCACAAGTCTTCCTTCTACCGCCCTTTAATCATTTACTGACAGAAGTTGGATCAAGACCTCCCCTACTTTCTACATACTAGGCCCAGTTTCCTGAGTTAAAGCTATATTTTCTCGAGTCTTCATCCATATGATCAACCCATTAAACAAATCGTGACATAAAAATGATGGGTGTTGGGCTCTGCTCCTGCAAGCAATCCAGGAGTGACTTCTGACGCTAACATTTCTGGCACCGTTGTCGGGGCCGAAGTTGAATATTTTCCCCGGGATTGAACGACATTGAGCCTCTGATTCTGAAGGTGTATCAGGTATCAGAGCCTTTGAAGATTGCTACTATGCACCTGGCGACTCCATTGTGATGACTCCATTGCGGCGAACCTGCCGTGTTAATTGTGGCTTTCAAAGGTAGACACACGCGGTCTCATCCACAGCTGCCTCTAGCTACACCTGAAACTGATCCAGAGGTGGTCCTCAGAAAAGGAAAGGCTCCTGAAGAAGAAGCTTCCACCGCCGAAACAGGTAATCCACCATCTCCTCCTGTAAGAGTTCCATTCTCTCTTCCTCAGTTTCCTAATAGACCTCCTTCAGAGGTTTCCCATTTCCTAAATTTTGGGAGTGTTCCTGTTGATTTTTCCCCTCTTGGTCTGGGATTGGAGGGAGAAATACTTGTCACTCCCCTCTCCTCTGAAGTTGTACCTTGGCGTAGACCCAGGACTACAGAATATTTCCCCACTCCTGCACAAAGAGGAGCACCTGCTGACTTGAGCTCATTAGCCTTCTCCTTAAATCCCCTCTTGTTTCCCACTCCACTTCGAGACTCATTCCCTGTAGCCCCTTCATGAACTCCTTCTCCTCCAAGTTCTCCTCCACCTAATATTCCTATGGCTGGTGCTAATCCCCCCTTAAATAGAATGGGCGCCATAGTCGCTGCCAGATATTCCCCCTTAATCCTACCCCATCCTATGAATCCTCTCCCTGCTGGGGATTACCTGAAATACATGCCCATGTTCACTAGAGAAGGGGATGTAACTGCTGAAGAGCACTTGGCTTCTTTCTACAGTTATGAAGACAACCTGAACATTGAAAATGAAGATGTCTAGATGAGAGTCTTCATCCAGAGCTTGGATGGCGAGGTGAGGAAGTGGTTTAGAGGATTGGCCCCAGGATCTATTGCTGGGATCGAAGCCCTGGATAGTACTTTCCTGAGGCAGTGGGGAGATAGGAAGGATTTCATGTATTACATGACAGAGTTTGGGTCTTTGAAGAAAATGGAAGGAGAGTCTGTCTCCGACTTCTCCAAAAGATTCAGTAATATGTATAACAAGATCCCCGCCGAAATAAAGCCTTCAGAAGCCTCAGCCAAAATTTATTATGCTTGTGCGTTTGGCCCCAATTTCTGCCTGTTATTGAGAGAAAGAGGATCCACCTCCTTGTCTCAAATGAAAGATGCGGCCATAGAAGTTGAATCCAATGTATTAGCAGCTGACAGACTAAGGAACAAGGCCGATGCAGACAGAAGAAAGGGAAGGTCGGAAGCCTCAACTTTTGGACTATCGGTGCCCCACCCTCAAGTGGATGAACTGACCAGGATGGTGAAGTATCTATCTGCAGAGATGGAGAGAATGAAGGTGGAAGGGAGGCAAGCATACAAGGTCCCCCCAAATGCCAAAAAGGGAGGAGGTTTCAGGAGGCCAAATAATATTGCTCCCCCGACTGTGCAAAGGGAGAGGGGAAGAGGCAGAGAAGACCAGAAGATTGAGGTCCCTTTTCAAAATAACTTCGTGGCCGAGGAGGAAGAAGGGGAAACAGACGAGCTTGATCCTAAAATCCATTGCTTCAGAGACACTCCTCATTTTCCTCATCTCACTCAATCAGCATACGAGGAGTCTCTCATGGACAGTCAACTAAATGAACTGAGCAAGGGAGATAAGGCTAGTGACAACCAAGGCAGATATGATCTAAGGTCTAAGAGAAAGACAATAGCACCTGAGGTTCTTGAGTGGTCCACTAGAACATAGAAGCCTGCTAATGAAGCAACAGATAGTCACAGAGGTAAGAATACCCAACCCCTCTCTCCCATTATCCAGAGTCATGCTCCCAAAATAAGAGAAGTCCCAAAGCTCTCATCTTCTTTTACTTTCGAGCATGAAATTCAAAAAATTAGAATCCCTGTGCCCCTGACAGAATTGATTAAACATGAAGGGTTTGAGAAATGCTTCTCTGAGATTTTACAGTCTGAGGTCTTAAGCCTTCCCACAGACTCCATCAATTTGCAAGACGAAAATCCTGCAGTCATTCTAGGACCTATGGTAGAAGATAGGAATGACTAATCCCCTCCCTTATACACTTCCTTGAACATACATGACAGGGTACTGCACAACTACTTAATGGATTCAGGGGCTTCTCACAACCTCATGCCCAAAACTGTCATGGAAGAATTAGGGCTAGAAGTCACTTGAGCCTATCATGACCTCTATTCCTTTGATTCCAGAAAGGTTCAGTGTCTAGGAGTTATCAAAGACCTGGTCGTGACCTTGTTTCAGCTGCCCATGAAAAGTGTGGTCATGGATATTGTAGTGGCCGATGTCCCCCCCAAGTTCGGTATGTTGTTATCAAGATCTTGGATAAAAATACTAGGGGGAACCTTGAAAATGGACCTCACATATGCTACTATCCTAGTGTTTGGAGGGGAACATAGAAGACTATACAGGGAAGCCCAACTGGCCTATATAATCAGTGATGAGGCCAACCCTACCAACCATCCCATTTTTGCCTTAGACACTGGTTTAGGTTCCAGTGTGATACAACTCACCAATGCTCCCGAACCTCCTCTTAAACTCATAAAGCAACCCACCATTTCCCCTAGATTTCCTCCCTCCATCACCCCCATATGGAAAATGTTCTTTGATGGAGCCTCTTCCAGGGAAGGTGCTGGAGCTGGGGTGGTTTTTGTGTCACTTGCTCAGGAAACCATTTCTCTGTCATAAAAATTAGAATTTGAAGCTACCAACAATGTGGCAGAGTATGAGGCTCTTGTTCTGGGATTAAGAGCTGCGAGGAAAATGGGAATTCAGGAGGTAGCAGTGTTCAGAGATGCAGAGTTGGTGGTCCAACAGATCAGAAACTCCTATCAGGCTAAACATCCTCAAATCAGGAGTTAAAGAAATGAGGTATGGGACCTAATTGATAGTTTCTTCTCAGCATTTAACATTTCTTTCATCCCAAGAGAGGAGAACACAATCGCAGATTCCTTGGCCACATCAGCAAGTAATTTCAAAGTACCCTTGCAGCCTAAATTCAGATATGATGTGGAAGTAAAATACAGGCCCTCCATACCTGACAACGTCAAGCACTGGAAGGTATTCGAGGATGATCTTGAGATCAAGAAGTTCTTGGAGACCGTCGAAGAATTTTTCGAGATGCATATCGACCAAGACTCTGTCTCTGAAGAAAATCTTGATGGGGGTAATTTTCTAAATAAGATTGCAGAGCATAACATTATGTAGTTGCCCAGCAATCATATTCCAAGGGGACTGGTTCCTTTGGAAAGGATTTTTGACAGAAATGATGTGTCATTAAAAGGAGAGACCTCAGAGGATGACACTGGTACTATTCAGTGCAACATTGGGACCGAGAGTGAGCCCAAGTTTGTCAAATTGTCAAGAAGTCTAACAAAGGAGCAGAAGTCCGAATACATTGCACGTTTGAGGGAATTTTCTGATGTGTTTGCCTTGACCTACGAAGACCTCAAAACATATGACATTTTTTTCATCGAGCATAAAATCACATTAAGAGAGGAGGCAAAGCCATTTAGGTAGAAGCTGAGACAGATCAATCCTATGTTGTTGCCTATCATGGAGAGGGAAGTGAAGAAGTTGCTTCAAGCTCAGATCATTGTACCACTGAGATATTCAGAGTGGGTGGCCAACTTGGTGCTAGTAAGGAAAAAGAATGGAGAGATCCGACTCTGTGTGGACTTCAAAAACCTGAACATGAGCTCACAAAAGGATAAATACCCCTTACCAAAGATGGAGCATATACTGCAAAGGGTAACAGGAGCTTCCGGGATGTCCATAATTGATGGTTTCTCTGGCTACAATCAAGTCTCTATTCTTCCTGAGGACAGGGAAAAAACAACATTCACTACTCCATGGGGCACATGTATGCCAAGATGCCATTTGGATTAATGAATGTAGGGGAAATGTTCCATCATGCCATGGACATAGCTTTCGTCGGGGAAAAGGATAAATTCGTGGTCGTCCATCTGGATGAAATCACAGTGTTTTCAAAGTTTGATATAGAACACTGTCGTCATCTCAGGAAGGTTTTCCTGAAATGCAGGAGTTTTGTCATTTCATTGAACCCCAAGAAATCTCTGTTCTCCATGCAGGAGGGAAAATTACTAGGCCACATAGTATTAGCAAAAGGAGTCAGGACTGACCCTAGCAGAGTTGAGGCAATACAAGCTTTATCAGTTTCGAGGTCCAAGAAGGAGGTCCAATCTTTCCTTGGCAAGATTACTTTTCTAAGGAGGTTTGTGCCTAACTTTGCTGAGGTGTTAAAGCTTATAACAGCCATGTTAAGGAAAGGAAATGAAGTGAGGTGGACTTCTGAGTCGCGACATTCCTTTGAGAAAATAAAAAAGGCCCTGACAGAAGCCCCTGTGCTTATTAGCCCCGACTACTCAAAGGATTTCCTTATTTTCTCTTTTGCTTCACCGGACACGGTGCCCGCTGTTTTGTTACAGACAAACGGGGGCGGACTTGAGTAGCCTATCATCTATTTCAGCTGAGCATTGAGGGATGCCGAAGTCAGGTATGATACCATGGAGAAGCAGGCCTATGCCCTGGTAAAGGCTCTCAAGGCCTTTAGAATCTACGTCCTGCAGTAAAAAATCATCAATTATGTCCCCTCGGCTGTTGTTAAAGACATTCTTATCTAGCCTGACATAGACGAGAGAAGGAGTAAGTGGATAGCTAGGATTCTGGAATTTGACCTGGAAATAAAGCCTACCAAATTGGTCAAAGGTTAGGGCTTAGCCAAACTGTTGGTTGAAGCCAATTTCCAAGCTTTGGGGATAAGTTTCATCAATGAATGCTCTGGAATTCAGCAGGGTTGGCTGTCTGACAGAGACCCTCAAAGGGATCCCCCATTGGCCCGGTGTCCTTGGTATAAGGATGTCATATACTTCCTGCAGGAGTGGAGGCCTCCAGATGGCCTACCGAGAAACAAAGGAAGAGCTCTGAAGCTCAAGGCAATCAGATATTGCCTTATTGATCAAATCTTATACTGGAAAGACCCCCTGGGGGTACTGTTAAAATGCATGGATCCACGAGAGGCCAACAGGATCACGTTTGAATTTCACAGCGGCCTATGTGGAGGGCACCACTTCTGGAAGGCCACAGCCCACAAAATTCTCAGAGCTGGATACTTCTGGACCACCTTGTTCAATGATGTCCATAGAAGAGTTAGATATTGTATTACATGCCAGAGATTTTTAGGAAAGCAGCAGCTCAAGTGTCTTCCTTTACAGCCTATAGTTGTTTCGGGACCTTTCCAATAATGGGGCCTAGATTTTATTGGAGAAATCCACCCTGCTTCCAGTGGGAAACATAGATGGATCCTGACTGCCACAGACTTCTTTCCCAAGTGGATTGAAGCTATCCCCACCAGGAGTGCTTCCCACAAGGTAATTATTGGATTCCTGGAAGACCTCATCACAAGATTCGATTGCCCAAGAAATATTGTTACATATAATGCAACCTCATTCAAGGCCGAACTGTTGGTCAGGTTTTGTGAGTGATTGGGAATCAAGATGATTCACTCCACTGCGTACTATCCCCAGGGAAATGGTTTAGCAGAACCCTCCAACAAAAGTCTCATAAGGATTATCAAAATATTATTGGAGGACAACAAAAAGGCTTGGAATTCAAAGATGAAATTCGCTCTATGGGCCGATCGGGTGACTACAAAGAGATCTATAGGCATCTCGCCTTTCCAGTTAGTTTATGGAGCAGAAGTTGTCTTCCCTTCTCAGCTGGCCATTCCCGTAGCGAAATTCTTCCAGGATTATCAAGAAGAGCCCAATGACATGGTTAGAAGGATTCATCAACTGGTGGAGGTCCAACAAGCTAGGGAGCAAGCAATGGACATAATTCAGGACCATCAACAAAGGATCAAGCAGGTTTTTGATAAGAAAGCCAAGAAGGAGGAGTTCCAGGTAGAAGACCTGGTACTGAAATGGGATGCTCCTAAACAAGACAAGGGAAAGCATGAAAAATTTGAATCCCTGTGGATAGGGCCCTTCAAAATCTCAGAGGTTTTCTCAAATAACACATATTGGCTGCAGGATTTAGAAGGTGGAGAAGTTTTCAGCAGCCCAGTAAATGGGCATTTTCTTAAAAAATGTTTTTTCTGAGCCTACGGTGCCTCTTGTGTCTTGTAAATATTGTCCTTTCTGTTCTTCGTTTTCACTTTTATTATTTTGGATTAATAAATGACTCCATAGCCCAATAGCAAGGCACTGGAACTACAAAATGATTCCTTAGAGCATCACAGGGACGACTCTATCCCCCATGGAGCCTTAATGTTAGAAACATTACTTCTCTTCGACATCGGGATATCCAAGTCTGCAGGTTACACGAGGAGAACCCAATCGCAACACATAGAAGTCCTTTTCGGACTTAAAATCAAGCAAGCGGGCAAATTTATGGTGTCAACGGTCCGGATCCATCCATATGAGCAGATCAATGGTTGGCGGTAAATCACAGATAGTGAAGTTGCGCCGAAATTAACATAGTGGATAGTGCTCATATTTTGTGTAGGAATGAATGGCAGTCGTTCATCCCAAAGGACGCGTGGCACAAGATTGATTTGTCTCAGCGTTTCGCTCATCGCGATTTCAAAAGCAGGGATTAGCTCCTTCCCATTCGTGAACGTCGAAAGCGCCTTGGGAATAAGCACGTGGTCACAGCCCGTGGTCACATCGGCTTTTCGACAGTCGCAAG
>JZKD02S1706498.1:175066-192288 GCA_000966675.3 Picea glauca
TTACCAAGTGGATTGAAGCTATCCCCACCAGGAGTGCTTCCCACAAGGTAATTATTGGATTCCTGGAAGACCTCATCACAAGATTCGGTTGCCCAAGAAAGATTGTTACAGATAACGCAACCTCATTCAAAGCCGAACCGTTGTTTAAGTTCTGTGAGAAATTTGGAATCAAGCTGATTCACTCCACTCCATACTATCCCCAGGGCAATGGTTTAGCAGAATCCTCCAACAAAAGTCTCATAAGGATCATCAAAAGATTATTGGAGGACAACAAAAAGGCTTGGAATTCGAAGCTGAAATTCGCTCTATGGGCCGATCGGGTGACTACAAATAGATCTATAGGCATTTCCCCTTTCCAGTTAGTTTACGGAGCAGAAGCTATCTTCCCTTCTCAGCTAGCCATTCCCGTAGCGAAATTCTTCCAGGATTATCAAGAAGAGCCCAATGACATGGTCAGAAGGATTCATCAACTGGTAGAAGTCCAGCAGGCCAGAGAGCAAGTGATGATCAGAATTCAGCACCATTAGCAGGAGATCAAGCAAGTTTTTGATAAAAGGGCCAAGAAGGAGGAGTTCCAGATAGGAGACCTGGTACTGAAATGGGATGCTCCTAAGAAGGACAAGGGAAAACAAGGCAAATTTGAATCCCTGTGGATCAGGCCTTTCAAAATCTCTGAGGTTTTCTCAAATAACACGTACAGGTTGCAAGATTTGGAAGGCGAAGAAGTTTTCAGCAGCCCAGTAAATGGGCATTTTCTTAAAAAATGTTATGTCTAAGCCTTCGGTGGCTCCTGTGTTTTGTAAATATTGTATTTTCTGTTCTTTGTTTTTACTTTTATTGTCTCAGCTTAGTAAACGACTCCATAGCCCAACAGCAAGGCACTGGAACTGCAAAATGAGTCCTTAGAGCATCACAGGGACGACTCTATCCCCCATGGAGCCTAATGTTAGTAACATTTCTTGTCTGGGGCACAAGAGTATTCAGGTCTGCAATTGGCGTGATGAGCGTCGAGCGCAACTCACAGAAGAAATCTATTTCGGGCTTAAATCAAGCGAGCGAGCAATATGATTTTGACGATCAGGATTCACCCAAAGGGACAGATCAACGGTTGGCGGGAAATCACGGTTAGCGAAGTTGCGCCGAGGTTAGTGCAATGGATAGCACTCATATTTTGTGCAGGAATGGATGGAAGCCGTTCATCCCAAAGGACGTGTGGCACGGGATCTGGTCACGTCGACTTTTCGGCAGTATCGAGTTCAAAGGATGAAGGTTTTATGTCATTGTACATCTCGAAACCCCGAACCCCGAAGTGTCTATAGCGCCCAAAGTCGAGCCCATAGTATCGGGGGCAGTCACAGTCGTCCATCTGAAACGGACACCTGGCGCACGTTTAGGCTCCTCTCCTTTTCGTCCATCGCGGTTTCGAAGCACAAAGAGCAGCTCCATCATATCCCCGATGCGTGAAGTAATGAGAACATCCAGGACCGTCATATTTGAAGGACATGTGGCACCAGATTGAGCCGTCTCGGCGTTTCGCTCATTGCGATTTCAAAAGTAGGGATTAGCTCCTTCCCATTCGCGAACGTTGAAAGCACCTTGGGAATAAGCACATGGTCACAGCCCGTGGTCACTTGGGGAAAGAAAGGAGTTGTGTAAAGAAGGAAAAAGGTGCCAAGTTCAGTTACAGAGGGGATCATCGTGATATCTAAGTGCCATCGGATCCGATCTCAATACTGTTTCTCGCTTGGACTAAATGAAGGCAAGAGCGGGTGGTTGAAACCTCCTTTCATTCATTAAGTGTGAGGAATGGAGGGTCTGGCAAGCAACCTGCTCGAAGAGGTCTCGTGTATCAAATTTTTCAAAGAAACCATGCCAAAGTCCTCGACTCGACAGAGAAGTCTGCGCACGCTAGCCCAACACTTAATGGCTCAGCTACCCTCCTTACAGGATCCATGCGTAGTTAAGGTGGATCTTAAAGAAAGATATAAGTACGAGTTTGACTGAAGGGACACCAAGCTTTGGGTGACTGAACACGCCTCTGTGAGGTGAATTTTCCTAAGTATATAGACTCAGTCTTTGTATTTTGTAAAGCATCGATGGTTGAGCAAATCTCCCTATTGTAAGGTTTTGATGAAGCGTTGGTCGCTCTGGTTAATGTATAAGGCATTTGAGATTTATTACTTTATGTATGTCAACTTCCCTTCCATCTCTTTGTTTACTATGTTATAACAACTCGGAATTGGAGGATCCAGTCGAGTTGTGGCTGTTATAGGATGATGTAGGTTGGATCACTGTAATAGTTACATTGTTTCTAATTGGGTCTTGTGATGTTCTCAACGCTGAAACGAATTGGAATTGAAGGATTCAGTCGAGTCACCCCTCAGCTCCTTGAAGCTCTGGACCAAGAGGATCTTGGCTTCCGAGTTTTTCATCCTCAAGCTTCCGAAGGCCTGTTGCCCGAGGCATTCTTTCTCTCCCTTCTCACAAGTCTTCCTTCTACCGCCCTTTAATCATTTACTGATAGAAGTTGGATCAAGACCTCCCCTGCTTTCTACATACCAGGCCCAGTTTCCTGAGTTAAAGCTATATTTTCTTGAGTCTTCATCCATCTGATCACCCCATTAAACAAATCATGACATAAAATGATGGGCGTTGGGCTCTGCTCTTGCAAGCAATCCAGGAGTGACTTCTGACGCTAACACATCTTAATATTCAACTTCAAAAAGTGTAGAAAATTTCCTCTAGGTCCTTTGAATAAATATCTCTCTTCTTGACTATATGATTCTACTCTGGCAATAGAAAATTCAGTAATGTACCCTCCAATAGTGCTGTCAAACCAGAGATCCACTTCCCTTGACATAGAGTTATCAACTTTCTTGAATTTATTAATCAACTTCGATGTCCAAACCACAGGTGGTCTAGATTTGATTTCAAACTGAGTGTCTGCTAGTCTGGCTAACCACTCGTACAACTCATGATGAACTCCCGCAAATAAAATCTCGTGTACATCAGTAAAGATGTACCTTCCCAACTAGTCTTTTGTACTAATGATAGGGTTCTTGTTTTGAGCTACGACGAAGTCCCTTTCTTGTTCTTCTATCCACTTATGAATTTTTGTCTTCGATGGAAACCACCTTGACATTCCCTCAAGAAGATCTTGGTCCCAACAATGGAACCATTTGTTGGCACAGGGGCATACCTAGGGTTCAAATTTAACAGTGCAACAACAAACCCTAACTACTGGCCCTTATGACAACACCTGCGAAGAAAATGAAGTCTCAACTGAAGTAACAATAGGGGAGTTGCAGGACACATGTATCTACAACAAGAGAAAATGCAATATGATTCTAGAAAAACAATGCAAGATAGCCCAGAGATTCTTAAAAGTATTATGCTTAACTTCGCAAAGTAATTTATATCTTCTTATATTAAACAGGAAAAATAACAGTGCAATAACAACATAAAAGGTAGTAAATAACAAAGCATCGACCACATGGAACAACAAGATTTATGTGGTTCACCCTCTCCCTAGGGCTACGTCCACAGAACAATGTTTATTTATAGAATAGATGAAAATATACAGTTCTATCTGCGCACTCAGTTGTATATCCTTCTCTCTCTCCTTTTTATCTCCTAGCCCTATGCACCCAGCTATAGAGTCGATCTTCGCACCCAACAAAAGACTCAAAATACAAGAATACCCTAAAACATAACACTTCTAGATATCAACACCACTATTTCCATCTTTTATCACTCTTCTAGACCTCTATTTATACATTCCATGACTCTTAGAAAACCCTAGACCAAATCCCAAGTGCCAAAAACCTAGATCCACATTGCCAAAACCCTAGGTCCACATAACCTTCATTTTCCTCCTTCTTCTCTGTGAGGTGCTCCAAAGAACCCATTAGTGTTTTCTTTCGCTTGCTAACTTGTCCACGGTCTCTCTTCTTTGCTGATTTGTCTTGCTTGATCTTCTCTTTCAATGACTTTCTTCCCTTTACTTCATTCCTTCTTTTATGCTTCTTTAACCACTTAGACCCTTCCTCTGTTTGTGTGCCTTTCACACACTTCATACTTTTCCTTTCTTCTTCCTTAATCTTTGTTTTCTTCCTTAATACATGACCAAGGGCCAACAATTTTCAAGTGTCATTTTCCATGGTTTCATATTAGGATTATTTCTTCTGGACACCTGACATAGTTTTGATAAGCATTATGAAAATGTTGGGCTATCAATTGAAGTTTTATACATCTTTCCAATTCCGAAGGGATGGACAAGCTGAATTTGTCGGATATATGCTTCTTTGTAACCCAACACAATTGCAATTGGGCACCACATGTCTCTACAGATTGATTTCCTTTTGAGTTTTACTGCAATTTTTTATCCATTGGACTATACAAGCTGGAAATTTCCCTCCCAACCATTTAGACCATCATCCCTATTCGAATTGTTCTCATTTAATTCTATGGCAGTGTCCCATATTCTCTTGTTTCCCTCTCATGTGTAGTGAATTGGTTTGCAATCAATCACTTGTTCCAGAGACTCGGTATGAACTAATTTCATTATTGATCAATAAATTCCCAATATTTTAGCCTTAAGAAACAAAATCAATAGATAATGCCATTTGCATCCAAAACAACATAAACTTTTAATGTTGCTATTTACAAAACAAACAACATACAACAAGTTATATCATCACAGAAACTATTCATGGTAAGATTTCTAAATCATACGAAGCTTATTGGATTTACCTAGATACATAAATTCCACCCATCCAACATCATGTAAAAGTTTGTCATATTTTGTATTCATATACTAGTGGGAGTAGTAGAGAGTACACAATTATATCATTAAAGATACAGGGAAAATATTTAGTGTATTTCAAAATAAATAAATGAATGATGGTTATCTATTTACACCATGGATACACGTCTTAAATCCTTGATATTTGGCCTAATGAAAGAAGAGAAAGACCTACAAAGAAACTAGAAATTGTTTAAATTTACAAACATCAGTACCCTTGTAATTCTTCTAGTTCAATAAAACAACATAGAACAAGTTATATCATCACAAAAAGTATTCATAGTAATCTTTCTAAATCAAACAGAGATTATTGGATTTACCTATATAGAAAATTCCATGCAACCAACTCCCTAAATGAAAACCATGGTACCCACTATAGTTGCAATATGTGTTTCCCTTCGAGATGGAGGCTCACCTACAGAAAAATATCTGTAGGTTCCAACAAATATCATAAAAAATATAGTACAAATAACCAACCCATACAACAGGCCCTAAATTCTATTCTTATCCAAACAATACAATATCAAAATATTTATGCAATTAAGAATTCAAAAAATCTATCTAGTCAATTATGAAGAAAAACTTCATAACTATCTCGTCGTTCGAAGCATAGATGTAAACCATGATTAAACCTTACTGCACATAATTATAATCTACTCATCACACTACAACTTATTCTTACTACAATTACATGTATAAAGTTAGGTTGTTGACACACCAATACAACCACCAAAGAACATAAAATCCTAGGCCAAATAAGCCAACATATATAACAACATCAATGATTTTGGACAATGCTTCATTAGATTTGATACAATTAAAAAAAAAAATAGAGTAGCAAGTTACATATAATTTTCATAAACACCCAAAACCAATCTATCTCTAAAATTAATATTGATACAAGAAATATGACATGTTCAAAAAATAAAATATTGATTTAGTTTAAATTTAGAAAATATGTAAGTAAATTCATTTTTGTTTCTATAGAAGTGGAAACTACCATTGGTCGGTTGGTCATGTGGTGGAATTTATGGGAATCCTATCTTATACTACAAAAATCATGGTAATATAAGAATAAAATTGAGTGTGAAAATGGATTGCAAGTTAAAGTAAAAAACAAGACAAGTACAAACAAACATCTTGGCTATAAAGGACCATTATAATTACTCAAGACATCATAGTAAACATGTAGGTTTGTTGTAATAATTGATCCAAATGTGGCATGCTCGAAGTAACGATGATGCTAGAGGGTGTAGTGAATCTCTATCTCTAAACCTTGGATGGATGTGGTGCCTAGAAGACTCCTTTAGAGTGTTTCATACATGTGTTTAAAAAGTTAGATTAGTACCAAAAAATGAAAAGAAACAAAAATAAGAATAGAAATTTCATATTCACCCATGGCATACACATGAGGCCATGGGATGTTGTGTTTTCCAAATTGGTAGACAAAGAATCCCATGGGTTGCTATGTATGCCAAATTGGAAAACACAGAGCTATTGTGTATGCCAATTTGGCATACACATCGGCCCATCGGATGTTGTGTATGCCAAATTGGCATACACAAAATCCCCCATAGCCTGTTGTGTATGCCAAATTGGCATACACAAAATCCCCCATAGCCTATTGTGTATGCCAATTTTGACAACACAACAATTGTGTAAGCAAAATTGCAATACACAACAACCTATGGGATATTGTGTATTGCAATTTGTATTGCAATTTGGAAAACACATAGTTGGCATACACAACATCCCTGTGTATGCCAATTTGGCATACATAGGGTTGTTGTGTATGCTAGCTCTATGTTTTCCAAATTGGAAAACACAACAACCCATGGGCTGCTTTGTTTTCATGTTGTGTAATCCAATATGGCATACACAACAACTCATCTTCGTTGATCACCGTGAAATTACAAAATAAGACAACATGGATAGAAACCTAAGAGTTGCATGCCAATTTGGCATGGTTTGGAATGCACAACATGCCATGGTCTGTTGCGCATGCCAAATTGGCATGTACAACAACCCTTGGCATGCACAATAGGCCAAGGGTTGTTGTGCATGTTATTTTTTTGTAAATAAAGTTTTGGTTCACATTTATACTTTCTTCCAAGGAAAATATCATAGGGAAACCCCCAAGAACTTCCCTACATTTCATGGATGACACCTAGTTTCAACCCATTGACATTGATTATGATACCTGACCCACTAATGACATCGAGTGAGGCATGCAACAAAGAAAATGATCCTCAAGGATCGACCCTAAGACCTCTTGCATGTAGCTCAAATCACTCAACCACTTGAGCTTGCCCAAAATGCTATCCCATATTTATAAATGTATGTTGATTATGTGTAATAAAACTAATGTTTCAAAGTTTAGTGTATATATTTTCTATGTGTGTGTTGTCATTGCATAATCAGTTTTCCTTTTTTAACAAGATTATCATAAGGAAGAATATGAATTGCTTATTCATTTTCCAATTCCATGTTTTGTTTATACTCTTACAATGTCTTAAAAAGTATTCATTGTCGCTAATATGGGAGTATGATACATAAACAAAAAAAATCAATCCATGACATATATGGAAGATCCTAGTAAGAGATACAACTAGAATTCCTTATTTCTTATGTGCCAAGCACATGAATAGTATGGTGAAGGTAAAACTCATTTTCCTGTTGCTTATATTTGCAATGATGAAATTTCTCTTCAATAATGTACCAACACATGCATAGTAGGGTGAAAGGAGAACCCATTTCCATGTTCCTTATATTTTCAATGATAACTAAATGCAAACACCCTACTTATTTCATACATCTATAGCATCTCACACCCAAAAACCTAATCACTAGCACCAACCCTTCTAATTCCAGGTTTGATATGCATGTAAATGAAAACATTTTACCTATTTCATATATCTATAGCCAATTATCTCACACCCAACAAAATCTACTTAGTAAATGAGATCTAATTATTTTATAACATGCATGTTACATAGTAAGATTCATTGTAGTTATGAACAAATGAATAATCCATGTTTTATATGCACCTAAATGCAAGCATTTTACCTATTTCATATATCTATAGCCAATTATCTCACACTCAAAAAAATCTACTTAGTAAATGAGCTCTAATTGTTTTATAGCATACATGTCACAAAGTAATTTGGAAGTTTTAGACTTGAGCTTCAACAAAGTAACCACAATGAAAGGGTTGTTGTGCATGCCAATTTGGCATGCACAACAACCCTTTCATTGTGGTTAATTTGGCATGTTGTGCATGCCAAATTGGCATGCACAATAGGCCACGGAAAATCCCAAGTGACAAAAGAAATACAAATGAAAATCAAGATAAAAGTATCAAGTAGAAAGGGGTAAGCCCTAAAAATAACTAAAGATGGATATATCATTATGCAAAGAGAGAATGGAGGATGGCCACTACTCTGCACATAATTTATATGTAGAAATGTAAAAGGAACTATCTCCATCATCATCGATCACCATGAAATTACCAAAGAAGACAACATGGATAGAAACAAGTCTTTTGAAATTTTGACCCAATCAGCCTCTCTTATTGACCAACTATGTGGTACTAGTGTAATTCAAAGCCATATAACTTCAAGAAATAGAAATGATAGAGATCTCGTCTATTATGACTATCTGACTAGGCAAAAGTGGGATAAGAAAAAAGAACTTTCATGCCCATCTTTACTAGTTGGATTTATGACTCTTAACAAATCCTAGGGTATCAAATAGAAAAATTAGTTTGAAGACCTTCAAACATTCAGTTCCATGAACTGTAATGGAGAGAGAAAATGAATTGCCTATTTATAACTTGAACGCATGTCCTCATATATTTGATTATACTACCTGCACTGAGTGGCTCTATATGGATATTCCCTTTTTCTAAGAGTACATGGGTTTCACCTTTGAAGTATGAACATGAATCAGGGATGATTTTAGGGGCTAAATTTCGCTCATGGGCTAATTTTCCATGGTTTTTCCAAAAACGAGATTCGCTATTTTAAAAATGATTCACCCAAATTCTATAGGATAAAATTATTTTACCTTAAAAATCNCCAAAATTTTATAAAAACTATATAAAATCCTTAGAAATTTGAATATTTTTACAAAAATATCGCCAATCATTTATAGTTGGCATATGAAGGATTACTAAGATTCGCCAAGGTTTCTACATTTAAAAATAAATGTCCATCCTTAAAATCATCATTGACATGAATGCAAGTGGTGATTTAGGTTGAATAGAGGTAATCCCTATTGATGCAAGCAATTAAAATTAAATTTGGAGGACTATAGAAGAATGTACCTCAAGTACTTTGAGGAAGTTGTTTTATATAGAAGGCAGGTTTGTTTCTATTTCTGTAGCAAACAGTATGGCCATTTCTTAGTTATGATTCTCACATCCATATTATATGTTGAGCTGGAAAATATTGCAAAAGTATTGCAGAGTCCCTTTTAAGTTTTAACATATAATAGGTTGTAATGTAGAAGTTAGATTGAGTGCTTGATCTCTAGTAGCTAAAGAGGATAATATCAAATACAGAAAATGATTAATTGAGCTATCAAAAAGCTCAGCTAATAAAAAAATAAAATGGTGTCCAAAGAAGGCATGCATAAATCACAAAGAACCAATTGATCCTAAACAAAGGGTACATTCAGAAACATTCAGGAAGATTGACTATCCTGTAAATCAATATCAATTGTTTCCGGATATGCCAAGAGTAATCCATGAGGAAACACTAATGCCAACACAACATTTCAACCCAGGGCATTGTTTCTTATAACCATGTTCGAAAAAAATGACCAAAATACTAGGGTTTTAAGTTTGAACTTTCAATATACAAGAATTGAAATAGTTTTCCATATTAGTTGAGGATATTTACTAGGAAATTGTTTGTACAAGTATACTAACATGAAACATTATAATAAACATTTCGTTGAAGAGAGATTAGACAAGTTCAAGTGAGGTTCAATGACTCCCTTCCATTTTTGTTAGAAGTGCTTATTTGGGCAACCGATTACAAGGGATTTTCCACTGGTTCCATTGCATTAGTGGACTACCTTATGCACCTTATGAAATTCAATACTTTTTCCATTATCAAATACATAGTAGTGCGAGCATGAAAATGAGAAAAAAATGAATATATGTTACCTAAAATAACAATACATAGATAATTATGACAAAATTGTGGTTCAATTTGTGTATGATCTAATTGAATAATGACTTTGTACTTTCTTTGAACAAAAAAATTATATGAAATATATATGAGCCATATCTTTGGGAGAATAAAAGACAAGCTTATAAACACAATATTGTTCTTTTTTTATTCTTGGTACAACTCAACCGCATGTACATTGATACCGTAAAAAAATTGCCCACAAACACCTATACAAATACTCTAAAGATGCATGCTCCAGTTCCTCGGTTTACTTACCTTCCAATCAGGTCAGTTTTTTGTCAATTCTTATGTTTTAAATATGAAGAATATTCTTGATAATTGGGATTTTCTTTATTTAAAATTTCCTGTTGTTTAATAGGAGTGAAGCAGAAGTAGAAGCAGATAAGATATAAATGAAAGAATCAAATCTTTTTCTACCTTTAAAAGTTTGACGTATTCCACTTTACACTTGCAATTGGCTCGATAGAAATTCCGTCCAAGTGAATATCGCCCAAAATAGTACTTTGGAATGGTTGAAACTAACAATTGTGTATACTTGGATGAATCTTGGAAATTGTTTATAGACATTGCATTTTGTTTGGAAGTTGGGAGGTCTCTTGGTTTCTTGCATATTGGATAGAGTAAATGATTTTACTTTTAGTTACAGTGGACAACTTGTTGACGGGCAAAATTGACCGTCCATCAACTGGAAGAGTGAGTCCGGTCCAGTGTTGTCTAATTAACCCAAGCCATTTGGTATGACTCACTCTAATGGGTTTAATGGCTCCATTGGCCAATCTAAATTCCTAAAAGAAACAAATAAATAAATAAAAGAAATCAAATAACTAACTAATTACTAAACACTAATATATCTATGTACATGTATATATTTAACTATTTTAAATAATATTTACACAACATATCTGTTTCTCTAATTTATGTGCATGTTATACAATTTGTGAGTTTTAATTTGAACTCATGAAAATCTATGAAAATATGGCTCTTTTGACAAAAGTAGATAAAGAAAGAAAAATAAACTATTTTTTGTTTTTTATCTTTATTTATCTGTAAGATTAAATATCAAAAAATACTATGAAACAAGAATATGTAGACGGTCAAAACCAGACCACATATAAGAGTTTCGAAAATAAACAAACAAATAAAATAAATAAACTAACCTATTAATGAGTTGATCAACATGCATCCGACATCTGTATGATCATGAAACGTCCATCCAGTCTGTTCACGAGATAAACCTGCAGTGAACCTTTACGTTGTTCGGATTAAATGTGAAACAATATATTGACTGTTGGATTTTAATGACAGAATGATAAGATGCAAATAATAACTGTGATATTTGTGATTGCAAGAAATTACACATAAGATAAATCTAATTGTAACATCATGCTTTTAATCATTCAACAAAATTAAAGATAAATCTTATCATTTGAATTGAATGAGTGATCATTATTTTTAATAATTGAAGCATCAAAATGTGGACTATATTAAAAGAAGTTATCTTGACGACATAATAATTTGTGAAGACAAAAGCTATCAACAATTATTAAATTATCAAGATAAAAAAACCATATACGAAAACAACATTTGCAGATAGCTAAAGCAGAAATGTAAACATATGTTTCGTCCAAATTTGTGTATATAAGTTGTCCACCTTCAACCCCAGGCCAAGATGTTTGATTACAAAAAATAATGAGTTTTTAAAGCCTTCATAAAGGTAACTGCCTTATCTTCTGTGATAAGATACAATCATCTATTGATTACAAAAATAGAGGGGGAATATAACCACCCAAATCACACTAAATCTTAAAAGCCTAAAAAAGTTTGTTGATGTTTATACAAAAATGGATCATAGATATGGCTAATAATCCCAAAACATTCTTCAAATCACTTGGTTACCACAAACTCCCAGATATCTTGAAAAGAAAAGATAAAATAAAGAAACTTAGATATATATTTAACCACAATTTTTCAAATTTCGAATTAGAATAGACCGGCTACAAAATCTGTTGATCTTGTAGCTGGTCTATTTTAGCAACTAAATCTAATTTATTCAATGAACAAAATAATCTAATTTGTTCAATGAACAAAATATAACACTATTTTAAGATAAAAATAAATCTTACCTTTAACTGTAAAATCAAATCATATCACATGATCTCAGAATTTATTACTATTGTTGCAGTCTCGACATTCTTTAATATGACATTCCCTGTAGTTTTCATGCGTTTCCCTTGTTTCTGAATGATAGACTTGAGCCTATGAATTTCATTTGTTAAGGGGTCGACCTGTTCAGTAAGGGCTTTGATTTGTGACTGTAAAATATGTATATCAGTGTAATACTTGTCAATCCAAAACAGGCATGTTTCACATTGTGACTGTGCGACAGTCGATTGAGAATACCCACGGTTGTGTATCGGATCGTCCTCAATGTGGACTGTAGATTTATTACCAAACTTAATACCTGAAAACCCTTCACTATGCTTCAAACAAGGAACCATATTATCCACGAAATGATAAGACTAATCGAGGCCCGATTGGAAGGAAGGAGGGTCTTCTTCAACAAGAAATCTATCGATCTCAGAATCTGAACTCTCATGGATCTCGATCATCTTGATAGAGCTCACATGAGGGTTTGATTTGTTTTGCAGCTTCCTCGAAATCAACCTTCCAGCTCTTTTATTTTTAAACCCCAAATCGATATCACTTTTATATGACTTGCCTACAGGTCTGTTTGCATTTTTGACAGAGGCATTAGGCTGTGCATCTTTCTCATGGGTTTGCTCAACAATTCTTGGTTCGGGTAAAGGCTTACTATGGGTGGCCGTAACACAGACCTGTGTAGATGAAGGGAACACTCTGGGATAAACTATGGTTTCTTCAATCACAGGTTTGTCAACCTCTACAACATTGGGGTTAGTGAAGCCATTTCGGGTTAAAAATGAATCCCAATCATTGTTCTACAACTTTAATTGATGTGCAAGCATAATTTTTATGAAACCATGGTGGAAAAGGCTTGAATTCAAACGTTTCTTCTTATACCTCTTAGCCATTTTATACAGGCTTCTTCACAGGTAATAAGGCATGTTTAAAGGAAACCCTATGAAATTCATGAGCAAACATAGGTGATATAGAAAGACAAAACCAAAATGGCCTTCACAAGTCTCGAACTGTTTCAATACTGCAAGAAAACCATGCCATCGGGTTTTTAGTAGGGAGATTGGCATACCTTTGTCACAACCATTGATCTTTCGAGATGTAAAGAAAAGACTCCATGGAACCTCTTCGACCTTGGCATTCTTGAACCACTTATGCCTGCTCGCAAGGAGACCTGTGGCTTGGCTTAAAAAGTCCTTTGTGACTTTGAGTTGAATGTCCCCCACCTTGGCTTGACATCCATCAAATGAGAGGGAGAATTCCTGAGCAGTCTGTAGGTTAAAGCCCTGGAATTTCTCAAGGAAAACAAGCCAGCCGTGACCCTCGAGATCCTCCCTTGCATCATCACATAGGAGCAAGGTCTGAGTGTCGCTGGTTTCAACCCTAACAACTAGGTCCATGGGAAATCGACAAGAAATCACCCAAACATAGTGTGCATGGAGGTTTTGTAAGAGTAGACCAGAGCTATACTCCAGGCCCAAAACCCATAAAAAATCTATGGCGTAAGAGTAGAAAATCCTCAATGAAAAGATAGGCATTGTTTGAAATGAATGCAGGTGGTGTTGCAAAACCCAAGACCAAGCTTCGAAATGATGGGCTCATTGTGATCAGACTACCACCTCTCACCTAGTACAGGCCACGACCAGGTGCATTAAAATAAAAATAAATGCACAACAGAATGGGTTAGGTCTTAAAGTTTGGAAGAGGGAAACTCATAAGCCAAAGTCTAGTGATAAGGGAACGCATGACCAAGAACCACAAAAATATATCAATGCTTTAAATTAAATGATACTTTGTTTATCTAAATAACAATCCATAAGCACACTTAACATTCGAGGATTCAAAACAAAGAGAATGAACTTTATAGCAAGGAACAAGGCTTCATTAATAAAAACTGTGGAGACATTTTTCCTTTCATAAACTTTTCAAATAGAGTGGTAATACAGTCATAAGTTTTAATGCTTCATTTTCATGCTTTCAGTCATGAACGAAGCATGAAAACTAATACACTAGGAAGAACCGAAAACTTACAATTGTCGTTTCAAAAATCGCTCATGAAGAACAGAAAAATGTATGACCCAAATTCAGCAGCTACATAGACTATTATTTGATATAAGAAGTTAAAAATGTATGACCCAAATTAGGCAGCTACATAGACTATTATTTGATATAAGAAGTTAAAAATATGTTGGGCTGCCAACAATGGCGACTTGCTGGGAAACGCAATTATCTCTGTATTACTAACAGTTCAGGTTAGAAAAATTTGAAAGATTTCAGATCAAAGAACAACTGAAAGGTTATTTGAGCATCTTTGATAATCATGAGGTGGTCAAACTTAAGATATCTTTCGTTAAAAAGAATGAAATCTGGTGACAAACTTCACAAATGAAAGCCACGATGTTTAAGTTAATGGCTCCAATACTGTTGACAGGGCCACTACTGCCAGTAAACATCCATAGCCTCAACAGGGATGTCAATTAACCCACTCTGACGTCTGTGTCCTTTCCAAGAAGTTTCAAATCAGAATGAAGGATGCTTATGACCAAAATCAAGATTTATACCTGAGAATTTTCTTTTACCTGACATCGCTTCGCTGCCAGTGGGTCTGTTCAGTACCCCAACGAAGTTGTCTTGGCATTATGCATGCATTTACCCGCTGCTAGCAGACCTGTTGAGTGTCCCAACGGGTTTACAAACACTTCCCATAACTCTTTGAGAAATTATTCACAATCTAAGATAGTTTTAAGGACATTCAATAGAGCGGGGTGACGCTGAAAATTCTAGTTTTTACACAGCTTAATATTTTCCAGGCCTTTAGTTTTTTCTTGCTAACCTTCATCAAGATCTGAAAATAGTTTATTAATAAAACTAATTTTTGAGGACACGGAGTCATTGTTGAGTTTCTTTTCTTAAGAGAAGGGGCAACGTAAAGAGATTTTTAAAGATAGTCGTGAATACTCTCAAATGCAAATTGAAACCAAGAAATCGACTCTCAAACAAAATACCATCTTTAACTAGCCTATGTTTTTAGAAAAACACAACAATTGATGCTTTGACAGCCTTTGACAGTTATTTCAAGATGAAGCATCATGTTCTCTTCTTCTAATCTAGACTGTAATACATGAATGTTTGACTCAAAAAGGCCAAAAAACAAAAATAAAATAAAAACAAACCAGAAAAGAAAATGAAAAGAAAAGAAACCAAAACAAAAAAATATGTACAAAGGTGTATCGGAGAGTTTTCAGGTGAAATACCTTTTAAGAGCTTGGTCGTTCACTGGGAAGGTGTCTAACTGTCCCTCTAAATTCTGCAGGAGGAAAGAACTGGGACCTAGTTTTTCAGCAATTAAGAATGGTCCCAACCACAGGTTTTGGAACTTAGTATGTTCTCCTTTCCCCTCATGAGGTTTGTCCCACTTAAGGACAAGATCGCCTACCTCAAAATTCCTGTATGAGGCAGAATTTGAATCGAACCAACTTTTGACAATAAATTGATGTTGATCCAGTTTTTGTTTTGCTTGAGCCCTTACCTCTTCTAACTTCAGCAAAGCATTAATCTAACTTTCCATAGGAGGACAGTCTTCTCCCTGAACCTTCTACGATAACTGCAGAGATGGAAGGAGAACATGTGGTGGAAGAATTGCTTCCCTACCGTAAATGAGGAAAAATGGGGAATTACCAACAACAATTTTCGGAGTTACAGTGATCAGGTTTTTATTTGTCGATTCTGCCAAACCATTTCCTTGGGGGTAATAGCTGGCATAATACTTTAGTTTTATCCCTTTTTCTAAAGCAAAAGAACTCATGTCGAGAGACGAAAAATAGGAAGCATTATCGAACACTAGACATTCAGGAATACCAAAACAAGTGATAATGTTTGAATTAAGGAAAGATATTACTTGACTAGTGTTTACCACTTTTAATGGTGCAACCTCAGACCATCTAGTGAAATAATATGTTGCTGTAATGATGTATTTATGCTGCTGCGAGGAGGTGGGGTTAATTGGGCCTATAATGTCAAGACCCCATTGCTGAAAAGGGAAATCCACCGAGAGAGGTTGCAGCGGGAATGTTGCCTTCTGTACTCGTCCAGAAGCCTTTTGACAGATTACGCATTTGCGTCATAACACATGGGCATATATGAAAAGAGTGGGCTAGTAATATCCTGCCCTTAATACTTTGTGGGCAGTAGTGTCTCCACCAAAATGCCCACTGGCTTCCCCTACATGTAATTCTAATAAGACTTTATCTGCTTCATCTTTTGCTAGACAACGCATAAGGATTCCATCAAAGTTTTGGTGAAACAATATACCATTCACCAGTTGGAAAGGTGCAGATTTTAATCTCAATGCTCTCCTCCTTTTTGAATCAAGGTGACAGGGAGCTGATCCATGTATTAGATAAAACTTGATGTCATCATACCAAGGACTTGTAAGATTTTGTACACAACAAATTTGATTTTGATTATGTTGATCTTTAATTAATATATCGATTTGATTCTACTGTTCTATAGATGAATAAGAAACTAATTTACATAAACCTTGGCCTCTAACAATTTGTGCTGGAGTGATATCGAGGTCATATTCTTGTAAGGATGTGACCCAGTTTTTCCTTTTCTCACCTAGTTCTTTCTGTACTAACAAATTTCTGACAGCGGGGTAAGGAACAATGACTTTCGTTCTAGATTTCAGTAGTAAGATCGAAAATGTTTTACTGCTTTAAAAACAGCGTAAGCCTGCTGATCTACAGCTAGATAATTAAGCTCTTCTCTCTTAAAGGCTAAGCTCATAAAGTCAATAGGAACTTCGTTGTTTTCAGAATTTTTTGGGTTAGCACAGTGGCATAAGATCGATCGGAGGCAAATGTGTAAAGAGTGAAATCTCGTGAAAAGTCAGGGCTCATTAGGGATGGAGCCTCCACTATGGATTTTTTTATTGAGTCAAAATATTGACTTTCTAGAGGTCCCCAATGGTATTGCACATCCTTTTTTATTAAGTTTTGTAATGGCCCAACCATTTCCGAAAAACTCGGGACGAACCTTCTAACAAAATTTATCTGACCTAAAAA
>JZKD02S1706498.1:192332-210620 GCA_000966675.3 Picea glauca
GTTTTGAAATGACTTGAGTCCTCTTAGGGTCAATGATCATCCCTTCATTGGATACTATGAATCCAAGCAGCTTGACTTGTTCCACTGCAAAGACATATTTTTTGGGATTTAGAGAGATGTCGTACTTATGACATCGTTGTAGAACAGATCTCAGATGAGCTAAATGATCTCCTTTATTCTTTGAGAAGACATTGACATCATCTAGATAGACTACTATAGATTGATTGATTAGATTGCAAAAAGTGATATCCATCGCTCTCTGGAAAGTGGCACCAACATTTATAAGCCCAAAGGGAATCTTTCTATAAGCATAGGTACCCCATGGAGTACGGAAAGTGATTTTCAGCTAGTCTGGGGGAGACATGAGGACTTGGTTGTACCCTGAAAAACCATCTAGAAGTGATAATCTTTCAGAATCGGATACCTGTTGGAGAATCTGTTCCATCGGATGAACAAGGTAGTTGTCTTTATCAGATGCTCAGTTTAAATTTTAGAAATCGACACATAGTCGGATTTTGCCACTTTTCTTCCTTACAAGGAAAAGGTTAGAGACCCACTATGTATGTCTCACTGGGAAGATTATCTTAGCATTCAATAGTTTTTTTAGTTTGTTCTTGACCGTTGGCTCAAGTTTTGGGGTGCATCTTTCTCAACTTCTGTTGAAAAGGTTGAGTCTGGGGTTTTATGGGAATAATGTGTTGTATGATGTTAGGATCGAAGGTTTTTAGATCATCATATGTCCAAGCAAAGACATCCTTAAATTCCTTAAACAATTTAATAAAAGGCTGACTTTTCTTGCTCAGAACATCCCATTCCCAAATTGATCCGTTGTGGATTATCTTTAGTTCCTAGATTCACCTTTTCATGGGTCAAGGAAGAACTATTCGTTTTACAATTTACTGATTTTCTGAATTTATCATGCAAATCATAAAACTTTTCTAATCTTACCACGGATTTTGGGATAGAATTTACCAGATCTGATGTTGATTACAAAGATCTTGGGTCCGATATTACCATAAAATTTTGGAGGTCTTCGTCATGGGTGCCTTCATCGATAACTGCACCTTGGAAAGTATCTTCCATGTGCAGGAAACTGATGATCTGTTGATCGTCATCGAAAACTCTCCAATTAGTGATGTTGTCCAGGACATGTGGTCTAAACAAAAACTCGACCGAAAATGCATTTGGAGAAAGGCCTTATGCGGGAAAAAGTTTAGAAGCGACATTAGCCAACAAGTCAGCCTCATAATTATTCAATCTTGGAATAGAATTAATCTTAAACGCAGAAAATTTGTGCATTAGATTCCATACCTAGGTTTGATAACTTTTTAGGTGTGGATATAGGCAATGAATGAAATTTCTTACCTGTCTGACCATAATCTATGAATCGCCAAAAACCATTAAATTCTGAACTCTCAAATCTAGTGCCTTTCTGAGACCTTGTAGGAGTGCCTCACATTCAACTATATTGTTCATGCATTCAAATTCTAATCGGCAAGCGATCAAAGTTTTGTTACCTACTGGATCAATGAGCACACATCTTGCACTAGCTCCTTCTTTAGATTTAGATCCATCAAAGTAAAGAGACCATATATGATTCTCATTAGCTATATGTGACACCTTAGAGAGAACTGTTGACTGTGTGCATGTCATGAGTTACGACTATTGTTATGGGTCAGCAATGGTAGAAGTTTCAGCCACGAAGTTACCGAAAAAGGTGTTCATCCCCTACATTTCAGGTGAATTGGCGGAAGCAGTAAATGGTTCATTAGGATTATTTAAATCGGTTACCGTAAGCTTGAGGTAACACTCACAATTGATCTTGATTCTGTTAGGCTTTCCATTCTCTGGCAGCCACAAATGAGACCAATCTATCACAAAGTAACCATGCAACTGTTCAGACCAATCCCTACTTAAAAATAAGCCATATACTTTAGGGATATCAACGACAATAATATCGACAATCTGGTGGACTTTAGGATTAGACGATAATATGATAAGGACATTTTTTTAATTCACCTATTACCTTAACACTGGTCCGATCAAGATGAATAATTTTCAGACTGGAAGGTTGAACTTCAACATTGATTTTTTGGCAGACAGACCAAGGCATTACATTTGATGATGCACCAAAATCTACCATACAATTATGTACATTCCTATTGAAAATTTCAAAAGTCAACAAAAAGGGTGGGACATTTCTACGAGTATTAACAACAGAACTTTGTTGGTTTTTAGTCGCAGCCCCTGGAATTATTTTATCTACATTTGTTACGCTTTTTACAGCAAGGTCTCTTTTATCAGAGGATTCTAGTGTCGTTTTAACAGAGACCTTTTAAGGTGTTTTAGGGTTGTTTTATGAAAATTTGTTGTTGTTCAGATTGATGTTTTTGTTGTTTTCTGCAATATTCTGAAGCATCTTTTGCAAAAGAAAATGAAATTTCAATAATTCATAAACAGAAATATTAGCTCTAAGTTTTTTGAGGTCCTCAATAAAATCGTATTCTAAACTTGGAGTTGTTGAATTTTGTTTAGTTTCAGTTTGTTTAGAATATTTTTGAGGCGCATTAGTTCCAATTTCAGAAGAGGATTTATTCGTTGTTTTGCTTCTAGTATTGTAAGGATGCACCGTTTCAAAATTGGCTTGAAAGATACTATCCAAAAAATGGCCGAAGATGTTGGGAGAGGATTCGTCCTCTTCCAATATTTCATGTTCAACCACGTCTTCAGAAATCTCGGGGGGAACTAAGTTATCATGTGCTTCCAGAATTGTCTGGATAGCATACTATAGGCTTTCTAGATTTAGGCCTTCAGAATTTAAGTTGGGCCGGTTTGTGGGAAAAGGATTTCTAAAAGGGGGTTTGTAAGACCCTTTTCTTGAAGAAGCTTCTTTAGTTGATCTCCTTAAATCTATAACTTGATTTGACAATTTTTGAACGACTTTATGTAAACTTTCCAGATCTGAACTATCTGATTGAGTTTCGGTTTGGAGAGGTCTAGGAAGAATTTATATTTTCTTCTTGGAAGATGGGGTAATATATGCCTCATATCTGATATTGTCCTTTAGGCTTAGAATATCTTTCTTAATTTGGCTTGCCTCCTCGAAGGCTTCCAATAATGTTGTTTTCTTAGACCTTTTTACCCAAATTGCTATGTTCTAGTGTAGGGCTTTGGTGTAGTATGCGACAATAATATTTTCAGCAGGCATTGAATCAGTGGGGATTCAATTTTTTAATGTTATAAACCTTTGATTACAGTCTTTTATTTTTTCCTTGGGGTTCATCTTTAAACTGGAGAGTTCCATGACTAAGACTTCGGAATATTTGTCATCTCCGAATTTCTCAAGGAAACAAGATTCGAATCTATCCCAAGATACAATGGTGTGGGGTTGTTGGGAAAAATACCAAGTAGAGGCATTGCCTTAAAATGTGTACGGAAAAAGTCTACATACTACATCTTTGCGTTCTACGCTTCAGAGTCTAATGGCTAGCATGAATTTTTTAATGTGATCCTTAGCGATTTGCTTGGAATCTGAATCAAATTTAGGGAGCCATTTCTCCATATGTTTAGGCAAAGGATGCTAAGGTCTAGGTATGGCCACTGCATCTTGATCGAGCCAAGGTTTGGCGGTATTTTTTGGATTTTCCATAGGCGTGGGTGGTGTCGAAGGATGAGATGAAAAACTGCCTTCATCCGATGACTCTTCTCCTCAAGAGGAGGGAGATGAAGGCGGTGGTGATGGTGGGATACCAAATCCTCTAGCTGCAGGAGTGAGGGTGTGATCTGGATTCGTATGGTTTAGCGTAAGACCAGTGCCTTCAAGTTGCTCTCTAATATCAGAAAAGTCTAGTGGTTGATTTAGTGGCTGACCTGGTTGTCTGATATGGGCCAAAGCATCGTGCATCCTTAGAAGTGATTGATGAACAATTTCTTTCACGTCGGACCCCACGGGGTTTGGTGTTACTGGTTCAACGGTAATCTATGGATTTTCGTTTGATGTGGTTGTTGTTTGAGAGGCAATGTTGTTATCAGAATGACTTCTTGTCACTATAGGTGATCAGGTGTATGGGGGAGGAGTCTTGCAACCTCCACGTGCTATCAATAGTGTTCAGACCCTCCTTCTAGCACCATTTGTTGACGAGAAAAATTGATCGTTCGTCAACTGGAAGAGCGAGTCCAGTCCGGGGTTGTTTAATTAACCCAAGTCGTTTGGTATGACTTGCTCTGATGGGTTTAATGGCTCCATTGGCCAATCTAAAGTCCTAAAAGAAACAAACAAATAAATAAAAGAAATGAAATAACTAACTAATTACTAAACACTAATATATATATGTACATGTATATATATAACTATTTTAAATAATATTTACACAACAGATCTGTTTCTCTAATTTATGTGCATGTTATACAATTTGTGAGTTTTAATCTGAATTCACGAAAATCTATGAAAAGATGGCTCTTTTGACAAAAGTAGATAAAGAAAGCAAAATAAACTATTTTTTGTTTTTTATCTTTATTTATTTGTAAGATTAAATATCAAAAAATACTATGAAACAAGAATATGTAGACGGTCAAAACCAAACCTCATATAAGAGTTTTGAAAATAAACAAACAAATAAAAGAAATAAACTAACTTATTAATGAGTTGATCAGCATGCATACGACGTCTGTATGATCATGAAACGTCCATCCAGTTTGTCCACGAGATAAACCTGCAGTGAACCTTTACACTGTTCGGAATAAATGCGAAACAGTATATTGACTATTGGATTTTAATGACAGAATGATATGACGCAAATAATAACTGTGATATTTGTGATTGCAAGCAATTACACATAAGATAAATCTAACTGTAACAACCTGCTTTTAATCATTCAACAAAATTAAAGATAAATCTTATCATTTGAATTGAACGAGTGATCACTATTTTTAATAACTGAAGCATCAAAATGTGGACTATATTAAAAGAAGTTATCTTGACGACATAATAATTTGTGAAGACAAAAGCTATCAACAATTATTGAATTATCAAGATAAACAAACCATATACGAAAACAACATTTACATATAGCTAAAGCAGAAATGTAAACATATGTTCTGTCCAAATTCGTGTATATGTTGTCCACCTTCAGCCCCAGGCCAAGATGTTTGATTACAAAAAATAATGAGTTTTTAAAGCCTTCGGAAATGTAACTGCCTTATCTTCTGTGATAAGATACAATCATCTATTGATTACAAAAATAGAGGGGGAATATAACCACCCAAATCACACTAAATCTTAAAAGCCTAAAAAAGTTTGTTGTTGTTTATACAAAAATGGATCATAGATATGGCTAATAAGCCCCCAAAATGCTTCAGATTACTTGGTTACCACAAACTCCCAGATATCCTGAAAAGAAAAGATAAAATAAATAAACTTAGATATATATTTAACCACAATTTTCCAAATTTCGAATTAGAATAGACTGGCTACAGAATCTGGTGATTCTATAGCTGGTCTATTTTAGCAACGAAATCTAATTTATTCAATGAACAAAATAATCTAATTTATTTAATGAACAAAATATAACACTATTTTAAGATAAAAAGAAATCTTACCTTTAATTGTAAAATCAAATCATATCACATGATCTCAAAATTTATTACTGTTGTTGCAGTCTCGACATTATTTAATATGACGTTCCCTGTAGTTTTCATTCATTTCCGTTGTTTCTGAATGATAGACTTGAGCCTATGAATCTCATTTGCTAAGGGGTCGACCTGATCAGTAAGGGCTTTGATCTGTGACTGTAAAATAGGTATATCGGTGTAATACTTTTCAATCCAAAACAGACAAGTTTCACATTGTGACTGTGCGACAGTCGATTGAGAATACCCATGGTTGTGTACTGGATCGTCCTCAATGTGGATTGTATATTTGTTACGAAACTTAATACCTGGAAACCCTTCACTATGCTTCAAACAAGGCGACATATTATCCACGAAATTATAAGACTGATCGAGGCCCGATTGGAAGGAAGGAGTGTCTTCTTCAGTAATAAATCTATCGATCTTGGAATCTAAACTCTCATGGATCTCAATCGTCTTGATTGAGCTCACATGAGGGTTTGATTTGTTTCGCAGCTTTCTCAAAATCAACCTTCCAACTCTTTTATTTTTAAACCCCAAATCGATATCACCTTTATATGACTTGCCTATAGGTCTGTTTGCGTTTTTGACAGAGGCATTATGCTGTGCATCTTACTCATGGGTCTGCTCAACAATTCTTGGGCCACGTAAAGGGTTACTGTGGGTGGCCATAACAAAGACCTCTGTAGATGAAGGGAACACTCTGGGATGAACTATGGTTTATTCAATCATAGGTTTGTCAACCTCTATAGCATTGGGGTTAGCAAAACCATTTCGGGTTAAAAATGAATCCCAGTCATTGTTCTGCAACTTTAATTGATGTGAAAGCATAATTTTTATCAAACTGTGGTGGAAAAGGCTTGAATCCAAATGTTGCTTCTTATACGTCTTAGCCATTTTATACAGGCTTCTCCACAAGTAATAAGGCATGTTTAAAGGAAACCCTATGAAATTCATGAGAAAACACAGGTGATATAGAAAGACAAAACCAAAACAGCCTTCACAAGTCACGAACTATTTCAATACTGCAAGAAAACCATGCCATCGGGTTTTCAGTAGGGAGACTGGCATACCTTTGTCACGATCATTGATCTTTCAAGATGTAAAGAAAAGACTCCATGAAACCTCTTCGACCTTGGCATTCTTGAACCACTTCTGCCCGCTTGCAGGGAGACCTGTTGCTTGGCTTAAAAAGTCCTCTGTGACATCGAGTTGAATGTCCCCCACCTTGGCTCAACATCCGTCAAACGAGAGGGCAAATTCCTGAGCGGTCTATAGGTTAATGCCTTGGAATTTCTCAAGGAAAACAAGCCAGTCGTGACCCTCGATATCCTCCCTTGCATCATCACATAGGAGCAAGGTCCGAGTGTCATTGGGTTTCACCCTAATAACCAGGGCCATGGGAAATTGACAAGAAATCACCCAAACAGAGTGCGCATGGAGGGTTTGTAAGAGTAGACCAGAGCTATACTCCAGGCCCAAAACCCATCAAAAATCTATGGCGTAAGAGTAGAAAATCCTCAACGAAAAGATAGGCATTGTTTGAAATGAATGAGGGGGGTGTTTCAAAACCCAAGACCAAGATTCGAAATGATGGGCTCACTGTGATCAAACTGCCACCTCACCTAGTACATGCCACGACCAGGTGCATTAAAATAAAAATGAATGCAAAACATAATGGGTTAGGTCTTAAAGTTTGGAAGAGGGAAACTCATAAACATAAGTCTAGTGATAAGGGAACGCATGACCAAGAACCAAAAAAATATATCAATGCTTTAAATTAAATGATCCTTTGTTGATCCAAATACCAATCCATAAGCACGCTTGACATTCGAGGAGTCAAAACAAAGAGAATAAACTTCATAGCAAGGAACAAGGCTTCATTAATAAAAACTGCGGAGACATTTTGCCGTTCATAAAATTTTCAAATAGAGTGGTAATACAGTCATAAGTTTTAATGCTTCGTTTTCATGCTTTCAGTCATGAACGAAGCATGAAAACAAATACACTAGGAAGAACTGAAAACTTACAATTGTCGTTTCGAATATAGCTCATGAAGAACAAAAAAATGTACAACCCCAATTAGGCAACTACATAGACTATTATTTGATATAAGAAGTTAAAAATATGTTGGGCTACCAACACAACTGTATTGAATTTATTTAATGCCATCTTAATTTTTTTAAGACTTGAGTTGTAGATGCCATGTATGGATATAGTGAAGGAAATAATGCTTCATCATATGATTTCGGAAGATGTCACTATTGGGCTCAACTTTCATAGGGGACTTCTTGTATTTCCCAATGTTAAGATCCACTCAAGGTGACTTGATATTAGATTTGTCTTTGGCCTAAAGTTATTTTAGATCTCACAATGGGGCTTGAGATTTCAAGCCTTTAGAAGTAGATCTGCTTCCATCTCTACTTTTTACAAATGTTACATCTTCCTATTCTCTATTCTTCCACTCCCATTCCTAGTTTTCTGCAATTTGAGAACATGGGTGATTGGAATGGTTCAATGGTTTTGATCAGTATGGTTATATGGCTAAGCTAATTATGTTCAGTGCTAATATTTAATACTAGTTTTAGATGGTTTGAAGAGGGAATTTTAGTCATGATTATGGTGGTTAGTTGAAAAGAGATGTGGGAATATGTGTTGGCGTTCTTACTTGAATCACAACAAAAAAGAGACAATTTGGTTGTAATGATCAATATTTTATGCACTCCTATTCAATCTCATTCTCATAGTGGACAATCCTGCACAATTAGGGAAAGCTATATTTCTAATTTGTAAATCAGCTAAATGGAGACCCTCGTCTAAAGTTATTCCATAAGTTCATATACTAGCACTATAAGACATGCTAAACCCATGCAATAATCTACCAATATAGGAAAAGGATAGATTGGTGATTCTCATGTGACTCCACACCCCATCATATAGCCACGAGCACATGATGACTATCCTTTGTGATTTTAGGATCCTTTCCTACAGGGAATATGAAACAATAGGGTTTGTGCACTCAAGTAACAACTAATTAAACTTCCTGGAATTCTCATGTTTAATGTTTCAATTTGAGGTACCGATGCAAAAATCATAACTAGCACCTTTCCTATCATAGTGGAAACAAATATGGGTGTACAGGTAGCTACCAAATATTTTGCTGGAAAGGTTTCCATGTGTCCAGGATAATTAGAATGACACCAAAAAGTTTCTTAGTAGAATAAGGGTGGAGTGGGAGGTTAGTTGTTGATGTACAGTTTCACAGACAAAGAATGATGCAGACACTCTTCAAGAGGTGAAAAATAGAATGGAAATTTACTATGATGGAAGTAAACATTCACAAGTCCTCTACTCTTTGTTAGGACCACACAATGTACCTTTTTGCCTATACTTTTTGCCACTATTATACTCTTGATCACCCATATTTAAACTCATACTATCACTTTATCTGATCATTCCAAAGGTATACAAYGTCCCTTCTCATTACTATACGTTTAATCTGTTTTGCATAATATTTTACATCACTCTCGTACTTAACCATTGATTAGAAATGTATAAGTGTTCAAACTGCAGATTAGCATTTAAAGCCTGTTGTTGAAACACAGAGTTGTTACACAGTCCAAGGTCGCAGATGCTGAAACACAGAGCTGTTACACAGTCCAAGGTCGCAGATGCTGAAACACAGAGCTGTTACACAGTCTAGAGTCGCAGATGATGAAACACAGAGCTGTTACACAGTCCAAAGCTGCAGATGCTGAAACAAAGAGGAAACTGCCAGGACCGACGATGCTGAAACACAGAGGAAACCGCCAGGACCAACAATGTTGAAACACAAAGGAAGCCGTTACAGTCAGCAGTCACAAGCACCAACCGTCGCTCCTACATAAGAATGCTGACATAGTCAAGAGCGCAATTCACGTGGCTGAAATAGCCCGTGAATTGCGATGCTGAAACAACAATCAGCAGCAACGAGAAGAAGTTGTTACTCTAGTCGTAACAACAATACCTCATTGAACACCTGTAATAGTATTATGTTGTGCGAGACTAGGACATCCTATTCTGGTTTAGAAAGTAGATCCGACTAAAGATAGGACTCAGATACACACTGTAATTTTGATCAATTGTATCGAAGGGGTTCCCTCTTTAAATAAGAGGAAATCAGCATTCGAGGGATCCAAGTTTTATGTATTAAGAAAGCTTCAGAGAGAGGGACGTACTTCAATTCCACATTGTAATGTGATATATTGATAGATGAATAGAAAACTGTTTTGAGCATCCGTCTCTAAGATTTTTCGTCTTAGGGAATCTTGTGAGAAGGGAGGGCCCACCTTCTTCACAAGATTCACCCGTTAGTTTTAGAGTGTGTTAGTACAATTTCTATTTATGCTTTGATTAACGTTTGTCTGCTGAACACTACTTTTAATGAATTCTTCTTTGTTGAAACACTACTGAACTCTCTCTTTAGTTTATTTTCACAAAGTTTATAATCCTTTTTAGTAGCAATCTTGTGTGATGATCTTTTGCAAGTGTGTTATCCAGAGACTGGGTTAAGGGTTCCTTCTCAGAAAGGAAGGGATCAACATATCCTGTTCTCTATAGATTCCAATCATTTCTTCAAGTGTGTTAGCCAGAGACTGGGTTAAAGGGTTCCTGCTCAGAAAGGAAGGGATCAACATATCCTGTTCTCTGTAGATTTCAATCATTTCTGCAAGTGTGTTAGCCAGAGACTGGGTTAAGGGTTCCTTCTCAGAAAGGAAGGGATCAACATATCCTGTTCTCTGTAGATTTAAATCATTTTTGCAAGTGTGTTAGCCAGAGACTGGGTTAAGGGATTCCTTCTCAGAAAGGAAGGGATCAACATATCCTGTTCTCTGTAGATTTCAATTATTTATGCAAGTGTGTTAGCCAAAGACTGGGTTAAGGGTTCCTGCTCAGAAAGGAAGGGATCAGTATATCCTGTTCTCTAGAGGTTTCAATTACTTTTCACAAGTGTGCTAATTAGAAATAGGGCTTAAGGTTCCTGCTTAGAAAGGAATGAATTAATTGGTCCTGTTTTCTGCTAGATAGAGTTAGCTTTCTTCGCATTGTTGTTTCCATGAAAGTGTGTTAATCAGAATTAAGGTACTGAAGTTTCTGTTTGAGAGTAAGGGTCCTGTTCTCTGGTTACAAAACAATTATTCTTTCCTATTGCAATTGTTAATTTAATGTAGTCCAAGATTCTTTAGATTAATTCTTAAATATCTGCAATAGGTAGGTTTCTTTCCTGTAATTCAGGTCAGAACTTCAGTTCATTCAAAGAAAGTGTGATTAATATAGTTCCTTTAACTACAACTCTAAGTTGCTTTTGGAATTGAGCATATATAGTGCGTGGTTATCTTTGAAATAACAGACTTCCCTGGGTTGATAATTTATGTAGCACTTGATTGTTTGAGTTAATTAAGCAATTATAATGACCAACACTCTTTTCAATGGGCTAGAAGAAAATATGGAAAGACAGATAGCTCGAGTCATCTCTTATACTCCAACTCCCTTGGAGAAAGGATTCAAATATCTTGGCTTCCATTTAAATCCTAATGACTACAATTTATCTGATTGGATGTGGTTGTATAAGAAAATAGACGATAGATTGAAAAACGAGTGTTTTAGGTGGCTTTCCCAAGGTGGTAGGTTGACCCTGGTTAAATTGGTCTTAAAATGAATTTCATATACTAGATGTCCCTAGAACATATCCCAAAAGGAATGTTAGATAGAATCAGAAGGAAGTGCTTTAGTTTTTTGTGGACAAGAAAGCAAGATAAGGATAGTATTCCACTGGTGAATGGAGCAAATTAGAAAAAAAAAAAGAGGCAGGTGGATGGGGCCTTAAAAATATTCATCTATTTTGGCAAGCACCAGAAGCCAAGAGAATTTCAAGGATGATTCATAATGAGAGCCTATGGGGAAAATTGATGAAGGAAAAATATAAAGGAGATCCAACAATAGAAAACTGGATAATGAATGAAGGGAAAACTTATAAGGAAACTATAGTAATATCAAAAGGATTGATGAAGACATCCATCTAGTTGGAAAATGACTAATATAGAAATTAGGCAAAGGAAATAAGGTGAGGATTGGAAAGGATCCCTAGGTTGGTTTCTCTAGGAAATACATAATTTGTTAGCTCCATTAATTAGTGTTTTACATAGACATGGTATTTTTAATATAGAAGATGCTAATGATCCAAATATGTTCTTTGTGGGGACAAGAATGTAAAAATGCTACTTGCTTAAATTTGCAGGGTGAACTAGTTGAGGAATGGAATCAACACATTATAAAATTGAAACATAATGTCATAACACTCAATGATCAAGAAGATAAGCTTAAATGGTCAAATAATAAGGGGTCAGGGGTATACACAAAAAAACTTGGGTATGCATCTAAGATGGAGGAAAATGATGAAGGTGAGAAGAAATGGTGATGAAAAAATAATTGGAAACTAAATTTTCTTCTGAAAACTAGAAATACTATCATCCCCTGAGAACTAGAAATATCTAGTGGGTGATATTATCACAGGGGTTGTATATATGAATGGACGTGATATCATATTGGTTCTCAGGTGAAGCCCCTGTGATAATATCACCCACTAGATACACTAAATTTGGATCTCCAATAATTTTAGGGAGGAAATATCTCTCAAGGATTTTAAGGAGAAAATATCTCTCAAGGATTTTAGGGAGGAAATATCTCTCAAGATCCATCAAATTAGGATATTGGTTTGAGAAAATATCTCAACCATCCATGAGATTCTCAACTTCTCCTTGAGAGTATGAAACTACATGTGAGGTGGATTCTCACAGTAAATTAATTTCATTTTTTCAATAAAAATGAATAATACTTGTGCACATAGTATTTTGACCTTCATATGATAAATTTGTTCCTCAATATGTATAGGGATCATGAAAAACACTCCCTCACTTAATTGTGACAAAAACACACTTAGTAGTGTGGGAATTTGGTGTGTAACAAATTCCCCCTAAAGTGTGAGGTCAGAGGATAAATCGATGGCCGAAACACTTTAAAAAATATTAATGTAAGGGTGTTGGAGTAGGAGAGCCTGATGGAAGATGCAAACAAAACTCAAACAATATATAGGTATAATCTTTGAGGTAGGCATATCTATGCTCAGATTAAACTGACTCAAAGAATGACCATTGACCAATACATTGTTGATCGATGAAAGTACTGACTAAGGATATGGCCATTGGAGATACAATGTGGATCCATACCTCCTCGACATGATTTGATCATATCCATGAAATAATACACAGTGGAACTACGATATGACAAAACATAGCCACGAACCAATACAAAGTGGATCTATGTGACATCATATTCTTCAGTGAGATTTCTAATATGGTGGTTATACTGGAATATTCTACATATTCAAATGATCTCCATCTCAGTATGGGTAAAGCACATAACAGAGTAAGTACCCAACCTAGGGTCTTCATCCCTATCCTGAAATAGTATGATTCTAGTCATGTGAATATATGAATTGATGTTGAACATGGTAGAAACCACTTGATTACTGATCATTAATGTATATCATTAATAAGTGTGAGGGAAATCACCAATGATGACAATGACTCCAAAGGTACCCCATTACATTCCAATGAGTGTGAATTAACGAGTTGAATTCGAACATCTGTGGAATCAATATTTGATCAAAGGCCAATGGTATAAACCTACTAATGAAGGCGAGGAAACTTGTCATTGAGGCATGCAGGCTCCAAGGTACGAACTGGTTTCTAAGTCTAATTCCTAGATAATTTTTTGAAGTCTATGGGAACATACTCGTTGAAGGAGGGCCATGGTGTATCCCCCATCATCGACACAAAATTGACACAAGAAATTAATGTAAGATAGTGGATTAAATGAGTGTGGACTGACACAAGGATGAAATATGGTAACACTATAGAGTGGTTGTTTTGGAGTGAAACTTCTCCTGAATATTGTGAGGCATGACAAGTGACTTGGAAGCATTGAATCGATTGAGAGATAGACCAAAAAATAGTGCGACAATCACCGATGCACTCTTTGGGTGAGACGAAGGAAAATGAGGACTCATAGGATCGGTATGACTTAGATACATGCAAATTACCCAAACATAAGACGAGATGGAAACAAATGCCATGTTCAAGGGAGACAATAGATAGTTGTCGTGATGCTTTCCAAAAACTTTTCCCATATCCTTCAATTCCCCCCCCACCATGATTGGTGAGTACCTCTTTGTTTTTAACAAGGTCAAGGAGGATAACAGATGCTCAGTATATCTCATATTCGATGAGTCCCTCATCATATGTTTAACGAACATGAAAAAGGAGGGGTTCAACCCCGTATTGGTCCTTTAATGCATGTTTTACGAGTGCAAAGAAGGAAAAATCGATGGTCTTTTCATGTTTATAGAGTATGAAAATATATTAAAGATGACTCCATGGATGTTCTTTTTCATAAATTTAGTCCCCCAAGCTGAAAAAAGTGTAGAACAATACAAGGGAGAACTCTTCTAGTCATGATTGACTAGAGTATACCTTTTTCATAGTTAGTATTACAAGGCCAAAAAAGGGGTAAACTACCACTCAAAGTATGCTCGTAGTCTTGTTCATTTTTTAATGAGCTTGAAAGAGATAATGAAATTTTCCTCGAAGCTAGTTTCATTTTTTACAAGATTGAAAACAAGAATAAACTATGCTCAGTGTGATACCCATGAACAAGCATATTCCCAACATGTTTTCCATAGGTTGGTACATTGATCGATACCTATTGGTGGGTTTTTTTTCAAAATGGTGTTCAGAGGTTGGTATTTTTCCCCTAGAATCATCATAAGAAGTTGGTGGTTTAACTTCAGTATGATGTCCATATGTTGGATACATACCCCCCAAGCTTCGGTTTGTCTGTCGAAACTTCTTTTGCTTATACTCCTGGTTACTAATAGGAATAGTTTTACCATAGAGGGAGGAATAAAAAGGATCAATTGAGATAGGTGGAGGAAGGGAATGTTTAGGTACCATATCTTATGGAAGACGGGACTATGCTACACTAAGTGACATGATGTCGCCTAGTGTTTTACTGGCAAATGGGCTAGGCACTACCCAAGGATCAAAAAATTTAGAGGATTGTTGCATCGTAGCCATAATTATGTTTAACATGGAAACCTCATGTGGGGGATCAGGGGGAGGTAAGGGAAAAACTCCCATGAGTGAGGAATCCTTGAGGAGGCCTACCCCCACACTTTTTTACTTAAGATCGAATTGTCCGAGGAAAGGGATATTATTCCATGTAGAATTATTGAGATCTAGTGTGTAATAATAAATTTGGTCAACAGTCATAATTTCCACTTTATGGGGAAATTGAAAAATACAAAAGACTGAAGAAGCAATGATAGTCATCGCATAGAACCAACTGCGACCAAGCAAAAAATTATAATCCGGGGGTGCATCAACCACTTCAAATTCGATAGAAATGGATTTTCCCTTTAACTTCATAGAGAAAGATTCCAAGAGTCCATAAGGTTGGAAACCATGTCCATAAAATTATTTAAGGGTGGTAGGAGACTGGTTAAGTTCAGGAGAACCAATGGCTCTCCAGTAGGAAAAGGACATAACACATGTGGAATCTCCTTAATCCAAAACAATGCAATGGATGTTCTTCCCACAAACCATAGCGTGAATTTGGAATTCCAGGTGGTGGGAGAGCCTCAATTTAAAATAATTTAGATTAAACATAATCATATTTGATGCCTCTGAATCCATAGCTTCAATGGATAACAATAGGGTTCTACATTGACTTGGATATTTTTGTAGGAATTCAAGCGTCGACATAGCAAAAGGTTCTTGCACCAAATATTTTAGTTTTGAGCAACGCATACACTTGGATTGAATACCATTTTTTGAGTTGTTCCCTTGGGCGGGTGCAACACTGATTCAATGACAAGCCTATCAATCTGAAGAGGGGCGGAGGATGGAGAATGAGTGGAAGTGGAGGGATTATTGGTAGCACCTCCATTGGAATGATTTTCTGGAGGAGTGTCATAAGTATTAGCTCTAGTCATTAGACTAATCGTATCCTTACACATAAAAACCTAAGCGACGCTTGAGGAAGCATCCCCATGGTGAAAAGGACCTGTGTTTCCCCCTTGCAAAGGGGTAGAATTTTGTGCAACCATTTGTTGCTATTGAGTTGGGAAAGGGTCAGTTAACACTACGGGTAGGGAGGTACCCTTAAGAAATTTAGTGACTTCCTCATGATGAGGGTAGTATTTCGTATAGTGGTCCTCCATACAAATCATGCAGGGAAGCTTAGCTTTCCTTTTCGGTTGGGTATTATTTTTTTTTGGACTCTCATGTTGTATAGGAGATTTCTTGGATTTACCCTTGTTTTTCTTCTTACCTCTAGGTTGTTTAGATGAAGTGGAATGGATTGCATTCACCTCAGAGGTTTGGAAAGTAGAGGAAGCAGTTTTGGTGTTGGCAATGGAAACCACCACGCCATCAGCATGGGATTCCAGAGCAGGTCTTGATGGATCATTCGATGGGCGAGGAGCATGAGGAATCATATTGTAAAGTGTGCTGGATTTGGAATATACCAATTCCAAATATTGAGCATGATTGATTTCCTTTTCCTCAGTGACAACACCTCCCACGGGGACATCTCTAGCGATGGTTGGAAAAAATGACTTGGTAAACCAATTTTCCAAGAGTTGGTATGGAATAGTATCTTTAATCAACCACCACCACCACCTCCATTCATGAATATGATCATATATGTGAGTGGAGTGGATTTCTTAAGCGAAGTTAAAATCTCTGTATTGATTTCATACAAAATTGGTAGTTGGAAATGTGTCAAAAAGGCCATAGCTAAAGAGTTGTAGTTACTAAAGGAATGTCATGGAAATTTAATATACCATTTCACTACTACTCCTATGAGGGTTCGTTGGAAAAGTCGTAAATGAATGGAATCATCCATAAAATATTTCGAAGAACACTAAATATGGAAGGTCATTACGTGGTTATCAAGGTCTTCTCCAGGTCTCCCGTCGAATTTTGGGATATCGAAAGGTATTTTGGCAGGGATTGGATGCCAAAATGGGGCATGCATTATGGGATCATTGGTCAAACGTGATAGATCAGGAAGATCTAATGTATCCAAGAATGGAAGCTCTCAGTTAACCTTTGGATACTAGTAGTAACCATGTGACATAGGAACACCAATAGGGCCATATACAAGTTGTGATGGGATGGAAAAACCAAATGGCACTACCATGTATTGTGGATGACCTGATGGTCCTCCTATGTATTGTGGTTGACTTGAGGGTCCCCCCATGTATTGTGGTTGACTTGATGATCCCCACATGTATTTCAGTTGGCCCAATGGACCTCCCATATACTGTTTTTGATGGGGTTGTTGTGTTGGAATCATGGGGTTCACAGATTGATTGGGCAAAGTTCCTTGTTGAGGAATTATCGTCGGATTAGGTTTACCCCATAAAGGATTTGAAACTCCTGGATATGGTTGTCTAGGATATAGGCCAGTAGTAGAGGGAATGGAAGGACCTACATGAGTGACTTACCCCCAGGTTTTTTGTTGTTTCCCCCAGATAGGAGTTTTTATCATGGTTGAGGGTTTCCCCCCAACAAAATGTTGGCCTCCCATTGAATATTAACTCCAATGAAGGGTATAGAATAACTCCCCATTTGTAAATTTTAAGAGGGAGGTTGAGTAGCTTATGTAATTGTGGTTGTATGAACAATTTGACTATTGGCCATCTGACCAATGAGACAACTAATCAAAGCACTTGGTGTGTGCATATGTGGGATTAATGAAGAAAGAATATTACTCGACCTATGTGCGATGAGAAATGTACTCACAAGTGGTTGTGTTAGAGTAAAATGGGTCAAGGATGTTCCCACTAAAGAAGAATCACCAATATTAGTGATATGTGTCAGTGCGGCTATCTCCTGGTCCATTGGGGGAATCCACATTCCATCTATGTAATAAGAAGATAACATATTGGTTGAAGTGGTCAGTAAATGATAAGAAGAATAAGCATCAAGAAATCTTGTGGATGGTTTCTCAACAAGTAGTGGGCCAAGCATACCAGTTAAAGGGGGATTTTCATAATGTACAACACTTTCTATGAAGGTTGTGACCGATTCTTCTGTATGTTGGCCACTTCCAGGAGCTACAATATTAAGAACCTGAATAGATCTACAAATATAATCACCACAAATACTGAATACACAATAAATCCATCGAGAAATATAGAAGAAACCACACTTTATTATTATCAAACCCTTGAGGTAGGGCAACACCATACAATGGATCCTATTATGGAAGGGATCCTCTCATGCTCACTTGCCTCTTTGAGGGGGCATCCTCGTATTGAGCTACAACTCACAATACAATAATTCTCTTCATATCCCATTACATTGCTTGAACCTCTTTATATAGTTCTACCATCACCTAAGAACATTCTAGAGGAGGAATCTTCTATAAATATAACCTTCTAAGAAGTCCTCTTACATTTATTATATCTAACTACCCATTTATTATATCTTACTACCATAGTGGGTCTTATTTAATAATATAGTGGACCTAGTCCACCTTACATTGAATGGCCTC
>JZKD02S1706498.1:217199-230698 GCA_000966675.3 Picea glauca
AGAGAGAGAGAGAGAGAGAGAGAGAGAGAGAGAGAGAGATGTTGTGTTAGTAAGAACGTGTACACATTTATGTTCCTAATAATGCACACATGCTTTAGGAACCTGTGCACATTCTTTTCATTTTATTTTTTTTGGGCATGAACATGTGTATGTTAGGAACACATGTGTGTTACTGAGTGCGTTCTCTTTCTCAAGAATGCACATGCGTTCATAAAAAATCCAAGTTTGTAAGTTTGCGTGGTGGTTCAGTGAGTACTGAGGCTATAGGATTAAGAACACGTGCACGATTCTAGGAACATGCACGTGTTCATGTGTGCACACATTCCTTCACACCTCATTGCCATTTTTTTCCATCAACTTTGTGCGAGCTTTCAATAAAGAAATGTTATATTTAAATATAAATTTGAATCATTGCTTATATTCGTTCAAAAATCATCAAAAACCATTCAAATCTTTGACATTATATAAAAAGATCACTTATCTCAATTTTTTTAATATTTGTGTTGTTTTTTATTTTTAGGAAATTCATATATAATGAATTAGTTTGATTTTCTTTATTTTTTAACATTTGTGTTTCATTGAGAGGTATTTTCTACAATTTACTATGAGGGAGATGAGTAATTTTGTGTTCAATGTGGAGCTAACACATGGATTTTTAAAAAAATGCAAAAATATTAATAATAAAAATGTATTATGATGTCAACCTTAAGTAACAAAATTTCAATATTGACCTAAGTTAAAAACCAATATTTATGACATTTTTTCATTTGTCATCATCTAAATTCAAATAGGCAATCTTTGTCAAAACTACAAAATGTAAATTTTAATTAATGAAATTGTTGATGGTTTCACCACCCTTCAATATCCCTTTTGCAATGATTGTGCAATGTGAACATATAATATCTACAATTCTATCAATCCAAAATTATTCACAATTCCTATTATTTTTAAACCCACATAAAATAGTCAATTATTAACATGTTTCACATTAAAAAACAATTCATAACCTGTTTAAAGTCATGTTTACGACCAATTTCTTCTTATGTCATATATTTGTTTGTTTATTAATCATGAAGTGGCTATAATTCACCACCTAAATGAATTAACTTAAGTCGTATTACAAGAAAATATTAAAAATAATTAATTTAAAAGATAATTATTTTATTATATATATTTTTCTAAATAAGTAATTTAAACCTCCCTTATAATATTGTTAAATAAAACCAATATGTTTTTTCTTTATTAATTGTTCCCACTTAAAGTGAATGAGTTTACTTCATATTACATATAAATAACAAAAAGTAAACCCACCGTCATCATAATGAAATTTTTTAATCTTAATTTAAAAGAAAAAAAAAATATTTCATTTGTCTAAAAACGGAAAGAGAAAGAAAGAATAAGAAATAAAGGAAATTGAGAGGAAAGGGGGAATATAGAGGACAAGAAGAATGACCAGGAATGGTAGGAAGGAGAGGGAAAGTAAAATGAAAAAAAAGGAAAAGTATTTAAACTCTAATTTGTTTTGTTTTCTAAAATGAGATATTGATTTATAAGTTTATGGGATAAAATCCATCTTATCTACATTCCAAATATAAATTCAAATCACATTTTAAATTTGCAAATTCAAAAAAAATGATTGGCAAATGAGAAAAAAAACTTACCTATGAACCTAATAAATCTAATGAAGGGCCCTCAAATATCTCTTAGTTTCTTCTACTAAATGTCAAACAAACATATCTCAACTCCAACAAGTTCTACCCCACCAATTCATGCAAAAATAAATGATAATGACCTTTTTTTTTCTTTTTCTTTTTAAGTTTTCAATGTTTTTTATTATGATGTAATAATGAATGTGTATGTAATCATACAGTGGTGGATGAATATAGAGTCAATTTTGTATTAAGTTTTAATTTTAATAACAAAATTGAGCTACTTTGAATTGATATCATTCACCATTTATTGTAAATACATTGAGCTACTTTGAATTGATATCACTGGCCATTTAATGTGAATAGAAAATTGCAAGAAGAAAAACTTGAATCCTTTGGCTCACAACATAATAAAGAAGGATTAGGTATCTATATGAACAATGAACTAAAGATATCGATATAAAAAAAACTAGATGGACAAACTAAGGATGTCAATATAGAAAAAACTAAATTCAATTGAAAAGATGGGCATAGGGTTGTTAAAAATCCTATGAAAGGGGTATGAGAGGGGTGTGGCCAAAAGTAGTGGGTGTCAAAGTATCTTGTGTATTGTATTTATATGAGTTTTGAACCAAGGAATATGGCATAAAACAACATACTTTAGAAAGAAAAACATTATGCCCAAAAGTGTTTGGGGCAACTATCTCGTTAATTGTATGTCATTGACACAACTTGAGAAACATCCCAATTTCTCGGTAGTTTCGGCAACGGCACAAAAAACGGTACATTAATTGTGAAACCGAAAATCGTGGCCGTCATCCCATATTACTTCGTCAAATAGTAGAAGGTACCAATCACTAGTTACATGCAAGACCATCTAAATTTTTAAATAAACATTGTTCAGTAGTTATATGCAAGACAAATTATTGGGAACAATAAAGTCTAATAAAGATAGCAGGGTGACCACATTTTATTTCTGGGTATTTCTGGGTAAGTTAATATATGAAAAATTTCTTATTATATAAAATTTATTAGAATTACTTTAGATGAATCTAAATCTCTCCTTTAGAAAATTTCTAAATCAATATTGTTCGCTAGTTACATACAAGACAAATTGTTAGGAACATTAAACTCTAATAAAGATAGCATGGTGACCACATTTTTATTTATGGATAAGTTGATGGAAAATTTCTTATTATATAAATTTAGAACTACTTTATATTATCTTTGGATATATTTCATGAATATTTGTTATTAGTTTTTAATTTATTGTATTTTAAATATTTATATTTATATTTAATTATACAATATATAATTATGTTGACAGGGTTTCTTTTATTGGAATCGATGGTTTAATGAGTTGTTTACTTTTTCACTTTTACTTAATCATATTAAGAAATTATTGTCTATCCATTTGATTGCCAAGTTTAGGTAATTAGCAAAAATTAACGCTTTACCTCACCTCTTATTGCTCCAAAGGCGTTTCATTTTGTTTTTTAATGGAGAATTAACAAAAAACCAAAAGATATTTAATGGCTACTATAATACCTTCAAGTCCTTGGGATATCCTTTGAAAGAAAGGCAGGATCGGCCTCAGCTTCTGCCATCTTTGCTGTGGGGATGAGGAAACTGCATTTCACATTTTCATTGATTGCTCCTTTACTAGATGTGTCTGGGCCCGTATTTATGAAGCACTTCATTTATTACCGACCTGGTTTGGTCCATTGCTCCTGGACTGCCTCAAATCTTGGAACATCTACCAACGATCACATCTCACGTTGCCTCCATTCATTTGCTGGTTCGTGTGGCTGGAAAGGAACAACACAATTTTTGGAAACATGACTCCCTCCATCTCAGCGGTGGTCTACAGATCCCTTGGATATTTGCTTGCTGGTCTGCCTTTCACCGGAGAATACATCTTCCTAAGCTCCCACAAAAGATTACCCTCTCTGAGAGACGACCTACTGCGTGGTTTGACGGAGCCACTCAATCCGACGGGCTCAACTGTGGGGTCAGTGGAAACTTTCGATTATCAAATAGCTCCAACTATTATTGGACTCTCAACTATGGGCCCGGTTCGAACACAAAGGAAGAATTGACGGGGACATGGGCATCTCTTCTCCTGGCATCTAGGCTAAACTTTTTGGACCTACAACTCCTCGGGGATTCAAAAATTAACTCCAGAGGTAAGCTTCAGGTCTCCGCTCTCCTTGGCTAGATGGACAGAACTCGAGAGCTACATCAAAAGTTCAGACACATCACTTATCTTCACACCCCGAGAGAAAACAACAAAAACGTTGATGCCCTCTCCAAGATCGCCCTTCAAAAACAAGTCAGTTTACTCTCCTACAATCACTGGCTTGATAATCACGAGGGACCTTCTTTCTTCATAAACATCTTTTAGTCTTATCTAGTTTCTCGTGTCTCTCTCAAGCACATCCACTTTATTTTTGTTTGTATCTGAAATCTTTTTTTTTTTGTGTCCTCACTATGAGCAAGGAGTGTCAGCTCTTTCAATCTTGTATTATTGTCTTGAATCATGGCCACATGCTTTGCTTCTGGCCTCTTTTTCGTGGCCCGAAACATAGCCACTCATAGGGATCCATTGATGCTGTAAGACCATTGGCTTCTCCCTGAAGTTGTAAACAAATTATATTTCATAAATATAATCGAGAAAGTTTTCTTTTGGAAAAAAGTCCAACAATAAATTCTCATAATATATCTAAAACTACCAACACAAATCCAATAATATATTTATGATTATCATAAAATAAGTTATCCCATAAATTATTTATATTCATGATTATCATAAAATAAGATATTCCTTAAATTATTTGTAAATAAACAATCTTAATTATTTTTAAATAAATAATCTTTTAAATTCTTTACTATTTACAAATAAACACAAATATATTATTGGAGTGAGGAAATACAACCTCTTTTATGATAATACTATTGGAGTGAGGAAATACAAACTCTACCATTTTAAATAGAGTCAAAATTTGACAAAGTTTTTATTATATTGATCCTCACATATATTACATAATAAGGGGAAAAATGGAATGGGATGGCTACACGCGCAGGTTAATGGAATCGGGCATCCGTTTACAGGATCGGCCTGATTTTCTCTTGTGGACGGGAGGGGACAGAACCGGCGTCCTCACCGCTAAGAATGCCTATAGTGCATTAGCTGCAAAAAGCTGGAGCAATACGACAGATCGAGGGCAAGACAAGATATGGAGGAGCGACTGTTCTTTAAAACATAAATTATTTGCTTGGTTATTGATTGAAAATAAATTGATGATGTGGCCGAATCTACAATCCCGGGGTTGGGAGGGGCCCAGTCGCTGTATCCTGTGCAAATCAAACTTAGAAACGACCGACCATGTCTTCATTGACTGTGCTTTTACCAGATCGGTATGGCAACTCTTAAAAACAGCTCTATCACTCACGTCAACATGGTCGGGTTCCAGCTTATCTTATTGCTTTCAGAAATGGATGGAGGACGCAAAGAACCCCGTGCAGCTGCCAATACATCTCTGCTGGCAGGTTTGGAAGACTAGAAACGCAGCCTTGTTCGAAGATAAGCCACCTTCTCTTCACAGAGTGACCAATTTCATCAGCGCTGAGATGGCCTTGAGTAAAATCCAGTCACCGGTTACATCAATTAGCAGGACCTTTTTTCAAATTCCACTTGATAAAGTTGTGGCCTGGTTTGACGGAGCGTCACAACAAGATGGCTTACTCTGTGGAGCGGGAGGGAAAATTGTCTTAAACTCTCATACTTGTTTTAGGTGGACTCTAAATTGTGGGAACGGTACCAACATGAAGGCAGAACTTATGGGAGCATGGGCGTCACTTATTCTGGCGAGTCGTCTACATATCAATGAGCTTCTTTTACTTGGCGACTCCAAAATTATCATTGATTGGTTGAGCAGGCATGCAGACTTCCATGTGGCGGACCTTATGAGCTGGAAGGAGAGAACTCGTGAAGCGACTCAGCTGATTTATAAACTTACCTACTCTCACATCTACAGAGAGGAAAACAATGAGGCTGATACTCTTTCTAAAAGAGCTTTATTCTTGCCATCGGGGCACATTTGTTTTACAAGATGGGAAGAAGGCAATAAAGGACCTTCCACAGTGATCAATCTTTGATTGAGCAGCTTGCTTTGAGTGCTGCCCGTCCATGGGATCGGGAATAGTCCCGTATTGACATGAAAACATCTTTGACTTGTATGGATTGCTTGTTTTATCGGTATAGCTTTTTTTTTCTGGTGGTTTATCCGCTACATCAGCCTTGTACATTCTTATATCCTTATGAATATAAAGAGTATCTTTTTCGTTGAAAAAAAGGGGAAAAATACAGTCAAAATTTGAAGACGTATTTATTATATTGATGGTTTGGGTTTTTCAGTGGCCGCAAACTCTAGCACACTTCACATATATTACATAATAAGGGGATTTGGTAAACAATAAGCACTTGAAGAATACAATTTGTGTGGTCAATTCACGAGGCAACTTAAGTCAGAAACGGGCAATTGACCCTAATGCTCCGTGAATAAAAGATTAGGGTTTTGTTATATAATGATAGATTAAGGTTTTGTTATATGTGAGGAATAGTGGATTGTGGTCAATTGATCTTATGATGCTTATGGGCATTCACTATCCACTTTTTATGTGGATTGCTAGTTATAAATATTAAAAGAAATTTAGAGTAGTATGTGGAAGATTAAATATTTATTTCAAATCTATAATAATCATGAATATTGTGTATATGGAAGTTGCAATCCTTTATGGTTATGTGGTTATGGATGAGGAAACATACTTTTATATAATTAGTTCAATAAAAATATATGTGTGCGCGCTATACTATACAATAAGTATATCCAAACTTATATACAAAATATAATTATGGATATTATTTTTATTATATATCTAGGTTTCTATTGCTATAGATTAGAGAATTTATATTTAATAAGTATATCCACATTTTTATGTGTAAATTGTAAAATTAAAATTATCTTAAGACAAATAGGGATTGTAAAAAAAAATCAACTCCGGAAAGAGTTAAAAAGAAGTTTTTCCCTTATTTTTTATATTAACAATATATCTTCTTGAATGAATAGATCTTCCTTTGATAGATTGTCCACTCTCCCAATGATCTCCTTGTATATCTTTCCAAAAGTAATCACAAAGAATAAGGTTTTTTCTTAGTTGATTTTGTCCATGATTGGAAGAAGCATTATGTTTTCCAATTTATTGCTACCATTCACTTAATCAATTATTAGCTTAAAATCCCCAATATTTGCAGAATATAAATTCTATGTCCAAAGCCAATGTTAACAACACGCTTAAATTCCCCAATATTTGTAGACTATAAATTCTATGTCCAAAGCCAATGTTAACAACACCTGCAAACCACTTAAATATGCCCTATTATTTGTACTTTGACCACATCCTACCTTAATGAAATGTGTTTCTATCATATATAAATTACTACATACACCACCTATCCTTAATCCATTAAAAATTATGTATTTGGATTTTTTTTTATCACTTTGAGTTTCTTATAGATTATAGGATTCCTTAGGCATAGTCTATTTCATGATTTACCTATATTGATAGAAACTTCTTTTATTCAAATGTTTTTTCATTCCTTTTTAACTAAAGACCCAAAATTATGGTATAGAGTAATGTGTTATGTTCTATCACTAATTTTCATTGTGCCACTTGTTAAAACATTCAATCCCTTTCCCATTTGATTTTTAGATCTTCCATTTATACTTTCTTTGGGAAAGAATAATGCAAAAAATAAATGATCAATTATTTCTTCATTTGATTTACATAAGATGTCGGACCAACTCAAGCATTTCCATGTCCCTTTTTGCAGTGATCCAACATTAGGACTTTATTATATAAAGCTAACCAAAGAAATATTCTATCTTTTAAAGAACAATTTAATTTCCAAATTACTTTCTACAATCATTTTTTTTTTCTACTTCTTCATCTTTTATCCTAGCCCCATAAATTGGTTTTAAATTGCAGTTTCATGAGGCTTATCTCATGGACCATATAATTTCGCCCACTTCCGCTTTTAGCCTTATAAAACTTTTCTTCAAGTTAAAGATATATTTTTTCCATTCCAATATAATCACCCTAGAGGTTTAGTTTTAAGTCACTGATTTCCACCCCTAAATCCATAACATTCTATTTTCTTAATCTACTACATTTGCTAGGCTATAAATATTTGTGTGATGTAATTCTTGTTGTAAAGGTTCTGAGAGTATGAAGTTTCATGTACATCCCATCCAAGGAACATCCACTATCCTAACTTGTATCCCTCTCCCTACCTTCAATGCCAACCACTTCCCTATCGAGGAAAATGCCTTCACCAAGGACTTCCAAATGATCAAGGCACCTCCAAAGATCTTCTTCACTTTTCTATCCATTCCTCCATAGACCCGATTGACATGTGTTTCACATATATTATTTTCCCCCATAGACCTTTGTTCTATAACAATGTCTACAAACATTTTGTAGTGAGTGCTTATCCACATGTGTATATTATTTAAACACCAACCTCTAGCATCTTTGGTTTTTTCCTTTTTTTTCCCACTTCAACAATCCAAAATGGATCATTGTATAATTTGTCATCTATTTTGGTATTTCTAGGTGGAGAAATTGGAGTCATTAACTTGTAGGGCCCATTTTATGGGTAGACCCCACTTTGGTGATTTGGATCAAAAAAATTGTAAATAAATTTCTCAACCTTTCAACAATTTTCTACACATAAATATATTAATGGCACATTGAAGGTCACCTCAATTGAAGTTCATATGAGGTTCAATCATGCCTCCCACAATTTGACATATCACGTTGACTACCATGATACCAAGTGGATGTCACGTCAACTTCCATTATTTAGACATGCAGAGCTAGTCAATTGTGGACTTTCAAGGAGATTCTACATGGTCCAAAACCCTACCCCTAATTGAGAATTGAGGCATGAAAAAACCCTAACCCTAACCCTAGACAACTATTACACCATGTTAAACACCAAGCTCCTAGGAAAGGAAGGGGTTCCATTCTCATTGTATTTCTATTGTTCCATAGTTGAGAAAATAATCTAGGAGTGGGATATTGAAGTACAACAGAGGAGGTAGAATATCCTAGTAGTCATTCAAGCCATAGTTTCCATGGAAACTCCATAGTGAGTGCACTTTCTTGGTACTTGGATTTCATAACTAAGAAGAAAGAGAAAGAGCATAGGCTTCACCTTCTAGCTAGGTCTCTCCCATATTGGGTTTTAACAGGGTACATATTTTTTTCAATGTGTGCATGGTGTGTTATTTTCTTATTTTATTTCATTTTAGTTTCAATTTATTTCATTATTTTATGCACTAAGCTAGAAATATTAAAAATGCAATCTAAAGTAAAAACTACATAATGATACATTACAAAATATTTTAAAATATGTTGTGATGAAATATTCTAGTTGAATATCGATGATAGTTTATAGATCATCAACATAGGTATACCTTCCTTTTATCTTTTACCTATAAACATGGCATTGGTTTTCTCCAATTTAACTTTGGGAATGTGGGCCAAAAGAAACTAGTAAATAGGTTTTCCTTCTATAAAATGTTTTACTAATGCTCCTATGGATAGCCATATGTAGCACAAATGTAGCACCACTCAGTTACCATTCCTTCAATATTATCATAAATCCAATACCAATGTATAACTCTATAATCATTGAGATTTAGATAAAATCCAAGGTATTATATCCCTAGACCAAACACAATAAGATTGTCAACAAATAATAAACGAGTTAAAGATATTAAATTCTCCATATTAATACCCTTTATCAAACCTTCTCTTTTATGTGTTGTTGATGTTCTGCTTATCCCTTAAAAGACTATTAGAAATGAAAAGGGGGACATCAAGCACCCCTAACTAAGACCCCTTGTAGCATAGAAGAAATTTGGAGGGTGGGAACTTTATTATAACTACAAATGATGTTGAAGGAATGAACCCATTTATTCAGTTTACCACTTAAGATATTATCTCTATTTGAATAAAACTTAATCTCAAATAGAGCCAATTTACCTTTTCATATGCCTTATCCAAATCTATTTTGATCAACATAGAAGGCAATTTCCTAGTCTTGATTGTATGTAATCCTTCTTGTGCTACTCAATTACCTCATGGATTTGTCTATTGTGTAGAAAGCTAAATTGCACTTGTAATATGAATTCAAAGAAGATTCCTTTAAGTCTATCATATTGGATCTTAGTTATGATCTTAGCATCTTCAAATGATTCAGATTCATTTTTATTTGGGAGCAATGGGATTCATCAATAACCCTAGGAAATTCTTCTTCCAATAAATCATAGGATACCAAATAAAATTTAGCTACCCACCCATTCTATCCTAGAATCCTTCCTTTCTTAAATGATATAAAAACTACTTTGAGTTCTTCTCAAGTAACTTCTACATATAGATCCTCATTCTATTCATCATAAATTTGTCTTGGAAAAAATGTGGCCACTTTTAGGATCTTTGGAATATTAGATCTGGGAGGCTCTTGGAATAGACCTCTAAATTAAGTTAATTCTTCATCCACCATCTCGTAAAAGGTTATAACTATATTCATTCATTCTCCTAATCTCCCATACAAAATTGATATTTTTCCTATGCTTTGTACATTTTTGGAAGAATTTCATCTTTTCATGCCCCTCTCCCAACCAAATGGCTCTAATCTTCGATCTTCACTCCAACTCTTCTTTCTCCAATAATTTCCTTTTAACTCCCTCTAGCATTTTTTTTCTTCTTCTAAGAATTCTCTATCTTTGTTTCTCTCAAACATAATCATTTTTTTTCCCATCTTCTTTATTTCTTTTCGATCATTTTTCCTTTTTATATTTGTCCAATCTACCAATCTAATTTGTAATATAATTTTAGGAATTTAGCAAATTGAAGCATAGTTGAATCACCTATATTTTCCTTATATTTCCTCTAGTTCTAGATGACCATTTCTTGGAAACCTTCTTCTTATAGACAAGTGCGATTGAATTTGAATAGCAGTAGTTGATTGGGATCATCCTTCTCCATTTTGAGTAGAACGGGTAGCTGATCTGACCCTCCTCTTGTTCCTACCCATGAATTCATTTTTTCTACTTCCTCCATTATCTCTTCTACTACCATATAAATCTATCCAATCATTTGAGATGCCCTCTTTACCACTTCGATATTTAATCCATGTTGGGACCAATTCTAGAGGTTCCACATCAAAAATTCCAAGGTCTTTAAACACCTTGTAAAAGTAGTTAATTGATGGATCTAATCTAGCTCCTTCCCCCCAAATTTAACTTTCCTTCACTATTAGATTCAAGTCACCATTAATTTTTTTCCAAAATCCCAAGATTTTATAGAAGGAATTCCACTCCCCATAAGAACTATATATGTTGATAATTAGGAGCAACTTCCTCATTTCTTTTGGACACTAGGTTTGTTTGGAAACCTTCATTTAAGAATGATGAGTTGATAAGTTCCATTTTTTTCGTCCATCTAATTACTAAGCCTCATGTTCATCCCTCAGAATCTAAATAATAAAATGACCACCTTTTTAAGCATGAAAACATAATGGATACATCTTTTGACCCTTTACACATTTTCTCTTGAATCATTATTGCATCATCATTGTAATTAGAAAGGAGTATTTTGAGAACTAACTTCTTATGGGAAACCCCTACCACTCTCATATTTAAGGAAGGGATTTTCATGTGTTAACCTTATTAAGGAACTCCCTTCTCCAAGGCCCCCTTTAATGGTTCTTTGTTTCCCTTCATTGAATTCCTTATTATCATTTTTCTCTGTTGGACATAGAAAGGACTTTCTACCTACTATAGAATTTTGGTTTTACTCCAAGGCCAAAACCCCCTCTATTCTTTTATCTTTCCTATCATCAAAATAATTTCTAGCCCTTAAATTATACCTAGGTTGATTCTTCCATTCAAATATAATATTTTCCACTTGAGATCACTATCATTAGGGTTTCCTAGGGGTAAACCCCTAGTTCTAAAAAACCCTTATTGTCTATTTATCCTCATCAAGGTTTTTTCCTTTATCTTCTGGAAATCTAAGGTTTTCCTTCTACTCACTACCATCTAAACTTCTATCCACAAAAATAATCAAACTGTTATAGAAACGTTTTCCCCACTCCATGCATCCTTCTTGGATGGCCTTCCATTTCCCTCTGTAGACTTAAATTTCCCTTTTTGTTCACTCCAAAGCTAAAAATACATATTTTTGTCCATATACGCGACCTACCAATTATGCAAATCGTGTATACGCAAGTTGCTCCACTACAACCCGCATACATCAAGTTTAGTGCTCAAAATTTAAAAAATATGTCGGGTTTCCATGCCATGTCACGTGATCCATGATACTTGACCTTCCATATATTGGAAACACTCTGATTCAACCCTTCAATTCCATTTGGAGGCTATAAATTGAGCCATATCCAAGCCTTGAGGAAAATTCAAGAATTCAACATTGAGAGCAAAGATACTCTGGAGAAATTTCACTTCTGAACTTCTTGTGTTCAGCCCCCAAGCTCTTACTACCTTGTGATGGAGAACTTCATTGACTCCTACTTGTGAGCTTGACTTTGTAGAGGATTGAAGTGGTGGAGGCCTAGTTGGAGGGACTTAGTTTCTCAGTTCCAATATGTGTCATTACAGAATTTTTTCACCTATGTACTTATGTTGATTACATTAATAAAAATACTCTTTTCTCATCCAATTGATATCTTGCAAATATTTGGATTACTTTCCATGGGTGTATTTGTTATGAATGTTAATGGATTATGATCATTTATATGCTAACATTATATATCATCACCACATGCTTGCGTATTTTGGTTCTTGAGGATAAGTTGCAGGTATAAATCTTTGGGTTGTGTGCTCAATGGTGGTTTTCTTCGAATGTTCGGATGAGGTAGGATTTTATCCTTCTTTTGTTATCATTTCATTTATATAGCGTATTTGATATTAGAATTTATTTATGGGTGTCATTCCACCTATTGTGGTTTTCCCCTAGCCATAAAGAGATTTTCCTTGTAACATAATTGGTGGCTCCACTGGGGAGGTCTCCTTTTTGGGGTATTGGGTGTTTTTCTCCTTGGTTCTCTCTTTGTTTTACTGAGTTTTTGTGTCGCATATTGCTTGATAGCCTATATTTTTCCTTGCATCTAAGTTTCTTGGCTTAACCATTTCCCTGGTAGTGTCATTTTTGGCATATGCAGGGTTTCCCTTGACAGTCGCGTACATACGCAAGTTGTCTGTCTTTAGGGCGTGTATATATGTGTTTTTTCCTTGAACGGTCGCGTACATCATCTATTAAGTATTTTTGGCTGAGTTTGGTGTTTTCTAGGTGATTTTTACTGGTTGTTGAGACTTATTGAGTCCCTATTTAGACTGTTAAGTGCCTACAAAGTGATAAGAAGTCATTTTATTGTTGAATTTTTGGGCGAACTTGTTTCTTGTCATTTTTCCCATTTGTTGTCCTTGCATACTGGTCAAGGTAGTTTCTTCTTGGTATCCTTCTTGGCTTGTCTCTTTTTCTTGCAGTAGGGCCTTCCTATGAGGTTGTTATTCAGTCCTTGATTTTTTTTTATTATATCGAAAATACAAGAATATTTTCTTTCTTGCATTTTACATATGGAATTTGCATTTTTGGTTACTTCGCATTGATTTTTACATATTCGGAAATATTGCACTGCATTGAACTTGTAGAGATTACTTTGTGGAAATAAAATTTAGAATCGTACCATCTCTTTGAAAT